>JBBCBC010000002.1:5295487-5643523 GCA_037126765.1 Stenogyne calaminthoides | reverse complement strand
TATATATAATATTCAATCATATTTAAAGCAATAGTGATAAACAATTTATTTCAGTAAATAAATGTTTAATACATAGGTTATACAAAGTAAAAGCATAGTTTCACGTATAACCACAACAATCTCCCACTTATACTCAAAGTCCGCTTTTAAGTATACCACAACATGTCGATGTATTACTAGGATATCACCTACATCAACCTAATAACTTTTCTCCCACTTATACTCCAAAGCAGACGGGCAACGCTCTTGACACCCATTCCTTCCACATGTTTCTCGAATGTTAAGTGAAGTAGATCCTTTGTGAATGGATCACCTAGGTTGTCTTCCCGACGCGATCTTTGCCACCTCTATATCTCCTCTTAACGATTTCTGAAGTATAAGATGGTATTTCTTTCAATGTGTTTTCTTTGGCCTTGTGGGCTCTCCTTGCCCTTGAATTTGTAATCGCCTCCCAAGATTATCACAAAAGATCGCGGATGGTGTCGGGCAAATTCGAATAACGTCCAAGTCCACTAGGAAGTTCTTGAGCCACACCGCTTTTTTCGATGCTTCACAATTTACATATATTCGCTTCCATGGTAGAATCGGGCGATGCATTTTCGCTTAACGCTTCTCCATGTTACGCCCTCCCCCTGCATAAAAAACATTACACGCCCGAGGTAGATTTTCTTCGAATCTAGGTCCGATTGGAAATCCGAAGTTGTGTATCCCATCGAAGTAAAATACCGATCGATAAACCAAAGATTCTATCTCGAAGTTCTTTTCGAGATACTTAATGTTATTAACAAAGTAAAATTCAATGTTGATTTCGGGGATTACTTTGATATCTCGCTACCATGCTTACTGCCAGAAAGCGTATATCCGGTCTTGTACACAACATTGCATACATGAGGTTTATCATCACGACGATAAAGAATGCCTCTCATGTCATCTATCTCCCTTTGTGTCTTAGGGCACATGTCTTTGGATAGATGGATTCCGTACCTTAAAGGTACAAAACCCTTCTTGGAATCTTGCATGTTGAAATGCTTCAAAAAATGTTATCTATGTATGAAGCTTGCGATAAGCCAATCATTCTTTTCTTTCGATCTCGAGTAATCTTGATCCCAAGAATATGACCGGCTTCCCCTAAGTCCTTCATATCAAACTGTTTTGACAGTCATACCCTTACGTCTGACAAAACCTTTACATAGTTTTCGATGAGCAGAATATCGTCTACGTATAGTACCAGGAATACCAAGGCAATTCTGTCACACTTCCTATAAACACAACTCTCGAAATCGTTTTGATCAAACCCATAAGATTTGATTACATGATCAAAACATTGGTTCCAAGCTCGAGATGCTTGCTTCAGTCCATAAATGGACTTCCTCAGCTTGCACACAAGGTGTTCTTGGCCTTTTTCGATGAAACCTTCAGGCTGTTGTATATAGATTTCCTCGTCTAAACTCCCGTTAAGGAAAGTTGTGTTGACATCCATTTGCCAGATTTCAGAATCTAGATGCGCAACTATTGCCAAGAGAATACGGATGGACTTGAGCATGGCTACAGGCAAAAAGGTTTCTTCATAATCGATACCCTCTTTCTGAGTGTATCCCTTTGCCACAAGCCTAGCTTTAAAGGTTTCCACCTTCCCGTCCGGTCCTCTTTTCCTCTTGTAGACCCATTTGCATCCAATGGATTTTACCCCAATGTGTGGTTCAACTAGCTCCCACACCTGATTATGATCCATTGAGCCCATCTCAGCTTCCATTGCAGTTTGCCAGGATTCTGAATCCTTATCTTGGACCGCCTCTTTGTAGGACCAGGGGTCTGATTCACTATCCCCGGGGACCAAATCCGAAGATTCTCTTATCCCCATGAATCTCTCAGGTTGTCGGATAACCCTTCCACTACGATGAGGTTCTGATTGTGTCGGTGTGACGCTTGGTTAATCAACCTGTACAGTTGGTATTGGAGTCTGCCCTCTTATTTCATTTAAGGTAATCTCACTTTTGGGCTTTCGATTGTTCATAAAGTCTTCTTCCAAAAATTTAAAGTGCGTACTTATTACCACCTTTTGATCTTCGAGACCATAGAACATGCACCCTTTCGTTCCCATGGGATATCCTATAAACAACCTTAGTTCTGAATGTGCGTCCAACTTACCGGCCTCCTTGTCTAGCACGTATGTCTGACACCCCCAAATTCTGAGGTGTCTCAGACTGGGCTTGCGCCCAGTCCACAACTCTTTAGAGGTTTTGGGAACCGATTTGGATGGCACCAGATTCAGAACATAAGTCGTTGTTTCCAAGGCATGACCCAAAACGACTTAGGTAGATCTGAATAACTCATCATGGATCTTACCATTTCTAAGAGTGTTCAGTTTCTTCGTTCTGCAATCCTGTTTTGTTGAGGAGTTCCGGGTGCAGTCAACTGGGAAACAATGCCCTCGTCTGACAGGTAGTTCAAAAACTCACCGCTGAGGTATTCGCCTCCACGATCAGATCGTAGAAACTTATACTCTTTTCCCTATGATTCTCCACTTCGGCTTTGAACTCCTTGAATTTATCAAAGGTTTCCGATTTGTGTTTCATGAGGAAAATGTACCCGAACCTTGAGTAATCATCGATGAAAGTCACGAAATACTCATAGCCACCTCTAGCTTTGGTTGACATTGGACCATACACGTCAGTGTGAACGATTTGCAACACTTTTGTGGCTCTATTCCCCTTGGCTCCAAATGCCCTCTTGGTCATCTTACCCTCCAAACATGATTCGCAGGTTGGAAGTGGTTCTAACTGTAGGTCCGATAGCGAACCATCTTTCACCAACCTTTAGATCCTATTTAGACTAATATGACCCAATCTTAGATGCCATAGAAGTGTCTCGTTCACATTTTCTGAACGTTTTCTCTTATTGCATGAAACAGTCGATGTGTTATAAGATGCATTTTGTGAGTGGTGTGCACAGTTAATAGTATAGAGATTGTTCCGTAAAGTTCCATGACAGATAAACACATCGTTACGGTAAACAGTAGCTTGCTTAGAAAAGCGAACAGAATATCCATCATTAATTAGTTTACAAACTGAAATAAGGTTTTTGCAAAAAACTGGAACGTAAAGAACATCTCTCAAAACTAAAATCTTGTCTTCAAAAAATAGGTGCACGTCTCCCACTGCTTCAGCTGCTACTCTCGTACCATCGCCCAGTGTGATGAGGACCTCACTTCCACTAAGTTGACGGGTCAGTTGAACCCCTGTAATGTGAAACAAACATGATCAATGGATCCCGTTTCCATTACCCACGAGTGGGTAGCATACGCCGCTAAACAAGTTTTAACAACTAGTACATGAGAATTATCTTTCTTTCAATTTTGCTTGGGTTTGGAATAGGCAGACCTCCAATGTCCCTTTTCACCGCAATTGAAGCACTTCCCCTTTGGATCCTTCTTGACACCCCCAGCATCCCTCACCTTACTCTTGCCCTTGGCAACAGATTGTGATTCGACGTTCGGCTTTTGGCCTTTGGCCTTCTTCTTACCCTCCTTTGGCCTAGAAGATGAAGATGGTCCTTCTTTTGCATAAAGCTTGAGTTTGGTGTCCCATCAACGTCTCTGCCGAGACCAAAGCTTGCAACAAGTCAGCTAGCAAGAACTTCTGATTATTCATCTGATAGTTCAACTGAAAATGTTCAAAACTTTTAGGCAGAGAGTGAAGCACCAAATCAATCTGAGTCTCGGATGTGTCTCGCACCCGTAAACTCAAGTTTATTTAGATGAGCCATCATCTTGAGGACATGATCCCTTACGGGTGTGCCCTCCACCACGATGAAGTGGGTGGATGGTATGTCTTTAACCGATTTCTACACTCGCTCTGTAAGCTTGTCGTTGCCCGGTACAAAGACATGCTTTACAGGTGGCATGCCGGGTGGAGGGATGAAGGGTTGGATATGACGGATGACATGGACCCGGCGTGTGGGAGTCGATTGTGGCGGTTTGGAGCGATCCAAGATACCAGGAGATGTCGGGAAGACCGCAAAATCGCCTTTAAGACAAGGAGATGATGGGGGCGTCGATGTGCACAAGGACGGATCCCGGTCGATTCTGGAGCACCGCATGGTGGAAGTAAGTAATATAATTTATTTAATTGTACAATAATTAAGTTCATAATTAATATTAATATTTTTATTTGCTAATATGAACTATACTGCGAAAGTACAACATGAGGCTCAATCCGAAAAAAATGCAATTTTGGAGTTGAAGTCAGGAAATTCTTGGGGCACATGGTGTAGTGAGTCAATGAGGATCGAGGCCAACCAACAAGAAAGATTAAAGCCATTTTAGATATAAGCGCCTCGAAATATCAAAGAAGTTCAACGATTGATTGTAAAGAAAAGACTTAATGAGTTTATCTCGTGCATGGGGGACAAATGAAAGCCCTTTTTTGAGGCAATCAAGATAGGAAAATTCAAATGGACGACTCAAAGCCAACTCGCCTTTTAAGGCATCAAGGAGTATTTATCCAACTCTCATATCCTGGCAAAGCTCGTCCAGGGCGAGAAGCTCTATTTATACTTGGCTGCTTCAGAATCATCTTTGAGTGCGGTATTGGTTAGGGCGGAAGGGCAAGCACACTTGCCGATATACTTTATGAGTCAGACTTTGAATGATGCTGAGTTGCGGTATCCTCCTTTGGAAAAGCTCGCGTTTGCTTTGGTAATGAGTGCTAGAAAACTTCGCCCCTATTTCTTTGATCACCACGTCGAAGTCCTAACCTCACTGCCACTACGCCGTATTCTACATCGACCCGACATGACCGGCAGGTGTCTGAAGTGGTCAATTGAAATTGGTCAATTTGGAGTGACCTATGCTCCACGGACGGCGATTAAGGCGCAGGCCTTAGCAAATTTCATAGTGGAGCTAACTTTCCCTTCGGATCAAATGAAAATGGAGCTGGTTCCTTGGGAACTCTATGTCAACGGCTTATCGACCAATGAGCGAGCGGGGGCAAGAGTGGTGTTAATTAGCCCAGAAGGTAAGTCATTCACAACTGCGATACGTTTCGACTTCCAGGCTACCAAAACTAAGCAAATTATGAGGCATTGATTAATGGCTTGGAGATGGCTATGTCTATAGGCGTTCAGCGGCTAGAGATTTTTTGTGATTCCCAATTGGTTGCCTTTCAAGTGTCGGGCGAGTATGAAGCCCGGAGCGAGCAAATGATCGCCTATCGCAAGATTGTGACAAGCCTAATGGAGAAGTTCAAGCAAGTTTTTATTAGTCAGATCCCGAGGAAAGAAAACACTCAAGCTGATGCGCTGGCTCGACTGGCGACCTCAGAGGGTGTGGCCGACATGTCCGATATCACCATCATCAAGCTCCTCGCTCCATCTGGGAGCCAAGTCACAGTCGCAAACCTCAATCCGGAAGTGGATACTTGGATGACTCCAATAGTTAAATACATCAAGACCGGCGAGTTGCTAGAAGACAGGGTGGAAGCTCATAGACTCCAAATGCGAGCCGCTAGGTACGTGATCATCAATGAGAAATTGTATAAGCGAGTCTTCGTGCTACCATTGCTAAAGTGTGTGACCCCGGAGATGGGCAAGGAGATCATGAAGGACATCCACGAAGGAATGTGTGGAAATCATACAGGAGGGCAATCTCTCGCCTATAAGATCATTCGTCAAGGCTATTTCTGGCTTACTCTCAAGAAGGATGCACTAGAATATGCAAAGGCGTGAATGAGATGCCAAGTCTACGCCCCCAACAATCAAACTCGCTCCAGAAGAACTCGCCTCGATCTACAGTCCGTGGCTCTTTGCCAAATGGGGGATTGACCTAATTGGACCTTTGCCCAAGGCCCCAGGCACCGTAAGATTCATTGTAGTGGCGGTGGACTATTTCACAAAGTGGGCCGAAGCGGAAGCACTAGGAAGCACGGATCAGGCGGCCATAATCCAGTGTATTTGGAAAAATATCATATGCAGATTCGGCCTCCCTCAAGCAATTGTGTCCGACAATGGGAAACAATTCGATGGATTGGAAATAGATGTTTTTTTCAATAAGTGGAGGATCACCAAATTGTTCTCCACTCCCTACCATCCTCAGTCCAACGGCTAAGTTGAGGCCATCAACAAAATCATCAAACACACTCAAAAGACGAGGATTGGGGGGTCGAAAGGAACTTAGGCTAGTAAGCTGCCGGAAATACTTTGGTCCTACAGGACCAAATGCAGAAATTCCACTGGCGAAACTTCATTCGCACTCGTGTTAGGATCAGAAGCAGTGATTCCAACGGAAGTAAAATTACCCACCTATCGAACGTTGCAGGTTGTCAATGAGGAAAACGACCGAGCCCAGGAAGTTGAGCTCGATTTACTTGAAGAAAAAAGAATCGACTCCAACATCCGAAATGCCACCTACAAGCAAAGGTCTAAAATGTACTACATTTCAAAGGTATGGGCTCGCCAATTCAAAAAAGGCGACCTCATCCTGGAGAAAGTGTTGGGAGTTCACAAAGGCCCTTTTGGGCCAACTTGGGAGGGACCATTCAAGATTGCCAAAGTCATACCAAATGGAGCTTACGAGCTACAGGACATTGATGGAAGTCAAGCACAGTACCTTTGGAATGCCACCTACCTCAAGAAATTCTATCAGTAAGAGAAGTTTTATATTTCAAATATGTAGTCGAGCTTTCCCTGTAATCGAACTGCATTGCCTTATATAATATAAGTTGTCATTTTCATCTCATTGCGAGTTACCAAAAGTTTAAGTTGTTTTAGAAGATGCACTTAGGTTTTAGCGGTCAGAAATTAGGGGCAGGTCATCTGACCTCTAACGAGATCAGTTTTTATGTTTTCTAAACGCAAAAAGATAAGACAGCAGGTCGCACTAAAATAAGACAACCCAAAAATTGCATAAAAATAAGATGATTAGAACATTTTGTGTCACGAACTAAGGGGCAGGTCAGTCGACCTCCCAAGGAGGTCGATAGGCTAAAGTACCTAAAAAGATAGTTCATAAGCATAAAATGTTCATATCACTCTATTCAAGGCATTAAAAGGCATAAAAGTTACGAAAAAGGTAAGACAACAAATTGTGTATAATTAAGACGACTAGTCTGTTGCAAAATGATAGAGTTAAGTTGCATGACAATAAGACAACAATGTCGTGCACAAGTAAGATGACTAACAAATGAAAGTTGCGGAAAAAGTTATAAGGCAACAAAGTCGCGTATAATTAAGATGACTATCTAATAGCAAAACGATAAAGCATTGAAGTTTCATAGCAATAAGACAACATAAATCGCCAAGTTATGTCAATCAAGTAAGCGACAAATACATAAGATATGTAAATAAAGATCGAGTACAAAGTTTTTACAATCAGAATCAAGCAAAATACAAGCGGAAAAGTGAAGCGCCACCAAGGGCCGAATAATAATCAGAGGCTCGCGCCAAACCAAGCAGTACTAAACAATGGAAATACAAGGAAACATAAATAGCCTAAATCTCAGGAAGGAGGTGCAACACTTTCCCCATTAGGGCCGAGATCCTCAACAACTGGATCATCTCGCCCAACATCAACCGCTTGGGCATCACCTCCCTCTATCTCGGGAACCGTCTCGCCAACCTTCTCGCTAACCAACCCACCAAGGACATCTCCAACTTTCTCAATTTCTCCTCCACCGACGTCCTCGACACTCGTGCCAACACTTGCCTCCACAGCTTGGGTACCTCCCCCAATGTCCTTCTCGCCCGCCACTATGACTCGACCAAATGGGGCAGAGGGCTCACCCATGTCTTTCTCTCCCACCGAAGTATCTAGCTCAGCAATATGGGGGGTGCCCGGCTCGCGATGAGACAGATCAGTGGCCGAATCCACTGGGTACACAACTTCAATCCCATCGCCAAAGGAGGAGAAGTCATAACCAAAATCACGGACGAGGTCCGCGATGGGGAAAGCATAATCCAGGACAGGAGTTTTCGACCTCAAAAAGTCCATAAGCTGATGGCGGAGGGCCACTTGAATGCCCGGAAGATCGCAATCAGGTGCATGGGCGGCTCGGATAGAATCGACAAAGGCTAAGACATAAGTGAAATTCGTCAACTTGACGGCCCCTTCATCATCATATAAGTCAGCCATTTGGGTCTCCAAGCTCGCGATCTTCCCAGCCAACTTCTTATTTTCCCCGTTTAACTTCGAATTTGTAGCCAAGGAAACCTCGAGATCGGCCCCCATCTTCTCCAAACCACTCTCCACCCATTTGGCCACTTGAACTATATCTGTGTATCGACGTTTCTCTCGGTCAAGTTCTCTTTCCCTTTGGGCAAGGGCACCTTGAGCTTGGGCAAGATTAGTTTGAATTGACTCAATTTGAGAAGACATCTTCCCCTTTTCCTTTATCCACTGACTCTGCGCTCTCTCCAAGGCTTCAATCTTCTCTTTCTGTTGTCGTCGGATGAATAAGGATTGCGCAAGGTCATGTTCTATCTTGGATGCCTGTTCCCTCGCCCATTTTTGGAAAACATGAGCCCGTGCCATAAGAACAGAAGTCGTAGCAGCATTCGCCTCGAGGTCTTGCTCCTGAACATCCCACTCATGTGTCTGAGTCTAGCATCAGAGAATCATATCCCCCACCTTCCTAATGGACGAAGGAACGCGGTCGTCAGGCTTTGGCTTTCTCGACCGAAGATAGCTAAGATATGGCTCGGAGCAATATGTAGAGTCACTATCATACCTGAAGACATTAAGAGAAACACAATCATCAAAGTAAACACAGATCCATTATAAGCAATGAGATAAGTAGATGGAAGAAAAGTTTACCTGGCCGGTGCATCGCTCCAACCCAAATATGAATCGTCTCCTTTTGTTCGGGGGGGAGGAGGCGAAACCACAGTACGAATAACAGAAGGGGGATCAACAGAGACGGATCCCCCAGTACCATCCTAGTGATGAGTGGATTTGGCCTGGACCCCTTAATGAATGGTCTCCAATTCGGCCCGTTAGCGAACGGCCCGATGGGGTGCCTGATCTTCCTAGATTGAGGCGCCATCGGAACGTCCTCTCTTTTGACTTGCAGGATGGGTCCTAGTCGATTGGGCCACGGCTGAGCGAGATGGCTGGCGGGTTGGGCCTTGGCGAGCAGCCGTAGGAGCGGGTAGCGCCAAAGTAGCGGTTTCGACATTATCAGAAGGCGGCTTTTCTTTCTGTTTGGTGATGGCCATTTTGTTGTTTTTGGAAAGTAGGAAAGGGGCGGTTCGAACCATTGTTTGGTGAAACGGCGAGTCGATATGAGATATAGCAATGAGAAGCGGCGCTGAAATAAAAGGTCAAGGGATCAGTAAAGCAAGTCATGTAACAGAAAACAACATAAAAAACTAAAGAAAGTAAAGGAAAACGATTTCGTACCAAGGATAATTCGATCTCTGACTTGATTAGGAGGAAGCACTAGCCCAATCTCCTTTCAAAAAGAGTCGTAGGTCAGACGAGATACTGTCCGATTAGCAAGGTCGACACAACTTATTTGAAAAATAGGCCAAAGAAAGTCCTCGCTCAATTGCTTATCCTCGGGAGGGTCATGATCTGAAAGAAATGAAAGGAAGTTAGGTCAGTCAGAGATAAGTTCAATTTAAAATAAAGGACTCACCAGCTTTAATTCCATAATCACAAGGGACATTAAGACGGGCATAGCTCCCAGATTCATCAGCCGAACTTCTTCAATCCCCGCCAACAAACCAAAATGAATCTTTCCAACGCTTAGCCTTATTGGGAACTTCCTCGATAATTTTCCAACCATTAGGCCCGAATAGCTTAATAACCTTCCCCATCGCCTTTGGGTAGTTGAGTGAAATAGTGGAGCTCGGCGGGAGAAGGGAATGCCGAAGTTTGAATTTCGCCTAACAACCCCAATAATCCGAAAAATGTGCTCCACCCATTCAGAGTAATCTGAGTCAATGATAAGTTCCAATAGTCAAGAAATCAGCTAACAATGGGATGGAGAGGAAACCGGATTCCGCTTCTATTGCACCCATGCTCACCGCGATACAACCGCAGAGAAATTTTCGCCTCTCGTTATGTGTCGGGGCATAGAGGTGGACATCATTAGGGATTTCATATTGGCTCAAGGTTGGCGAGATCGTAATCTTTACACAAGAAACAATCCGGCCGCCCGAAAATGTCTTTCAGAAGTCACGGCGTGGGTGTGGAGGATTACTACACATGAATTGCAAACCAGTAAGTTCGAAATTGAAGGCCGCAGACGATCCCAGCAAACTCATCCGGATGCGGTCGCCACCTTTGCCTCACCGCTAGCGATCAACCTCTACATCATCCACAACGGTATTCTTAATTTTGCTCGAATCCTAACGGTTTGGATCCCCCACTGGGCTCAACTTCAACCACCTCCTCTTCCAACCCAATTTCATTGGCCCCGTCATCCAATTCGGCCTCCTCGGTCCCGTCGGCCTCCTTGGTCGTTTCTTCTCTCATAATATCTCCACTATCTTTCCCACCACCGTCACGGTTGGAAGTTAAAATGGATTCGGGCACCTCCGAGTACCGGAAATTAATATGGTCAGAATCAGAAGAAGAAGTTGACGCTGTCGGTGTGAGCCCAAAACTAGTAGACTCTTCCGTATCAGAAATAGAATAACGACGCCCATGACGCGTCCCCAAGTCTCCAGAATCAGACAATTCCTCGGAGTCGGAAGCGCTACTAACACCCGACATATCCACCAAATCGGAATAAAGAGCCAAAGAATGTGAAGAATCTTACCCTTTGTTCACAATGTCGATGTTGTAGAAGAATCAACTCCAATGAAAAGATCGACCCACCTAGAGACAACAACAAAATTGAATGAGAAACCCAAGAAGGATAATGTTGGGGCAAATGATCGACAAATTCAACTATCAACATCAACCATCAAGGAATTCAACAAGTTCAACCGTCAAAACTCAATCACTGAGGTATCCATATGCAATTGTTGAATCCTACAT
This sequence comes from Stenogyne calaminthoides, assembly GCA_037126765.1. NCBI lineage: Eukaryota > Viridiplantae > Streptophyta > Magnoliopsida > Lamiales > Lamiaceae > Stenogyne > Stenogyne calaminthoides. Next base: position 5,632,545 of record JBBCBC010000002.1, on the reverse strand, counting down.
ATTGCATTACACATATCACATCCCACACTAAAATAAGCTAATTTCTACCAAAACCATTGAAATTGCAAAACCAAAATGACTCGAAAGTTCATACTCATGCTAGTGTACCTATCATTCAAACACGTATGGCCAATATTCTAGTAAAGAAAACTCATCCCACATTTCAAACACCTCTAATCTTTCGGTCATATTGGATGGAACATGAGAATATAGCCAAACTCATCACAATTCAAATATGCACATACAATCATTCCACGCAAAATGTTCAACTTTACTACCCAAGCGCTATAGTCAGAAACCGTATACAAATCCAAATTGAAATCCCCAAATCTCCACTCTAATATGTACACAAACAAAAGTCACTCATCTCTTCCCTAAACCAATGAGATAGTAAAATTTCATTTCTTTATCATCTATTTGAACAAGTCCACAAGTTGAATTTCAAGATTCCCAAATAATGACCACACTTACATAAACCCAAAAAGAGCCAAGGGTGTAATCCTATATGGTCCTATATCCAAAATCAATTGCCATATTGATATTCTTTCACAGTTATACAAGCTTATGACAAGGAGAGATTTGTTACGGATATAAAAGGAAGGGAATAGAGAAAGATGGGTATCGTCGCTGCCCCTGCCAACCGTCGCCAAGTCGCCGAACGGACGCCGATGCTGCTGCCGAGCGAGCAGCTACTGTTGCTCCCAGCCAGGCGCCAAGTCACCCCTGCTTCACAGCCTCAAGCACCGCCCGCTACCCAAGTCGTTTCCTACTACCCGAGGGAAAAATCAGTTTCTCATCAAGAGAAGGGGGGCAACAACAAAAAAAAAAAAAAAAAAAACAGAGCAAACCTGTGCAGGCCGTCGCTGAATCGGTTGCTTTCCGTCTCATCTGGCCGTATGAGTCGCCGCCGAGTATCACCAATCGCCCGTTGCTGCTCCCCAGCCGACGCCATCACCGCCGCCGCTTTCCTATGGACTAAAATAAGGGGGGGCGACGAAATAAGTAAGGAGAGAAAATATAATTTTTTTGTGGAGGAGTATAAGAGAGGGGGCGGCTGATTTCAAAGAGGAAGAAGGGAAGTATAAAGAATGAGTCTTCTATTTATAAAGGAGTTAGGGCTCCCTTCAAAGGCTACGTCAAATTCAAGTTTTAAATTCAAAAATCTCTAATTTTGGGGATTGGGATTGTGGTTGATCAAATCAACCGATTTTACCAAAAATGGAGCAAAGTCCACTCTTCACTTTTTCAATTTCCAAGTGAAAGTTCTAAGAGTTGGTTAAAGTTGTTGGGAGATGAATTTAATAAAGAAGTTTTGATTAGATCCCAAAACCCCTGAGTATGACATGTTCAGGATAATCTTGATAGTCTGAGTCAGGTTTCAGTATAGATTGTTCAGGAAGATATCTGCACAATGTATAGTCAGCAGATATAGATCAGGTTAGATATCAAAACCCTGAGAACACAGGTAGACCTGAATGTTCAAGAAGGTACTAAAGATGCTGAAAGAATGAAAACTCAGAAGATACTAAAGAACTGAAGACTCAGTGTAACCTGAATGTTCAGAGGCACTGAATAATATCTATCTGAATACTACAAACTGAGAAAAACAAACATGTTCAGTAAAGTAGATATTGCCCAACACCTCAAGTGCAGACAAAAGGAACTAAGTCTAAGTGTTGTTTAAGGTTGTCTTATTCAGAGAGATTGACCCAAAAGAGCAGTTTTGTTTGTCCTCATTCACTGAAGATAAGAACCAATCAGAGGAAGACAACACTGTACTTCACTGACACTGAAAGCGACAGGACCCTGAATTTTGTCAGTAGTACTATATTCCAGACTGTAAAAATTGGTGATTGGCTACTTGGCTGCATATTTCCTAAAACATGCAAGGGAGTGTTCAAACCCTAAAAATAGTCATTCATCAATAACCAGAAGAGGAAACCCTTGATACTATCTCTTCCAACGGATAGTTTTTTCAAGAGTGACCTTTGGAGATGTTGCCTATAAATACCAGTGACCATCTACATTGAAAGGTTACGGGAAATTTCAAAGCAACTCAAGAGCTCATTCGTATTCTTGCAAATTGAAGCACTCGAAAACCCTAGAATTTCCCAAGTGTTTCACATTGGAGAGAGCTCACTTACTAAGCGTAGATTGATAGAAATATCCAAAGTTTAGTAGAGATATCCTAGCCTTCGCATTTGTTCTTATTGTAAAGGATATCTCACCATAGTTGGAAACCAACCCAAACCCAAACCCTTTGATAAGGTAGTTTGAGTGTGTGTGATTTGTTGGTGAGTTAGAGTTGTAAAGAGTGAGTAAGCTGCAGGTTAGTCAGCCAGAAAACTCTAGAGAAGAAGTTAGTAAGCTACTTGTGGTAGTCTGAACACTTGTGTGTGTTTGAGTTAGTAAGCTGCAGTGAGTCAGCCAGAAAACTCAAGGTAGAAAGTGAGTAAGCTACAGTGAGTTAGCCTGAAAGCTTTAGGAAGTGGTTAAGGAATTTCTCTGAAGATCAGAGAGAGTGGACGTAGGAGCTTGAGTCTCTGAACCACTATAATTGCTGTGTTGTTTGCTTTCTGTACTGCATTATATCTGTTGCATGTTTTTCACTAAAAGCTGATTTTACTAATATTCAGTTGGACTTGAGTAGCTAGAACAGATAGTTAGAACAGATTTCACTGAACTTGATTTCACTGAACTTGCATCAAATTGATCACAGCCTTAATCACTGTTTATTAAAAGGAAGAAAGATTCAGCAAAGCTAAAACGAGTATAAACTTAGTGCCAACCATTCCGCACACTTGAGTAGCTAGAACAGATAGTTACCAAACTGAACTAACTCTACTGAGTGTTCAGTAAGATAATTATCTGATCCAAGCTCCTCAGGATCTCTGAAAAATGCAGGATCAGTTGGGCTAATCTGAAGCTTCTGAAAGCTGCTCAGGATCATTGTCTCAGTAGACTTTGACTCAGGGCGATTTGTGCTTCTCAGGGCAAAAATATCAGGACAACCTGACCCACCTGACCTCAGTGAAGAAAAAGTTTTAAAATTCACTGAACACGTGTATTCCCCCCCCCATACATGTGTAAGACTCGTTTACACCGGGACCAACAAAAGTCCAATCAAATTGACCAAGAAATAAGGAAAGTTGGTAGCTTTTACTTTTTCAACTTCCAACAAAAAGGTGGAGTCATTCGAATGTCTAGTCCTAGCCGATTTTGTAGCTAGGCAAGTAGGACCTTTTTTAGTCGCCCGGCCCGCCTCAAACGTGGCCGTAAACTCTCTCTCACTCAACTCGCCCAGAAAATAAAATAGTTCGCCCAAATATCGAAGACAAGTCTCAGTCTCGGAATATCTATCAGGTCACTCCTTACAACATAACATAAAACGAATAGCAACCTGAGGGACAATTGTTGTGTGCCAAATGATTTGAGATAATTATTTGGCTTTCTTATGTCAATAAGTCACAAACGGAGGGCTCACTAACCTCTATCATGTTGGGATTATACTGGAAAGTATGCTTTTTACTTTGTATAATCGAAACTGAATTTTCAAACTTATTTACTGAAATAAATTGTTTATCACTGATGCTTTAAATATTATCGAATGTTAAATATATTTAATGCATAACTTTTCAATAAGTCGTACGTGTTACATTGTAGTTAATTTAGTGATACCAGATCACAGAAGATTAAATTAACACTCCCTTGTAACTAAAAGTACGCTATTCACGACCTAGATGATAATGAACAACCCATCGTGAAAGGTTGAAGTGTAAGGCTCAGATTGGCTTGTCTTGACCAAGAGATTACACTAGTGCATGACTGATGCACTGAATAGGACCTACAGGAGGATAAATTCTTCAGAACTGAACAAGGAAGAATTAGACCTCAGTGGTTCGTTATTTCTTAATCTTCGTCCCTTAAATAGGATCATGTGGGATTGGTAACTATTGCTTTGACTTATCATGGGTAGCGAATCAATGAGATTCAATACTTTTTATCTTGGGCAATATTATTAGTCACATATGATTGCTAAGATTTAATACGAAGAATCGTGTGCAAGTACGCTTGTTCGATTTGCCCCCTTGGGAGGTTCATAAGCTTTATCATACCAAATCTTGCAAGTGGAATTAGTTTCCGGTATGGATAATAATGTTGAACCGTTCCTTGACCAAGGATAAAAGATATTAATTAATGGAAAGCTATTTTAGTGGCTTGAATTAATTAATGGGCTAGATAATCTTAAACACGGGAAATAATGACCGGGAGCCATATTGACTGTAATATGGGTTAAGATGGATAGTGCAATTTTAATTATGTAGTGGGATTAATTAATATTTATGGGCTTGAATAATATTGTGGCTCAATATTAGATATTCAAGGTTCATTAGAAGGTCCAATCTTAATTCTCCTAAAGGCCCCCTGAGTAGCCCAACATATAGTTCAATAACTGAAAAGATGATTAAAATAAAATAAATATTGTTGCTTATATTTCCATGTTTTTTTCGAAAATTATGGATAAGTTGGGAGAAAGATTTTCTTTGAATTTTGTTATGGAATGAAGATATGTATTCTTGGAATACAAGATTATCTCATTAAATTCAAGAAATCTCCCACTTGGTCATCTATAATAAGATTTCGAAAATTTGGAAATATAATGGGCAAGAAAGATTTTCTTGAACTTCTTGAAAAGATATTATGGAAGATATGTATTTCTTGAAATACAAGAATATCTCATAAATTCAAGAAGATCCAAATCTTGGAATCTTGCACATCATATTTTTGAAATTTTGACCATAATATGAGTAAGTGGAATTTTGTGGAATATTATAATTATGGGAAAAAGAATATAAGAGATATATTCAAGATTTCTTGGAGATCAAGAAAAGATTTTCCCACATTGTTTTATCACAAAATTTTCGACCCACTTGGACTCAATATATAGGGGATGATTCTTTCATTCCCAAGTACAATTCCATGTGCTGAAAAAATTAGTAAATCCACAAAGGTGGTGCAACATAATTTATTTTCCTTTTGTTAAATCGTTCACAAGAATCCTTCCACCGGATAGTCGAACGAGGGCTAAGGGAATACTTGGGAAGTCCTTACGGTTAGTTTATTCAGCCACACCGTTGCCATCCCAAGAGGTACGTTCACGTAAACTCTAAGAGAATTCATCTCGTAGGTTTTACGTGAATTATTATATGCATGATATGTTGTTGAATTATTATTTGAATTAATATAGGATTAATTCATGCTAGTAATAATTATAAGAATTAAATTTGTATTTAAATATTCACCCGAATAGATCTCAGGCAACTTATTCCCCAACAATCGGTATCGAGCCACGGTTTGAGACTCTCAATTTTTAAATTGTAATTTAATTCGTGGGCATTAAATTTGAAATTGGATAGTAGAATTGCTAGATCTGTTTTGCAGGTATCCAATTGTCATGGAATTTAATGTGTTTATTTATGCATGCATATAAACTGTGGTTTTTTAATTCGATTCGATTCGGATTCGTTTTGCCTCGCGGAGAAAATTCACGAGTAGATTAGAATTTGTTTGATTTGATCAATGTAATAGACTAGTTCAGATCTAGGTTTATTTATTTTTGTAAATAAATTGTAACCGGATTGAGAAACGAGGATGGAGATGAAGAATTAAAGGACAAAATCCGTAATCGTGAAGGGGCGGTATCACGCGGAACGCTAACGGGAAGCACTTAGGCGACGCGGACGCGGCGCAGCACGCACGGAACTGGGTGAGGCCGAGTGGCCGAGCGCCGAGCGAGATCCGGCAATACAAGACGGGCGGGTACTAGGCGACGCGACCGCGGCGCGAGCGCGTACGTAAAGTGACGGAGGCGGAGCGCGACGGGCGTGAGGGCGGGCGACGCGGGGACATGCGCTGGAGCCGAGAACCACAGACGAGGTATGATTGGCGAAGCGGCGCTGCGGCGGATGCATCGTGGTTGCACGCTACCTACCGAGAGCCGCCGAAGCCTCGCCGAGGTCAGCGAGGCGCGGGCCTTGACTCTTGAAAGGCGCCGAGGTTCCGAGCTAAATGGCTGCTGCCGGCGAATCGGCGTGCATCCAGCTTCTGAAGTTGCTTGGCGTGGCGTTTCAAGACGGAGTATTTTTTCGAGACGATCGAGTGGGAGAAATTCAAGACGGTGTTTCTTCAAGATCAAGCCAAGAAAAATCAAAACATGACAATTGGATAATTTGTGCCCATTATGTTTATTTTTCTGTTTTGCTTGATTTATTTTGTGTTATCTTATGCCTTATTTAATTTGTTTAAATGTGTTTGCATGAGAATTGCCCAAATGAAAAATCTCACCTATTCAAAATTACTAAGTATGTTTAAATAATTAATTGACAATTTTATTCCGGATAATAAAATTGAATTAATTTTGACCTCCATGATTTATTTATTTGTGAATTCTTTTGGAGAAATTTCCCCCACGGGACGGTCAAAAGATAGCTTTCACATGAATGAATTCCAAAAGGATGATTGTGGGTTATTACTAGTGGCGACGATGACCCTCCCCACGAGGCTCGTTCAAAGCGAAATAATAATCATGTATTTAATCATGGTTATTACTTAGGTATAAAATTGATATGCATATACTTCCCCGAAGTCCCTGTCATTTTATATTGGTCAAGTGGGAGCCAACTATTAATCTGGATATTAAAGGTTTGTAATTGTTCTTGTTTGTAACCTGCTTGAATGTGTTTAAATAATGACCCACCCCACGTGGCTTATTTAAACTGTTTTGAGATGTTGGCTGATGCATGTTCATATTTTTTTGAGATTTTAATATGATGCATGTGATCAAACCTTGTGATATATTTGTGCTTATGCATATTATTATTTATTTCAATTCATCCTGTCGCAACCTTTTAATCCACTATTCAATATACTTAAAGACAAATTGCTCACTGGAGAAAATTTTGTTGATTGGAATCGAAAACTCACTATTGTCCTCACTGCACAAAGCCATAAGTGGGTTCTGACCACATCTAAACCGGAAAAGCCAAAAGATGAGTCCACTAAAACTGTTAAGAAAGAGTATGCCGACTGGGAGCGGTCTAACGAAATGGAAAAGTGTACCATCTTGGCTTCTATGTCAGATGTATTGCAACACCAACACCAGAACGTTGAGACCGCTGCGGAAATCATGACTAGTCTTAAAGCGATGTTTCAACATCGTAAACCGTGGCTCGCCGATCACCATGAGGGACTTGCTCTCTATGAAAATGGTGGAGGAACGCCCGAAGGGAGCACGTTCTCGGATGATGGCACACCTTAATAAACTTGAGGTACTTGGATGAATACGATATCGAGACCCAAATCGATTTAGGTGCTCCTTCTCTGCCGAAAAGTTTTGAACAATTCAGGCTGAACTACCAGATGAATAATCAGAAGTTCTCGATGCCTGATCTGTTGCAAGCTTTAGTCTCGGCAGGGGTGATATTAGGGCAAAAGAGCCAAGCCTTGGTGGCAAACGGACCTTCTTCTTCTTCTAGTAAGAACAAGAAAAGGGACAAAGGCCACAAGCAAGTGAACTCAAGTGTTGTCAATGGCAAAGATAAGGTGAAGAAGGGTGGTGGAGTGAACAAGCCAGCTAAGGGGAAGTGCTTCAACTACGGTGAGAAAGGACATTGGAGGTCAGCCTGTTCCAGACCCAAAAGGAATGGAAAGAAAGGTAATTCTCACGCACTAAGTTGTTGAAACTTGTTTAGCGGCGTATGCCTCCCATTTATGGGTCGTGGATACGGGATCCACTGATCATGTTTGTTTTCTGTCTGAGGATTCAAGCGGACCCGGCAACTTAGTGGGAGTGAGGTCCTCATCACACCGGGGCGATGCTACTTAGAGTTGGCGGTGAAGGCAAATGGGAGAAGTGCTTTGTCTTTTTGAAGGCGAGTTTTAATTTTAGAGATGTTCTTTAAGTTCCGGATTTTAGAAAGAATTTGATTTCAGTTTCTAAACTTTTTATGATGGATATTAGGTTACTTTTAATAAAGTTGTTACCATTTCTCTTTTTGATAAATTTATCTTTCATGGAACGTTGTCGAATAATCTCTATACAATTAACTGTGCACACCACTCATGAAATGCATCCTATAACACATCAATCAATTTACGAGAAAAAAAAACGTTCATCGATGTGAGCAGAGACACTTCTTTGGCATCTAAGATTGGGTCATATAAATCAAAGAGGATCCAAAGGTTGGTGAGAGACGGTTCACTGGAGCTTCTCCAAGTTGAACCGATTCCAACCTGTGAATCATGTTTGGAGGGTAAAATGACCAAGAGGGCATTTGGAGCCAAGGGGAATAGGGCCAAAGAAGTGTCAGAGATCGTTCACACAGATGTATGTGGTCCAATGTCAACCAAAGCAAGAGGAGGTTATGAGTATTTTGTCACTTTTATTGATGATTACTCAAGAATGCGAGCTTACATTTTCCTTATGAAGCATAAATGAGACCTTTGAGAAATTCAAAGAATTTAAGGCTCAAACAGAGAATCATAGGAAAAAACGATCAAGTCTCTACGATCCGATCGTGGAGGCGAATACCTCGGCCCGATGAGTTTTTGAACTACTTATCGATGAAGGAATTGCATCCCGACCTCTTTGACCCGAACCCCTCAACAAAAGCGGGGTTGCAGAGCTTAAGAAACAGAACTCTTTTGGAAATGGTTAGATCTATGATGAGTTATGCGGATCTTCCCAAGTCGTTCTGGGGTCATGCCTTGGAAACAGCGGCTTACATTCTGAACTTGGTGCCATCCAAATCGGTTCCCAAAACTCCCAAAGAATTGTGGACCGGGCGCAAGCCTAGTATGAGACACATGAGAATTTGGGGGTGTCCGGCCTACATGTTGGACAAGGAAGCCGGTAAATTGGATCTTCGATCAGAATTAAGGTTGTTTGTAGGTTACGCCGAGGGAACAAAAGGGTGTATGTTCTATGGTCCCGAAGATCAAAAGGTGGTCATCAGCACCCACTTTAGATTTTTGGAATAAGACTATATGAACCAAAGAAAACCCAGAAGTGAGATTACCTTAAATGAGCTTAGAGGGCAAACCTCAATGCCAACTGTACTAGATGATATACCAAACGACACGCTTTCACAACCGGAGCCTCGTCGTAGTGGGAGGGTTGTTAGACAGCCCGAGAGATTCATGGGAATAGGAGAGTCCTCGGACTTGATTCCCGGACAAGACGAATCAGACCCATGGACATATGACGAGGCACTCCAAGATAAGGATGCAGATTCTTGGCAAACAACAATGAAAGCCGAAATGGGTTCTTTGTTTCATAACAGAGTGTGGGAGCTAGTCGAACCACTTAATGGGGTCAAACCCATTGGATGCAAGTGGGTATATAAGAGGAAAAGAGGACCGGACGGGAAGGTTGAAACCTTCAAAGCAAGACTAGTGGCGAAAGGTTATACTCAGAAAGAAGGGATCGATTATGAGGAAACTTTTTCGCCAGTAGTCATGCTTAAGTCCATCAGTATTCTCTTATCGATTGTTGCGCATTTTGACTTTGAAATCTGGCAAATGGATGTCAAGACAGCTTTCCTTAACGGAAGTCTTGATGAAGAGATCTATATGCAACAACCCCAAGGTTTCATTGAAACAGGCCAAGAACACCTAGTTTGTAAGCTCAAGAAGTCCATTTACATACTCAAACAGGCATCCAGAGCTTGGAACCAATGTTTTGATCATGTTATAAAGTCTTATGGGTTCGATCAAAACGAGTTTGAAAGTTGTGTGTATAAAAAGAGTGTCGGAACTGCATTGGTATTCTTAGTACTATACGTAGATGACATTCTGATCATCGGGAACGATGTAAAGGTGTTATCAGACGTAAGGGCATGGCTTTCAAAACAGTTTGATATGAAAGACTTAGGGAAAGCCGGACACATCCTTGGGATCAAGATAACTCGAGATCGCAGGAAAAAGGATGATCGGGTTATCGCAAGTTTCATACGTAGACACTGTCTTGAAACGATTCAGCATGCAAGATTCCAAGAAAGGCTTCGTACCTTTCAGACTTGGAATCCATCTATCCAAGAAAATGTCCCCTAAGACGTAAAAGGAGATAAATGACATGAAAGGCATTCCTTGTGCTTCGGCTGTCGTAAACCTTATGTATGCAATGCTGTGTACGAGACCGGATATCTGCTTTGTCGTAGGCATGGTAGCAAGATATCAAAGTAACCCAGGGAAAGAGCATTAGACGACAGTTAAAAACATTCTGAAGTATCTGAAAAGAACTCGGGATAGAATGTTGATTTATCAGTCAGATACTCCAATCCCCATCGGCTACACGGACTCGGATTTCCAATCAGACTTAGATTCCAGAAATTATCTGCCTCAGTTAGTGTGTTTCCATTTGGGAAGTGTAGCCATCAAATGGAGCAGGAAGAAGTAAATGCATCACCGACTCAACCATGGAAGTCGGGTAAAGAATGCTTGAAGCAGTAAAAGAACCGATTTGGCTCTAGACCTTCTTAGTGGACTTGGATGGAGTTCCGAATTTGTCTAGCAATATTTGCTAGGGGCAGTTGCAAATTCAAGGGAACCAAGAGTCCACGAGTCAAACAAGCACACTAAAGGAAAGACATCTTATATGAGCAATCGTTAAGAGATGAGATATAGATGTGGCAGAGATAGCGTCTGAGGACAACCTAGCAGATCCATTCACAAAGAGTCTGCCTCTGAATACATTCGAGAGACATGTGGAAGGAATGGGTGTCAAGACCGTTGCCAATCTGCTTTGAGTATAAGTGGGAGAAATTATTAGGTTCGTGCAGGTGACATTAGATGTCACGGACTACACGAGACATGTTGTAGTATACTTAAAAGCAGACTTTGAGTATAAGTGGGAGAAATTATTAGGTTCGTGCAGGTGACATTAGATGTCACGGACTACACGAGACATGTTGTAGTATACTTAAAAGCAGACTTTGAGTATAAGTGGGAGATTGTTGGGATTATACTGGAAAGTATGCTTTTTACTTTGTATAATCGAAACTGAATTTTCAGACTTATTTACTGAAATAAATTGTTTATCACTGATCCTTTAAATATTATCGAATGTTACATATATTTAATGCATAATTGTTCAATAAGTCGTACGTGTTACATTGTAGTTAATTTAGTGATACCAGATCACAGAAGATTAAATTAACAGTCCCTTGTAACTAAAAGTACGCTATTCACTACCTAGATGGAAATGAACAACCCATCGTGAAAGGTTGAAGTGTAAGGCTCAGATTGGCTTGTCTTGACCAAGAGATTACACTAGTGCATGACTGATGCACTGAATAGGACCTATAGGAGGATAAATTCTTAATAACTGAACAAGGAAGAATTAGACCTCAGTGGTTCGTTATTTCTTAATCTTCGTCCCTTAAATAGGATCACGTGGGATTGGTAACTATTGCTTTGACTTATCATGGGTAGCGAATCAATGAGATTCAATACTTTTTATCTTGGGCAATATTATTAGTCACGTGTGATTGCTAAGATTTAATACGAAGAATCGTGTGCAAGTATGCTTGTTCGATTTGCCCCCTTGGGAGGTTCATAAGCTTTATCATATCAAATCTTGCAAGTGGAATTAGTTTCCGGTATGGATAATAATGTTGAACCGTTCCATGACCAAGGATAAAAGATATTAATTAATGGAAAGCTATTTCAGTGGCTTGAATTAATTAATGGGCTAGATAATCTTAAACACGGGAAATAATGATCGGGAGCCATATTGACTGTAATATGGGTTAATATGGATAGTGCAATATTAATTATGTAGTGGGATTAATTAATATTTATGGGCTTGAATAATATTGTGGCTCAATATTAGATATTCAAGGTCCATCAGAAGGTCCAATCTTAATTCTTCTAAAGGCCCCCTGAGTTGCCCAACATATAGTCCAATAACTGAAAAGGTGATTAAAATAAAATAAATATTGTTGCTTATTTTTCCATGTTTTTTTCGAAAATTATGGATAAGTTGGGAGAAAGATTTTCTTTGAATTTTGTTATGGAACGAAGATATGTATTCTTGGAATACAAGATTATCTCATTAAATTCAAGAAATCTCCCACTTGGTCATCTATAATAAGATTTCGAAAATTTGGAAATATAATGGGCAAGAAAGATTTTCTTGATTTTCCTGAAAAATTATTAGGGAAGATATGTATTTCTTGAAATACAAGAATATCTCATAAATTCAAGAAGATCCAAATCTTGGAATCTTGCACATCATATTTTCAAATTTTTGACCATAATATGAGTAAGTGGAATTTTGTGGAATATTATAATTATGGAAAAAAGAATATAGGAGATATATTCAAGATTTCTTGGAGATCAAGAAAAGATTTTCCCACATTGTTTTAGCACAAAATTTTCGACCCACTTGGACTCTATATATAGGGGATGATTCTTTCATTCCCAAGTACAATTCCATGTGCTGGAAAAATTAGTAAATCCACAAAGGTGGTGCAACATAATTTATTTTCCTTTTGTTAAATCGTTCACAAGAATCCTTCCACCGGATAGTCGAAGCGAGGGTTAAGGAATACTTGGGAAGTCCTTACGGTTAGTCTATTCAGCCACACCGTTGCCATCCCAAGAGGTACGTTCACGTAAACTCGTAGAATTCCGCATGCGTAGGTTTTACGTGAATTATTATATGCATGATATGTTGTTGAATTATTATTTGAATTGATATAGGATTAATTCATGCTAGTAATAATTATAAGAATTAAATTTGTATTTAAATATTCACCCCGAATAGATCTGTGCAACTTATTCCCCAACATATCAAACATGAGATAGGGGGCGAATTGTCATCCTTACCCACGAGCCGCTCACTAGCCGCTACTCGCCCGGGCGCCCCACTCCGGGCTACTCGCCCGAAACCCGCACGGGCACCCGATTGGTCGCCACTGCTCGCCCGGGCACCACGTAACTCGCCCGGGTGCCTCGTTGGTCTCCTACTCGCCCGGGCACTCCATGCTCGCCCATGCTCGCCATGGTCGCCCGCGCCCCATGCTTAATGGTTGCCCATTGCGTCGCGGGCACTCCATGCTCTCCATGGTCGCCCGCTCCCCATGCCTAACAGTTGCCCATTGCTCACTCGGGCACTCCATGCTCGCCCGGGCTACTCGTCAGGGTGCCCCGATTGCTCGCCCATGCCCAATGGTCGCCCGCGTCCATGCCTGGTGGTCACCCGGTGCTCGCCCACACCCGGGCAACTCATTCGCGAGTCATCTCATTCCAACCAGCGACTCCCAAGGCATTTGCGTACATAAAAGGGGCGAATTATACTTGGCCAGTTTTATGGAGTTTGTGGTCGAGGTAAGCAGGATAGAGAGACGTAAAAGTCAAAGCTTTTCCACTTACCGAGACCTGATTTTGGATAACCTAGCATTCGAACAACCAACATCAGGAATCTTACCCAAAATGGCCAAGAAAACTCTTAGGATATTGCTGGTTCTACCGCGGTGGACTCAAGAGGGAAATCCTAGCCACAAATCTTTGTGCTACCTGCAAACCGCCAATTCAGAGTTGCAGGTGGCATGTTTAGTTATGTGAGACTAAGATTTAGAGTGTACTGTAGAGTCCAAAGTAGCTGGTGACAATTAATGCCGGGTCAAATTCTATCGAGAGTTGTAGCGAGGCCAACTAGATGGCATTTTTTCATGTACTATAAATAGGAGAAATTAAGACTCATTAAAGGTCGCATAATTTCACATTCAATACAACGGCTTTATCAGCCAACAAAAGAGGCCTTCGGCCCAAATCCTCGCGCAGTTACTTTCTCGCATTTATTTCCCAGCTTTGAATTCTCATCATTAACATTCAATGAGGAACATTCACTTGGTTCTTCATTGATTGATTGCATCTCACTCTCATAAATACTTGTTTGTTATACCAATCCACATAGCCACATCATAAATCTCATTCGATAAATTTTGGTATACAACAACCTTGAACTATGAGTGGTATGGGTGATGGTACAAGTGATTCTCGTCCTCAAATTTCGCCAATAGGAGTAAAACCTGTAGACTGTGAAGCAAGTGACGAGGAAGAAAGCGGTGGACAAGACGGCGAGAGAAAGCGTGTGAGCTCTGTGCAAACCGTGGATCGACACCGGCGACTGTAACAGTTGAGAGAGATTTGATTTTTTGGGGTGGGGTTTTATTTGACCGGTTAGAGGTTTAATATTTGTGGATAGTGGGTGAGGGTAAAATTGTCCAATTTTGCACCTAAGGCTTCATTTGGATGGATGGATTTGGAAATCCAAGGATTTCACATACAAATCATATTCTTCAATGGATTTACAAATACTTAGATTTGAGAGTTTAGAAAAAAGAGTGAAGGGGAGAGGGGGAAGAAATGACTAGGTTTTGATGAGGATTTGAAATCTCTCCAGTTTAAACTAGACTTTCAAATTTAAGTATTTGTAAATCCATTGGAGAGTGATAATTTGTGTGTGAAATCTATGAATTTCAAATCCATCCATCCAAATGAAGCCTAAAAGTATTACTAAAAAGTGCTAACACCTAATATTAATACCTTGAAAAAAATAGCACTTTTCAGCAACCATCCCCGCGGAATATCAGGGAATCCCATTCCCCGCTTCTTCTTCTTTTTTTAAAATTTAATTTACACAATATTAATACGAAAATATAAAAATTCGAAATACAAATTTAACAATGTTTAATATTCGAAATATAAATTTAAAGCATACAACATCAATAAAAAATAAAAATAAAAATCAATGTTAATTGTTTATCTGTTCTCTCCTTCCATAATTTATCAACTTCAAAGCTCTGTTTCAAGTGCATTTAATACATATAATTTATATATTACAATATTTTCTAAGTGGAAAAGAAGCTTCTAGAACAATTATACTCTCCAAATCTTGGTATGAAGCATGGTTAACTCGCCCCAATCTCAATTTTGTTCAATATGACTTTCCCCGCAACTTCGGATTGGTATGAAGCCTGGTTAACTCGCCCCAATCTCAATTTTGTTAAATATGACTTTCCCCGCAACTTCGGATTGGTGAGATTCGCAGAGAAGATTATGCAAAGATACGACGAATTGAAACGAAAGATTCATAGTTTCAGGCTATGGAAACATGGATCTATTGATGTGAACGACGACTTCTTTTACCTGAAAATGAGAAAGATACAAAAATAATCACAAAAGAGTTTTTTTGTCTATTTTTTTAAAATTAAAATTTCAGTAGGTGTATCTACCAATTTATATCTACGACTGTAGGCACTAAGCCCACTGCACTGTATTTAGAAGTCAATTTAAATCTACGATCTCTCTCTCTCTCTCTGTGTATCAACAGATTCCACATCTAGGGTGGTTTCCAATGGAGAAGCATCAACAAATTGAAGCCATTAGCGCCGAAGAAATTCATCTTCCACTAGAAATAATTCAACACATACAGTCTTATCTAAGTGGAAAAGAAGCCGCTCGAACAACTATCCTCTCTAAATCTTGGTACAACGCCTGGCTAACTCGCTCCCGTCTCGATTTTTCTGATGCCGACATTCCAAAGCTCAGTGCTCGTCTTGAATCGCGAAGAAGACTATGCAAAGATACGATGAATTGAACAGAAAGATTCAGAGTTTGACGCTGTCGATGAATTATTATACTCCGGATTATAATTCTATGGTCAAGGAATTGATCCTGAAAGCTATAAATCTCAGTACTGCTGAAATTTCAGTGACAAGCGGAAATCATGCTTTACTTTTATCCCGTGAGGTGCTTGAATTCGAAACTCTTGTCAGATTATCTCTGCATAACTGCAAAATTGATCTGCAGGATCACAAGGTAAGTTGTTCAAGACTTAAATACCTTAGTTTAAGCAAAGTGTATGCAGAAGGTAGTACCTTTCTGGATATAATTTAGATGTGTCCCTTGATTGAGGAATTGATATTATTTGAATGCAAGTTTGGCGAAGATAAAACATTGGAATCGGGATTGGGTGTGTATGATTTTCGTAAGTTGAAAGTGTTGTCTTTGGAGCAGGTGGAAATTTGAGTGCATAAGGTTGTTTAATATCGACGTAATGAGTGTCAAGTTTGATGTTCCCAGAATTCGTAAGTTCAAATACTTAAATCCATGTGTACCTTCCCTGTCTACTAAAACAATCTCGAAGGAATGAGAGTCTGATATAGCTTTCATGCTTGATTTTCCTGTACTAAAGTCATCATGGTTCCTTGAGTTGAGACAACTTCTGTTGAAGTTGAGCACTTCCAAAATTTCTCTCCATCTTTTCACGAGTACCAATTGGAGATATCATGAGTTTATGCAAAGCACGTGTAGTAGTAGAGACATTGATGTTGACGTTGACGCCATCTTCGCCTGCTCATGCATTTTTGTATGGTTCATTTAGGTGTTGTCGTCCTAGCGTCATAACTTTACGTTGGTTGTCTTCGCGGTATATGTTCCCCCAAGCAACCAACATTTTATAACTTTACTAGGCATTGCACTGTGCACTTGGTGCACAAGAGGCCAGCTCTTTCAAAAAACGTAAAACGTTTTGGGACTATTCAAAATTTAATCCCAACAATATTGCGTGCATATTTCTTATCGAATGAGAAGATGAAAGACAAATGCAGGTTTCATTTTGATATCATTTTCTTAAAATATACTAAAAATTCCAGGAAATACTCTGTTTTGATACACATTGTATAAAGACATAACTTTCGTTGATGAAATATTGCACCATCTTTTTAGCTTATTCTAAGTCAATTGCGGAAGGTCACGAGGATAACTGTAACTGGAAACAGAGTTTTCATTGATTGCAATCATATTGTCACACGGAGCGATCTTATTGGTTTGAATAGGGTAATTTGGAGCAAATTAGCATATGGAGCAGAATGAAGATCATCCATTAGAAATGCAAACAAAACCAGAAAACAGCAGAAATAAATGCAGTTGGAGTAGACTCGCACTATAATTAAGATGATGAAAATCTATAGATAAAGTTCATAGACAAAAACTCATATGACAGATGAAATGATACAATATATTTTGAATTTAAAAAACTCTTTTCCCATCTCAATTGGAGACGAACATGGATCTCACTACTTCCTGAATGTGCTGAAGCATCTGACAATGTCTTGCACCCTTCTAAAGGGTCAACTATAAAAAAATCGACATTTACTTCCTCAATGTTGGGTTTTGGAGTCTGAGTTGCGGAATGAGTCCAGGGAGGACAAGACTTGCGGAATGAGTCCATGGAGGACAAGACGTTCGACCAAGTTGAGGTCGTGCACTTCCGCTCCAGTGTCAGTCTCCAGGTTCAGTCTCCAGGTGGGAGATTGTTGGGTTATGGAGCCTGAGTGAAACAGGATGCGAGGGGCACGGAGGCGCTTCGACCGGTGCTCGAGGTCGGCAGTGTGTGCTCGGTCGAAGCGCCTTTTTCGAGCCGCACAAGGCACTCGGCGAACAACGTGATCGAGCGGAACCGCTCGACCAAGGCCCGTGGTCGAGCGGGTTCCGGAAGCCAGACACGGATTTAGGGCTTCGGCCCAGTTTCATCTTTTAGGGTTTCGGCCAGGATGGGTCAAACCTAGGTTTTTGTATAAATAACCCCCTGACTCCCCCATTGTATCTTGCACTATCTTATACGATATAGTAGATCTCTCCTGGCTTGGTAGTTCCCCCAGATGTAGTCAGTATGACGAACTGGGTAACCAAATTGTTTGTTCCTTAATTCATTGTTCCATTATTTTCTCCTATAATTGCTTGTTTAATTCCTAACAACTAGTATCAAAGCATCAGGCTCAAGGGATCTGGTAGGAGCAATTATGGTGGCTGAAGGGAGATCGCCTGTTGAGAAGTTTGATGGAACGGATTTCGAATTCTGGTTGGATGCAAGATCAAGATGGGCGTTGACACGTGCCTGAGATCGTTGTATCAGGTTGGATGCAAGATCAAGATCAACATGGGCGTTGACACGTGCCTGAGATCGTTGTATCAGGTTGGATGCAAGATCAAGATGGGCGTTGACACGTGCCTGAGATCGCTGTATCATGTTGGTTCATGCAAGATCAAGATGGGCGTTGACACGTGCCTGAGATTGTTGTATTAGGTTGGATGCAAGATCAAGATGGGCTTTGACACGTGCCTAAGATCGTTGTATCAAGTTGGATGCAAGATCAAGATAGGCGTTGACACTTGCCTGAGATCGTTGTATCAGGTTGGTTCATGCAAGATCAAGATGGGCGCTGACAAGGGCCTGAGATCGTGCGGGAATTGGTGGACGAAGAGCATTGAATCTGGGTGCGGTATGGGACATGCTTGGGTTATGCTTTAGTCGGATCGATCTTGATCTGGAAGGACATTGCGGAATGGTGCTCGATTCTTGTGTGAATCCGAGAGGATCATTGAGGGGTGTTTCTAGGATCGTGGTCGGAAATCAATGAGGATCTAAGATGGGATCTGTGGAACATTGCGCGATCATGTGGGATCGGAGATTGACGTTAAGGAGCGGAGCTTGGATCAAATTGATATGTGTGGACGTGAGGGTCCAGGTTGCGGTCTTGTGGGCCGTAGTGATGCAGTTTCGAGAAGGATGTTGTGGGACGTTGCTTGGATCAAGTGTGGTTCGAAGTCGAACGTTGAGGGACATTGCTCGAAGTGTGTGGTAAACTGCCGATGAGAGATGGGGAAGACGAGTTACGTCTTGGAGTCAGTCTCCAGGTGGGAGATTGTTGGGTTTTGGAGTCTGAGTTGCGGAATGAGTCCAGGGAGGACAAGACTTGCGGAATGAGTCCAGGGAGGACAAGACTTGTGGAATGAGTTTAGGGAGGACAAGACGTTCGACCAAGTTGAGGTCGTGCACTTCCGCTCCAGTGTCAGTCTCCAGGTTCAGTCTCCAGGTGGGAGATTGTTGGGTTTTGGAGTCTGAGTTGCGGAATGAGTCCAGGGAGGACAAGACTTGCGGAATGAGTCCAGGGAGGACAAGACTTGCGGAATGAGTCCAGGGAGGACAAGACTTGCGGAATGAGTTCAGGGAGGACAAGACGTTCGACCAAGTTGAGGTCGTGCACTTCCGCTCCAGTGTCAGTCTCCAGGTTGGAGATTGTTGGGTTATGGAGCCTGAGTGAAACAAGGATGCAGGGCACGGGAGGCGCTCGACCAGTGCTCGAGGTCGAGCAGGCACTACTACACATTTGAGCTTGCACAGCTGCACTTGGACAGCCCTTTTTTCAAACAGCTCTCCAAGTAACAACTTGGAGAGCGGTTTTAAAAAAAAAAAAAAAAAACAAAGACAGCGGTTTGAAACCGCTGTCCAAGAATAAACCTTGGACAGCGGTTTCAAACCGCTGTCTAATACCACTTGCACAGCGGTTACTAACCGCTGTCTAAGTAAACACTTGGACAGCGGTTAATAACCGCTGTTTTTTTTTTTTTTTTTATACATATATATATGAACCGAGACCTAGCTCAGACTTCATTTCTTTCTCTCCAATTTCCTCTCCCCCGTCGTCGGTTTCCCTTCAACCAAATCATCGCTGCCGCTGTTGACTGACCTAGTAAATCGTCGGCTTCTCCCTCTCCCCCAAATCGTCACGCGCCTCCCTCCCTCTCCTACCGCCGCCGCTACGTGCCCTCCCGCCCTCCCCTACCGCCGCCACTGTCGCCATCCTCCCCTACCGCCGCCGCCCTCACCTCCAATACACTTAGTTGGTACAGTGGATTGTGCAATCTTTAATTTTACTTTTTTTCAAGCTTTAGCTTTATTCATATTGCATATTCCGTATTGAACATTATAAATATGATTATATAGTTGAATTGAACATTATATGAGTAAGTCAATATAACTTGTGTTAAAAAAAATCAAATGAATAGGTCTTCCATGAAATATTTTATATGCAATATCTACTGATTATAAGAAAAGTGGGGCACAAAATAAATATAAATATAAAATGGGCCCTCAACTCAAGTCGTATTTCCATTGAATTTTTCAAGCTTTAGCTTTATTCATATTATATATGTTGCTCTTGTTGTTTTTTGAACTGAACTAATCTTGTTGTTTATAACACTTAGTTAATTTTGTTTATATTATATATGTTGCTCTTTTTTTTATTTTGAAATATTATATTTTGCTCCATAACACTTAGTTGCTCTTGTTGTTTATATTTGGTCTACTTAGGTAAGACAATGTCATTCAAGCCTAATACACATGTGTTCATAGTATAAGAGTATGCTATCAACTGAAATTTTAATTTATAAGTAGATGATGCAGATGTAACTTATAAGTAGATGTATCATGTATCTTTGATAGATAGTTCTTATCATGTATGAAACATCCGGTTGTGAATATTGTTTGTTTTTTGTTTATTAAATGTTGTTTTTCCGCTTTTACGAGGATCATGTCTCGCTTTGCCATATCCAGGAGATGATGGAGATTACGATGGAGATCATGGCGATATGATCATGGTGCATATGATGACTTGAGAGAGTGTGACACCGATGCTCCCACCACCACTAGCAGACTCAGGGGAGAAGCGCTTTTCGGGGTATAGTTACAATGTCATCTATTAAGAGAGCTCTCGTAGAAAAGGGAAAACACTTCGTAATTTTATTACAATTGAGCAGTTTGAAATCGATAAATATATTGATTGATCGTTGAACCTAATTAAATACTATGTTATTGCGATTTATCGTTCAATGAGTTTGGACAGCAATAGGAAAAGAGAGTGAGTCGTTGTCCTTCTACATTGGAGCTCTTTGTCGGGGAGCGTGATCCCTATCGTCTTCGCCGACCAAGGATGGCGTAGAAATTTCAAACTCCTTTGAAGGAAAGATTATGGGACGAGCTTACGGTATGTTAATTATATATTTATTGAAAGTTATAGTATGACCCTTAAATTTACTAAATTGTTATGTTATATGCGTATAGACTACCTTCGAGAGGTCTTGACCTCAAAAAAAAGAAGCAAATATTGTCGCAATTTGGACTAATGGCCAAGAATTTCCGGACTTGGTTGAGAAGTAACACACGAGATCCCGAAACCGGTCTTTTCTCGGCTAGTCCGCCTCCTAGATGTCGAATAACCCTATGGTGGCTCCATCTTTGGGAGGAGTTTGTGGCGAGCTATGGAGGATGATTTCCGTGTAAAATTGATCAATGTCATTTCCTCAATTTCTAATGCCCTAAGTTTTTCAAAGTGTTTATCATATTTCTATTATCTTTGTAGGATCGAAAAAAAAAATCACGCTCAAGCCAAGTCGATAGAGGCGCGCGATATCGTGGATCCAACAAAGGTTATGCCTAATAAGAGAAAATATGGTGAGATCAAAATCCTAACTTTTAATTTTTTTTTTTATATATTCACTTTTAATATATCTAATAAAGGGACACGTTCATCACTATCATAGAAAGAGGAAAGAAGAAAAATTTGGAGAGAGTGAGCCTATTGTTACCCGTTTCGACTTATTTAGGACTACCGTAAAAGGGTCGAGGCAGGGAATATTCACGATCCCCAATGCACAACGCATCATCGAAGAAGTGGTAATCTATCCATTAATTTATCTTTCAATAACAAACTATTATTTATAAATAAATAATTAAATAATAATCTTTTGTTTTTGTGATTCAGGAGCGTCTATCTCAGACCATGACGTCTGACGACATTCGCATGATCGCCCCGATGATCTGTTTGGGCCCGGGCTATGGGTCGCCAGAGCATCCCTACCGCCACGGAGTGTCGGATATGGCGTGACGAAGACATCTTTAGCAATGGAACCTAGTCTTCAAGCCATGAATATGGTGGGTATACTAACGGAACAGGTTGCCAAATTGGCTAAAGATGTGGAACGTTTGAGGTGTGAGAAAAGATCGGGAGCAAGCTGTGAACATAGTGTCGCTAATGCTATGTTTTCAGCTAACCCTAGGGACGACTTTATTGAGGCACTTCAAAAACGTCTCATGTGTATCGAGATATGCATGTCTCACATTTGTTTTAATTAAAGACTAGTGTATTAAAATTTTCTAACTAAATATCTTATTAGAACAGCCAACGACCTTTTGCTACCTGTATCTGGAGGATCCCGATCGGTTGGTGGCCACAGGCTCGTTGCACAGCTCCCATGGATTGATTCATGGTCATCCCATCACTCCTGGTTTTGTGAGGGTCACACTCGATGTACCCGTAATCGGAGAGGAGGATTCACGGTGCAAAACCAATCGATGAAGCCGTCCACGATCGGAGCAAATGTCGGGCACTTCATCGAATGGCCGAGCAACTTGGTCTAAAGCACCATGAGGGTAAAATATTTGTTATTAAAGTTCATTATCTTATTTGTGGTTCTAAATAATATTGTAAATTAATTGTAGAATCTGAAGGCCCCACATGAGGCTAAATCGAGGGACTCATTTGCTTTCTAAGACTTGGTTATCCCATGATCGGAGACTTAGATCACGATGATCATTTATCTAGGGTGCACCGGATGGTATCGTCTAATGCTTTTCGATATCGTCCACGGTTCCCATGCTTGCTCACTTTCATCAGAATACTTTCCAAGAATTCGTCAGTGAGGAACATGTGCGCGAAGTCTTGAATGACGAGTGGTTGAGTGCAACCACCATAGCCCTTTACCTCAGGTATGTGTTTACTAATTCTCAATATTCACTTTCTGTATAGTTTAATTTTCTTTTTAAATATTAATTAGCGTATATATGTTGGTTAAAGATATTTGGGTAAGCTATATCTCTCCAGAGATAACCGAGCAAGTGGAATGTACTCCTTCGTCTCCCCCCAAGTGTCTTGCATAATGGGTGATAGTGGCATGACCATGGATGGGTTCGTTAATCACATCTTTGAATCTAATCGGGGAGCGATCATCTCATTTTTTGGCCAACAAATGTGGGGTGAGTGATAAACATTTCGTTAAAATTTGTATTCATGTTTATAATATTTGCACATATATATGCTAAATTTGCAGTTAATTTTAATACTCTCAATATAATATAGGAACCATTGGGTGTTGGTCGCCATACACATGAATACATTAAGTGTGTATTTTATGGACCCAGCTCGTGATGGAGTTTATTCTAATCGTCCTGATCTCATTTCATATATGGAAGCGTAAGTTCATTTTTAATATTCTATACAATGATTTATTTTACTTTTAAAATTATGCATATTTAATCTATTTTTATTTTTTAATTATAATAATAATAGTGTGATGACGATGTATCGGAGTCGCCTTCAGAGTCAGGGCTCAAGATCCAGGTTAAATAAAGTGAACTGGATTAACATTAAGGTAAATTTAATTTAGTAAATTATCAAACTAATTAATAGAAAGAAATCATAATTGTAATACATTGTTATATTGTTAATCAACAGGTTCCGAGGCAACGAGATAATGACCATTGTGGACATTTTGTTTGTTGCTTTATAGAAGATATAATCCGCGCTTCTATAACGAACATTTCTCCCAATGTAAGTCAATTATTGATTTATTTAAATTATTATTGATTGAATAAAAATTCATACTATATTGAATGATTCGTTGTTTGCAGTTTGTCTATGAACGTGATCTCAAGTCTTACTCTAAGAAAAGACTGGAGAAATGGAAAAACGATTGGGATGGGGTACCTTTTACAATCGTTTCTTATATTCATACGATCAATATTGAGAGAATGTTGTTTGAAATATTGGTAGCATGTAATTAAATTATATATTTGTGATGATATATATTTCATGTTTTTGGTGTATTGAACGTATGTTTATGATTGTATGTTTATATATTTCGATGTTTTGGTATATATATGTGGTTTATGGTTTTATTATAGGATTTTTGGTTTATGTTATATGGTATTGGACGTATATATAAGTTTTGGTTTATAGTTTTATTATAGGATTTTTAAAATGTAAATTAATAATTAAAAAAAAAGATATTGGATGCGGTTTTCAAATCTGTCTATGTAAAATAAAAAACGAATAAAAAAAAAAATATATCGGCTTGGTGGTTGGTTGATAACAATCGTGTCAATCTAAATCTTCAAAAGCGTTAAAAACCGTTTGTCAAGCGCTTTTCTTGGACCGGCGGTTTTTATATCATGTCCAAGCTTGGACAGCTGATGCTTGGAGAGCTGTTATAACCGCTCTCCAAGGTCATTTTTCACAGCTGTCCAAGCCCAAATGTGTATTAGTGAGGTGTGCTCGGTCGAGCGGCCCCCTTTCCAGGCCGCACAAGGCGCTAAAGCAGGCAACGTGATCGAGCGGAACCGCTCGACCAAGGCTCGTGGTCGAGCGGGTTCCAGAAGCCAGACGCGGATTTAGGGCTTCGGCCCAGTTTCATCTTTTAGGGTTTCAGCCAGGATGGGCCAAACCTAGGTTTTTGTATAAATAACCCCTTGACTCCCCCATTGTATCTTGCACTATCTTATACGATATAGTAGATCTCTTCTGGCTTGGTAGTGCCCCCAGATGTAGTCAGTATGACGAACTGGGTAACCAAATTGTTTGTTCCTTAATTCGTTGTTCCATTATTTTCTCCTATAATTGCTTATTTAATTCCTAACACTCAAGATCACGCAAAGCGGACATACTTTGTTTTTTATCACTTCCTTTTATCAGTGTCTCGCAAAGGAGCTTTATGAAATCATTGTTTGCTTTGCGCGAAGGCAACAAATCTAAATATAAGAAGCTAGGACGATAACATCTAAATAAACCATCCAAAAGCGTACGATGATGTGAAGATGGTAGGTACACCACCAACGCCAAATCCTCCACAACAATAGGTGATTTACCATTGTGATAATCATAATAACGGTCTGAAACACAACTCGAATCGATATCCAGATAGAGAGAAATTTTGGAACGGGCACTCATGCAAACACTCTCTCAACTCGAGGAACCATGAAGTTTTTAATTCATGAGAATTAATTGTGATATATATATCATACTCCCATTCTCTTGGGATTGTTTTAAAAGATAGGTCAGGTATAAACGAACCTGAAAATTTGAACTTACGAATTCTTGGAACATCTAACGTGGCCCTCAACGTCTCCATCATCCCGTAATCAGGAAAGCTTATGCATTCTAGTGAATTGCTACAAATTTGTATTTCTCCGTAGCCAGTGCAATTGTGAAGGGCCATGTCCCGAAGACCAGGAAATCAAAGCGGCGACGACAAGTCACGAAAAAACCATTCACCAATTTCCCACCTTCTCCAAAGTCAACGCTTTCAACTTACGAAAATAACACACGCCCATTCCCGGTTCTTATACCAACATTCTATACAGCGATAATTCCTCAATCAACGGACACATCGAAATTATATCCCAAAATTTATTACCTTCAGCACCAACTCCGTTTAAGTTAAGGTATTTAAGTCTAAAACAATTTACCTTATGATCTGGTAGATCATCGATTTTGCAGTCACGCAGAGATAATCTGACGAGAGTTTCGGATGCAAAGACCTCACTTGGTAAAGTGAAACTGAATACACAACCTCCGGTGATATCGACATCAGTGGGACCCAGTGTCATTGCTTTCACTATCAATTCCTTAGCCGTAAGTACCGGTCTATAACCATTCACTTGTAGCTTGAAACTGTGGATCTTTCTGTTCAATTCGTCGTATCTTTGCAGAGTCTTCTTCACGAATTCCACAAACGCGCTGGGCGTCGGTAAGTCGCAACCATCAAAATCGAGATTGGGACGAGTTAACCAGGCGTTGTGCCAAGATTTGGAGAGGATAGTTGTTCGAGCAGCTACTTTTCCACTTAGAAAAGACTGTATGTGTTGAATCATCTCTTCCGGAATTGATTGATTTTCAATTCGTTGATGCTTCTCCATCGTAAAACCTAGATGTGGAATTCGGGTAGGATTTCAGACTCAGCTTGGAATTATTTATAATAAAATCGACCGACTTACATAAATAATGGGATTTTTTTTAATCGTTTTTACAGTAACAAATTATACTCCCTCTGTCCCATTCTTTAAGATAAATTTGTCATTATTTTTGTCTCAATCTTCAAGAGAAACTTCCTAAAATGAAAATACATTTTATCACTTTATCACATCACTTTATCATTTTATCACATAAAATACTAATAAATAACTCTTTATACCCCCAACTATTCATCACGTTATCACATAAAATATTAATAAACAACTCTTTCTACCCTCAACACTTTATCACTTTATCATTATTCCAAAAAATCCTTATGAACAGTCAGTTTCTCTTAGGCTATGTTTGTTTTGGGATTCACATGGATTAACATAGGACTTTGCGCTCCCCGTCTCATATGAGTTTGAGATTTAGAATCTTCAAATCTCACATTCAACCCACACCTACAAATACCTATAAAACCTATTATTACTCTTCCCAATACATCACACTTTATATACTATATTATTCTTCTAAATATAATATAATAATACAATATCAATCACTATTAAACATTGATTTGACATAAAGTTAAATCTCACTCTATTTAAATCCCAAAATAAACACATATATTTACTATTCATCAAGGATTCTAAATCCCCGAATTCTAAAATCTTGACTTGATCCGCATACTTAAATCCCAAAACAAACGCAGTCTTAAAGAATGGGACGGGGGGAGTAGTATTTTTTACATCGAAAAGGAATTTTTTATCGTAAAAGTATCACTATTTAAAAAAAATATTAATATATAAAATTTATTATATTTTAGTTATGAGGTATTACCGCTTTCCTCAATTAAATGAACACAAATTTATGACTGATTTTTTTTTTTATGGAAAGACTCTAAACTTGAGGAAAAAGTTTCTGTCATTGCGTTTCTCGTCCCAAAAAATTTAACTATCTTATTTTGATCTCATAACTATTTTGACAATTGAATTTTGGTCCCATTTTTCTAGAAAAAAGAAAAGAGAATGGCGTCGTTTTTCGGTTACGGCAACTCACGTGTCAGTTAAAGAATTTGAAGTTCTCAAGCTCATAGCTAACGTGAGCGCTGACTGCTAAAAGAAAATCGATTTTTTTCTTTTTGTAACAGTCAGCGTCACACCAACTACGAGCTTAGAAACCCATATTCCTAACCTTAAAATTTCATAAAATCTTTGTAATCTTTGAGGAGATTACAAAGACTTTAAAATTGAGGGTTTAAAGTGTTTGTAATCTCCTAACCTTAAATCTCAAAGTCTTGTATACACTAGGTTCTTGTATAATTCAAATGCATTTTTTTAAACATGCAACTTATTTATATTGAAACATGCAATTTATTCCAACGAATTAAATTTGCATGTTTAAAAAATACACTTGAATTGTTCGATGCACCTGGTGCACATGAAATTTACTCTTAGCTAGTTATATGGTTTTTGTTAATAAGGTATCCCAGATTAATAAATAGACTTTGAGAAAAGTATGCTCAAATTATGCTAATGTTCACTATGATACCGTCTCACGCAAGTGCTCCTCAACAATCATATACCAATTAGTACCGCTTTTTGACGAGCTCGGCTTGCCCATTCCCTCCCCTACACACTAGCCCCCCAACTCACTAGCTTCCCAAATGGAATGATCATGTATGAAATATATTATTAAAAATGACGTCGTTTCATTGATTCCGGAGAACTTGGGACGAAAATAGAACTCCCTCCGTCCCAAATTTGATTTCCTGTTTTCTGTTTTGGGTGTCCCATAGTTAATTTCCTATTTTCCTTAAATGGAAATTTCTACTTTATCACTTTATCACATAAAATACTAATAAATGACTATTTTTAACCCCAACAACCCATCACTTTATCACATAAAATACTAATAAACAATTATTTCTACTCCAACACTTTATCATTTTTTTTAAAATCCGAGCACACAGTAAACATGAAATCAACTATGGGACAGAGGGAGTATAATTCAAGAAAAATTCAGACTAAATTTATACATAAAACTTTCTTGGGATTATTTTGAAAAAGACAAAAAGTATTAGACTATATTGTATTCTATATCCCTGCGGTGCATTAATTTCCCACTGGAGTCCCTCAAGAATCTATCTCCAGCATTTAAACTTTCAGATGCTGATGACTTTCTAAACTTTCAGGTCACTCATTACCATCACTTTTTTTGTCTTGCTAAATCAATTACTTTTACATCACAACGGATCCGGAGATGATACTTATATATATTTTGTAGAGTTTGAAAATACACCTAAGTGATTGTTAATGTTTGATAAAAAAAAATTGAAAATTACGAAACTTATAATATACTATATTACTATCCTTAATCTCGTTGTATTTTCTGGGAATTTGAAACAAACATGTAAAAATTCTTGTTTGCCCAAACCAAACTGTGCATCCAGAATGTGTCAAACGTCAGTGGTGATCATTCTTGATAAAATTGATGGAATGTGCAATTTATTTCCATGCTGAAATTCAAAACAAGTAATTTGATGTTCAATCTACAAAATTGTAGGGACAGGGATGAAGCAACTGAAAATGTCAAATTAGTACTTCAAGCAATTCGATAATAACACAAAAATAATGCAATATTCAAAGATGCCTCTTCAAATAAGTGCATAACAATGTTGACAAAATCATTGTCCACCCTCCCTTTAAAACCTGAAAACACATAAGAATTGAACAAATTCATTCTGTTATTAACTTATTAGATAGTACTAATCCAACACTGAAGGGATTTAATTCCATTTGTAAAATCCACCTGCAATTAAAGTAATCATTTTCCCACCTTCAAAATGCAACACCATCTTTCTGTTTATGTATGTTTGCTGCTGAAAATGATTGAAAACCAAAAATGGTATTAGAAATTCAGTTGGAGTAGTACTTGCCACTAATCTCAATTCATTTCTATGTGTATTTATGAGTAAAAAAAATTGTTTTCTTAAAATATGAAGAAAAATATTTATGAAATATTTAACTCTACAAGACAAGAGAAAAAAAGTTTTTTGGTCTCATAACTTTCCTGTAATCCGTTTTTTGCCCAAAAAGAATTAATTATCCAATTTCGATCCCATAACTATCTCGTTTGTCCAATGTTGGTCTCATTTTCGCCGAAAAACATAAAATTTTGTCATTTTTGATCATGTGCAGGTCACGTGTCTATTAAAATTGGGGGATTTTGAGCGCGTAGCTGATGTGGACACTAACTGTTACAATAAAAATTTATTTTTTTAAAAATTAGAAAGAGCAAGAAAATTATTCATAGGTTGCAGAAAAAATGAATTTTTTTCGTAATAATAGATAGCGTTCACGCCAGCTATGAGGTCGGAATTCTCCAATTTTAATCGGAATGTGACTTGTGCCTCACCAAAACGACGTAATTTTCTATTTTTCAAAAAAAAAAATGGGACCAAAATTGGAGAGTTAAATTTTTTGGGACGAAAAAGGAATTACGTGAAAGTTATGGGACCAACAAACTTATTTTCTCCTCTAACACAATTAGTATGATCAAAATCCATATATTAAGTCCATAAGACATAAATGAAAAGAAATATTCAATATAATTTAAATTTCAATAACTCTTACCCCATCTCAATTGGAGGCAAACTTTCATCTTAACACTTCCAGAATATGCAGAAGAATTAGCATCTGACAATGTCATGCATGGCAGAGGACTGCACCCTTCAACAGGATCATCCTCAAAAAATTCGACGTTTACTTCCTCAAGATCATGCAAAGCAGACATACTTCGTCTTTCACCATTTTCATTTATCAGTATCTTGCAAAGTTGCTCCGTGAAATCATTGTTTGCTTTGCTTTTCATTTTCCACAGAGGCAAATAATATAAATTTACCAAGTTTGGATGACAAAACCTAAATAAACCATCTAAAAGTGCATGACAAAGTGAATACGGTATGTATATCTGCACCGTCAAATTCTCCACTACTATAGGCGGCTTATCTAAACCTACAATATCGTGATCAGGGCTCCAATTGATATACGGATTGGAACACAGAGCATCAATACTCATTCCAAGATGGAGACAATATCGGAAGGGCTCAACTTCAGCAGAAATTCTCTAAACTCGACGAACCATGAAGGTTTTAGCTTAGGAGAAATAAGTGTGATAGTTATATCAGACTCCCATTCCGTTGAGATTGTCTTAATAGACAGGGAAGGTACATATGGACCCGAATGTACGAACTTACGAATTCTGGGAACATCAAACTCGATCCACATGTCCTCAAAACTCTCACTTAAGCTTATGAACTCAAGTGAATTGCTAGAAATTTGTATTTCTTCGTAACCAACACAATTGTCGAGGGTTAACTCCTTGAGACAAGGAAATTTAGACGACGATAAGTCACCAAAAAGCCATTCGCCAATTCCAACCTTTTTCAAATACAACACTTTCAACTTATGAAAATCATACTCAACTAATCCCGGTTCTATTACCATCATCATACTATCTATATACGCCCTCAAATTGTTTAATATCAATTCCTCAATCACGGGGCATTTCGCAATTATATCCCAGAGTGAATCACTCCTAATATTCGCGTGGCTTAAATTAAGGTACTTAAGTCTCGTACAAGTTACCTTTTGATTTCGTAGATCGATTTTGCAGTTACTCAGAGATAATCTGACGAGAGATTCGGATCCAAACATGTCACTTGGTAAAGGGAAAGTGTACATCCAGCCTCCGCTGATAAAGAGATCAGTAGCGCCTAGCTCCATTGCTTTCAATATCAATTCCTTAGCGGTTGAAACAGTGACCCTTGTAAAATCATTAGCATTCACTTGTAGCCTGAAAGTGTGGATCTTTATGTTCGATTCGTCGTATCTTTGCAGAGTCTTTTTTACGATTTCCATAAACGCAGTGGGCGTCCGGATGTCGCGATAATACAAGTCGAGATTGGGGCGAGTTAACCAGGCGGTGTACCATAATCTGGAGAGGATTGTTGTTCGAGCGGCTTCTTTTACACTTAGATAAGATTGTACGTGCTGAATTATTTCTTCTGGAAATTGAGTTTCGTGGCTGATAGCTTGAATTCGTTGGTGCTTCTCCATCGAAACCCTAGACGTGGAATTAGGGTGAGATTTCAGACTGGGGTTCTCAACCTTCGGGATTAAAATCAAGTAACATAAATAAGGCTCTAATCTAATTATATTAGGCTAGATTAGCTAATTATATATATATATTAGATTCATTATTATTTATTGATATTTATTTCAATGATTTTTTTTATATTTATTCCAAAGATTTTTTCTCAATCTATATCTATATATATATATATAAAAGACTTTTGATATTATCAAATAAATATGAATTGAGAAAAAATATTTGTAATCTTTGTAATAATTTTAAATATTGAATTGATCAGTACAAATCTTTCTAATATCTTTGAAAATCTTTGGAATTTTGGAATATCTTTGAAGGACAAAATAAATTTTAGTATTTTAAAAAATGAAGTAGATGTTACATATTGAGTAATTGACAAAAAAAGAAAATATCATCCGAAGTCAAAAAATTTGCGACAACATTTTCTTAAGAAAAAAAGGTACCCATTTGTATTATGAAAATATTAATATATATGGTAATTTGAATATTGAAATTAAAAAATAATATTGTTCAATATATAACGAATATCATATTATAAAATTTAATATATTCAATCCTATACTTAGGAGTCTTTTTTTTTTTTTTGAAAGCCTTTCTTACGGAGGAGTCTGTTAATATTGATCCACTACAAAAAATTGAAGGTAATGACAAGAGCTGAACCCCTTTCTATATGGGTTTGACCCCCTTGCTATTAGAATCAGCAATGACTAATCCTTGTTATTGGTCTCTTGCTATAAGTCAGGTTGCTAATGTTTTATTTGCAAGGGGTGTTGACCACCCTTGCTGTTGTTTAATATATAGCAAGAGACAACCCTTGCAATTATAGATTCTTGGTAATACTTGAAACATTAGCAAGGGTCAACCCTTGCATATAAATTTTGTCACACACTCCCATTTAAACCCACGCGCCTATTTCCTCGGTCATTGCTATACATAAAGCAAGGAATACCCCTTACTAATGTTTTGTTTATAGCAAGGACAAACACTTGTTAATGTTGTCTCTAACGGTTAAAATAAATACATGCCATTTATGAAAGAGCAAGGACTAACCCTTGATAATGTTTATGGTGGTCATTTATTTATAGCAAGGATTGATCCTTGCCTTTAATTTTTTTTTTAAATCTGATTATATAAATACATTATTACAATTTGAATATTAATTTACTTTTTAGCAATAAATTTAAAGATAATACCAAATACACATTAAAAAGAATTGTTATAATTTACAAATTTAATTACAATTACAAATATAAAATATACAAATTACAATTAATAAAATTAAAATTCATAAAACATACAAAAAAATGAGTCAAAATACTAGTAAAAGATACATTATACAATTGTATTTCTTCCACTTGTAATTGTTGGAGCCTGGAAAAAAGGAAAAAATGGAAAGAAAAAAAAAGATATTGTAATAACAAAAGTATATAATCTTGACACACAAAAAAAAAATCGAAATAAACAAAATAAAAAGTTACCTTTAGAGACTATGGAGTATGTAGAGAAGCAATCTTGTGGCATTTGGAGTAGTTCTTCAAAAGAAAAAAATCAATATTTAGTTTTCATTGATGATAAAGAACAAGAATGTGTATATATGGAGATATAAAATACTTACTCTTTGAATTGAAGCTCAAAGACTAAATTTAAAACCTGAGATTGAAAAGAGAAAATGAAAAGGTATTAGCATAAATGTAGATTAATGAGGGAAAAAAAAAAGGAATAAACACAAAATTACTTAGATTTTGGAGCAATTGCATTGATGTTGAGAAGATGGAGGGTGTTGAATTGAAGACGATTTGAGGAGAAGAAATTAAAGGGGATGCACATTAATAGCAAGGGCCTACTCTTGCTATTTTTGTCCAAAATAAAATAATATTGTTTTAGCAAGGGACAACCCTTGTCATTTTTCCTAAAAAAATTCAAATTAGCCGCCCCAAAACATTCCTGAAATTATTGGCTGGTTGATTTTGTTTTAGCAAGGGATCACCCTTGCCATTTTCCCAAAAAAAATCAACTTGGCCGCCCAAAACGAACCTGAAAATGAGCCTGAAAAATATTGGCGGTTGGATTTTGTTTTAGCAAGGAATCACCCTTGCCATTATTGCTTGAAAAAAATCATCCCAGGCGCCCGAATTCTTAATGAAATTAATGAAATTTTGATATTGTTAGCAAGGGGTACAATATTTTGGCAAGGAATATTCCTTGTTATTGATTACTAAACAAAAAATGGGGGAGTTACTACTAAGTACCATTTATAAGACTATTACTCTTAGGTGCTACACATTTTAAGTGTTACTCCTAGGTACAAAAATTGTGTGTGAATACTTAAATACCCTTAACTACATTTTGACATATTTGAATTTTAATTTTCGTGCATTTACTTTACCCTCTAATTGATTGAAACCCAAATTTGCACACCCAATTGAAATCTCTCCCCATGATTATGAATCATCCAAAAATCACGCAGCTCTTCAACGTAGATTTTGGGCATAAAAATCGAAACTGCTCATTTCCGAAATTGCACATCAATAATCTAGAGAATCACTACACACACATTGCTCGTAAAAAAAATTTGCACACCCCCAAATTTGCACATCCGAGTGCACCGTGCACCCATAGTGCACTCAAATTTGCACGGTGCACTCGAATGTGCAAATTTTTTTAATTATCTATTCTGCACACTCGTAAAAAAATTTGCACACCCCCAAAATTTTTTAATTATCTATTTAATTAATTTTCAAAAAAATTATGTATTTGTATATATATTAAATTCTACATTCTTAACCATTTTACACACCCTGTGAAAATAAAAATTCTGCACACCCGATTTTTTTTAATCATCTGTCATTTTATTTAATTATTTTTTTTTATTCTGCACACCCATAAAATATACTGCACACCCCATTTTTTTCATATCTGTTCTTTTATTTAATTAGTTTTTTTATTCTGCACACCCTTAAAGAATTCTACACATCCGCAAAATATTCTGCACACCAATTTTTTTTAATAATTTGTCATGCGATTTAAAAATTATGCACACCCAAAAATCTGCACACCCACAAAAAAATAATTCTACACACCTATCAAAAGTTCTGCACACCCGTAAAAATCAAATATTCATATAAATCCAAACAAATATTCTGGATCCATCATATAAATCCAAACAAATATTCTAGATCCATCAAATAAACATTAAAAATTTAGCAACAAAATTCAAACGAAAGCTTGTCATTCCATCATCTACACTGCTCGTAATACCCAAAAAATAAAAACCGCAGCACCAAAATTGGAATCTCTTGACTACCGAAACAAAACCAGGCATCATTCCTAATGTCCGCCCATGCCAGTACATTTGCAATAAAAATTGCACACCCCGCAATAAAAATTACAGCACAACTAGAAAATTAAAATTCTAACAAAAAAAAAAATTGAAGATACACATTTACATAAAGCCAAATTAACCTCCACCAACTCAATCCTATAAATGCGACAATTTTTTTTTTAACAAACTAGTGCCTACCAACCACTATCCAAATCAGACAATGAAAAGCCTCCAGATCAAAACAAACATCGATCCGTACAGATCCGTCCAGATCCGCCAACACAAACGTCGATCCGCTGCCACGCAGCCGTAGAGCGCGAAATATCTCTTCTCTGTTAGTCGCCTCATGATTTCGGAGTCGTCTTTGTGGCGGCGGCGTCGGGACCGTCAAGGTGGTGGTGGATGGCCGGATTTCTTTTTAGTCAGGAGGGGTGTGGTGGTGGTGGGTCGCCGGATTTATGTTAAAGTGACGCGGGGGTGGTGG
The DNA here is from genome assembly GCA_037126765.1 of Stenogyne calaminthoides. Lineage (NCBI taxonomy): Eukaryota > Viridiplantae > Streptophyta > Magnoliopsida > Lamiales > Lamiaceae > Stenogyne > Stenogyne calaminthoides. Next base: position 5,597,651 of record JBBCBC010000002.1, on the reverse strand, counting down.
TGGTGGGTCGCCGAATTTCTTTAGTGAGGCGGGGGTGGTGGTTGAGAGGTAGAAAAGGCGATGGATTTTGCGGCGCGGCGGATGTAATGGGGGTGTGGGCAGAGAGAATTTGGGGGTTTTGGGTGGGAGGGTGGGGGCCGAAAAAAATGAGAGAATGAGAGGTCTGGTGAGGTTGATTTAATTTGTTGGGTGGGGATCGAAATTTAGTGTATGATGAGCTTAAGGGTACAATTGTCCATTTTTGCACCTTAGAGTACTACCAAAAAATGGTAACACCTAATAGTAATGGTTGTTGAAAAATAGCACTTTTAAGTAATTTTCCCATAAAAAATTTATGCGGAAGAATCTGAATTTAATATTCATATCATCCCTTTGCTACATTTATTTCGGTTTTTTCCGACCAACCTACATTTATTTCGTTAGGTGATAATTTATTATTAATAAAAAAGTTATTGAGGGAATTTATTATGTTTTGAAATAAACGTTTTCAGCCATTTGAAGCTACTTGAAGCTATTTTTCTTCACATAATTTTCTTCTTCTTCTTCACTACTTGAGGAGTCAAGCAAAGAAAATTAAATTAGTAATTTTTTCTACTTCAACTTCGTATTTTTGTTTTAATTCATGCTTCATACATGTTGTTTTTCTTTTTTATGGTTTAATTAGCTAATAATTTAGGACTTAGAAATGGCAAGTTTTATATTAAGGACTTAGAGATGTTAAGTTTAATTAGCTAATAATGTGCTTATTATGTATTTTAGAACTTGTAAATCAATTTAAATAGGAGAGAACTTTTTCGTTTGAGTTGTTTAATCAAATAGTTTAAGAGTTCACTCTTAATTTTATAAGTAGAGTCATCTAAATCCTTCACTCTTTTTTTTAACATATAATATTTCTTCTAATTTTTAGTTGAACTCAAATTTATCTCAATATTTTATTAAAACTTTGACTTATGGCAAATAAAAATGTGGAGTTCTATATCAATTTGAATTTTGACCAACTATTATGATATGTTGATGAATATATTAATTATAATTTTAGAAGTTACAAATTAGTATAAGTTTAAGTGTTATTGTAAAAATAAAATATGATTCATGTGTAACTAGTATCTCTTAGAATACGAACTAATACCTTTTTTTAGTATGAACTAATATTGTTTGAAGTACGAATTAATACTTTTTAGAGTAGGAACTAATACCTTTTAGAATACAAACTAATACCTTTTATAATATAAACCAATACTTTTGGAATATAAACTAACACATTTTAGAATAAATGCATTTTGGAATACAAACTAATACCTTATGATTGTATTAATAAACTTTCAATTATTTATTTATTTATTAATTCTAAATATTTTTTAATTTATTTGTGATATTAATTATTGATATATTATACATATTTATAATTGTAAAATATTTTGATATATTATATTCTTTTGTACTTATAGAAATGTGTCCCTACATAAGAGTTGGATGTACAATCGCTTAGAACACAATGGCTTATTGCGAGAAGAATTTGCTGATGGAGTAGATAATTTTTTTTATTTCGCTTTCTCAGACCGTGGTGATCATAGTGGAGGATTGATTGTCCATGTAAGAATTGTCAAAATCTGTGATATCATGAGTATCAAACTGTTGGGATCCATTTGTGCAAACGCGGATTTGTTCCAAATTACTATACTTGGATATGTCATGGTGAGATGCTAGATAGCATTAGCTTACATCATGACATAGCGCAGTCTTCTAGCACTGTCGAGCCAGTAGTCGAAGAAAATTTTGGCTCCCACAGGGACATGGTCGTTGATGCATTTCCTCAATTCTGTGAGTACGAAACCAGTGAAGAATCGGAAAAGCCAAATAATCAAGCAAAAGCATTTTTTGAGTTGATGAGTGCAACAGAACACCCTATGTATGAAGGTAATGACCAGTCGTTGTTACAATGGGTTTCAGAACTTTTAAGTTACAAAGTCCAGCATAATGTATCAATTGCAGGCATGAACAATTTATTAAGTGTTGCAAAAACGTTGTGCCAACTATAGAACGACACAAGTTCCCCGATGGCTATAATGAAGTGAAGAGATTGATGATGAAACTTGGGCTCGATCATGTTAAATTCGACGTTTGTGTAAACAACTGCTTCTTGTACTACAAAGACGGCAGTGGTCTCAAATTTTGTCCAATTTGTAAGGAACCAAGGTACAAAGAAAAGAATAATCTACGTGGTAAAGACATTGCAAGAAAGAAACTGTGGTATTTTTCTATCACCCCACGTCTACAGAGGCTATACATGTCACGCAAGATAGCCAAGCACATGACTTGGCATATGAAGTGTTCGGGGGATTCAGAAAAAAGTATTCTTCCTGCTGGTGGTGAGGCGTGGAAGCAATTTGACCAGTCACATCCTACATTTGCTGCAGAGCCTCGTACCAATTGATGGTCCCGGTGGAAAACCCATTTTGCGCGTGCGGAAGCAAACATAAATTGCGATGCATATAAAAACAGGGGTGAGGGAATGGTGATTCCAGATTTTTTGCATTTTAAGCTCATGTGTTGTGTTTTGCTTATAATCGAATGCATATGACAATATAAGAACATAAAACAATAAAGAACACAACAAAGTATAGTGGTTCGGAGACTCAAGCTCCTACATCCACTCTCCCGCATTCTAGGGAAATTCCTTCCAATGGACTTATCACCCTCACGGGTTCGCCTCGGGACTTATCACCCTCCACGGGATTGCCTACAGATGTTTACCGAGTTCACACTCCATCGGGACTTATCACCCTCACTCGGGATTGCCTACCCTCCCTTTCGGGATTGCTAGATGTTTACCGAGTTCACACTCACCTACAAACTTAACCGACTGATTTGGGTAAGGTTTGTTTGGTTTCCAACTAGGTTGAGATTTTCCCTTACATTTGTTTAGCCTCAATGCTAAGGTTGGGAAAATCTCTCTAAGCTAGGATACATCGTGGGTTGCTTAGATTGGGTTCTAGAACACTCTTGAACATATTTGTATATCTCTGAGACTTGTGTTCTAGGGTGGGAATGTTTTGGGTATAACTCTCTTTTGGCTCAGTGGCATCTCGTGCTTTATAATCTCCACGCATCCACACATTAGAATGATGAAAGACCTTGTATTTATAGTGTGGATTTGAATGTTACCGTTGGAGAGAATCACATTCAAATCCATACTATTCTTGTAAGTCTGAATGACTTCTTCAGTTGGTTGTCTTCCTCTCATTGGTCCACGTCGGTGATTCTAAGGGCTATATTCCTCAGATTCTCGCCTTGGAATCATTCAGATTCTTCGAGTCTTAGTGTCTTGAGAGACATACCGAGTTTTGATTCTATCCGAGTCTTGAGTTTATCCGAGTCTCGATTTCTCATCTGAGCCTCGGGATACTTGATTCAACAGACTTCTCTTGGCCGGACCTTATCGTCGGGCATCTTGACACTCGCCGACCGAGTTCGGTTCTCTGAATTCGGACATCGACCTTCAGTCACTTTGACTCAGCTATCGATTTCTTCTTTGCACGATCGATCATTTCGACCGATCGATCAACACTTCTTCAGATCAATATCTCGGAGGATAGCATCAGTCAATACATTAGGTTTAGCATATCGGTTTAGCACATCCGATCTCAATCTCGTCGATCTTGATCATCGCTCATCTTCATATCGATCTCGATCACGTCGATCTCGTCGGTCTCATCATCCGCTCCTCTTCGATCCGCAACCTTCTCTTACGATCTTACGGTCAATTTCTTTTTGATCGAAACTTATCGCCTTTCTTCGATCACCATATCAACTTCGACCGTTCTTCCGATCATCTTGATCAGTGCATTCTGGTCATCGATCTTCCGATTAGGCGGCTTAGCTTTTCTTCTCTTCGATTTTGCACGGCTCATCGGTTAACTTTCGGAACTCATCTAACTTCATCGATCTCGTCGGTCTAAATCTATGACCTCGTCGATCTCGATCATCTACGTCTGATTTCGTGAGTTCCCCCTCAACTTGTTCTTTCGTTCCCCCTCAACTTGTTATTTGTAAATTAGCTTGAATAACACAAGTTGATAATGTTTTGGCATAATTAATCAAAACTAAAATATCCCAACAGTGTGACTAGGATTATGCACTGATGGTTTCAACCCACACGGTTCCTCTGCAAAACCATATTCTTGTTGGCCAGTATTAGCTACTCCATACAACCTGCCACTAGATCTATGTATGACTCAAGAGCATATTTTTCTGTGCCTCATTATATTTGGCCCGAAAAGTCCAGGGTGAATATTGATCTAATGCTTCGACCTTTGATTGATGAATTAAACATGTTATGGAACGAAGGAACATTAACTTATTGCAGCTTTAAGAAACAAAATTTCACAATGCGAGCTGTCATTTTATGGACAATTAGTGACTTTCCTGCTTATGGAATGTTGTCGGGTTGGAGCACACACGGGCGGTTAGTGTGTCCCTATTGCATGGAAATAACTAAGTCATTCCAACTTCGAAACGAACACAAGCCTTGTTGGTTTGATTGTCATCGACAATTTCTACCCACCCACCATCATCACAGAAAAAACAAATCTGATTTCTTGAAGGATCAAGTAGAGAAGGACGAATGCTCCGAGAGAAGGTCTGGTGCAGAAATGTTTGAGCTAGTGAAGTTAATTAAAGATAACAAGTTTGGGAAAGGGCATGAACCAATGGATGGATTTGGTCACACGCATAATTGGACAAAGAAAAGTATATTTTGGGAGTTTGGACAGTTTGGCCAAGCATCCCCACTGTTGGAATATTTTAGTTTTGATGAATTATGCCAAAACATTATCAACTTGTGTTATTCAAGCTAACTTACAGATAACAAGTTGAGGGGGAACGAGAGAACAAGTTGAGGGGGAACTCACGAAATCAGAAGTAGATGATCGAGATCAGAAGAGGCTGCAGACAAGGCTGATCGAGATCAGATGAGTTTCGGAGTTAACTGATGAGCTGAGCAAAATCAGAAGAAAAGAAAAGCTAAGCCAGCTGATCAGAAGAATCAGAAGTTACCTGATCAGAAGACCAGATCAGAAGACCAGACCAGATGACCAGATCAGATGATCAGAAGAGCAGACAAGCTGATCAGAACATAACTGACCAGAAGATCAGAAGAGGAGGTTGCTGATCAGAAGAGGAGCAGATGAGACTGATCGAGATCAGACGTGATCGAGATCAGATAAGATAACCTGATGCAACTAACCTGATATGCTAACCTGATGTACTAATCTGATGCAGATAAACTGATATGCTGACCTGATGCTATACTGATCTGATCAGGTGAGCTGATCAGATCAGGTAAGAAGAAATCAGAAGAGAAGTCATCAGAAGACAAGTCATCTGAAGTCATGTTCACTGAGATTCAGAACGCTACTGATGATCAGATAGCCTGAGTGCTAGTGACCTGAGGGTCAGATTGTCTGAAGTCAGAAGAGCTGAACTCAGTTAGCCTGAGTGTCAGTATACCTGATTAGACAAGGTCCGCTGAAGAGAAGTCTGCTGAATCAAGAATCCTGAGTAAAAGTATCCTGAGACTCAGAAGATCCTGAAGAATATAGCCGTTAAATTCAGCTGACGTGGACCAATGAGAGGAAGACAACAAGCCTGAAAAAGCTGCAAAAAGCTACAGAATAGTAAGGATTTGAATGTAACTCCATCCAACGGTAACATTCAAATCCACACTATAAATACAAGCTCTTCCCTCAAATTAAGTGCGTGAAATGCGTGAAAACACCATTGAGCTACATAGCCAAATCATCTAGCATTTCCACCATAGAACACTGAGCAAGAAATACACGCATATATTCAGAAGTGTTCTACCCTAGATCTAAGCACAAATGTAATATCCTAAGCTTAGAGAGATTTTCCCATCCTTAGCATCGAGGCTAAACAAATGTAAGGGAAAATCTCACCCTAGTTGGACACCAAACAATCTTATACCCAAACCCAAAAGTTAGGTTGAGTTTGTTAAGCAAAGATTGTAAGTTAGTTGGACTAGCTTACTTTCTGGGTGTGAGTGAGAACTCGTTAAACATCGAAGCAATCCCGTGAGGGAGGGTAGGCAATCCCGTGGAGGGTGATAAGTCCCGAGAGAGTGAGAACTCATTAAACTTCTGTTGTATCGTGTTGGACTAACACATAAAACTAAGTACAGTTGGTTAAGTTGGTGCCCCTGCTGATAGGGAAGAGTGGATGTAGGAGTTGGACTCCGAACCACTATATATCGTGTGTTCTTTATTGCTTTATGTTCTTACTTGTCATATGCATTCAATTATAAGCAAAACACATCACATAGATTTAAAAGTAAAAATTTTGGAATCACCATTCCTTCACCCCTGTTTTATATGCATTACATGATTTTTCCGCATTTCATGGGTTTTTCACCGGGACCAACACCCACATATATCTTTGATAGGTGAGGGCACGTCTCTAAAGTCAGGACCTAGCCTACACCAGGTGAATGGGTTTGTTGGGACTATTCCTAACTTGGGAGTAGAAGGTGCTGATAGAGTTTGGTTTCTTTTAAATATTATGTCTTCAATTTGCATGATGAAATATTAAACTTTATTGGTCTTGTTGCCTACACATTCTCTATAAAATCTAGGTTGTTTTGTATGATAATCTAGGATGTATGATAATCTGGGTAGGGGTATTTTGGGTATTCCTCCTTTGTTGTTTCAGATGAAACTAAAGTGGTACTCATGGAGAGGGAAATACTGATTTCCCATTCGGATATTGATTATAAACTAAGGCTAAGTATGCATTCAGGTGCACCGTGCGCTTCTCTCTATTCTTAATCATTGCTATTTTTTTCATCATTATCACCATTAGTATAAGCAGATCGGTAATTCATTCACAATGAAACTTTATATGTTTTTTTCATGGCAGGCTGGGAATTCATCCACAACTAATGTACTTACAATTGGAAACTTTAAAGCTACACATATGACTGGGTTGAAAAAGAAAGGGAAGCGTAATAGTCAGGAAGGTGTAGATGGTGCCATTGGATCAAGTCAAATTGAATCTGAGAGTTCGATTTCAGAGGCACCGAAGTGGTTAAAACCAAAATTTGGGGAAATAGTTGTACGTATAATAAATTATATAAAATTATTGTTAGTAGAAATATTTTTGTCTAACTGTTTTAATTGAATAGGAACGATATGATGAATTGACTGCTATAAACTACGATGATTGGCCAGAAGACAAACCTGAAGAGTGGGAGCCTCGTGATGAGGAATGTTGGAACAAGGCGACTGGTGGGCCCAATAATGGTAAGGTTATCGCTGTTCCGAATCGTGATATTCTTGAAGAATTAGGGTACACAACAAACAGGCGTATGTTGAGGACAGATGTACAGTTGACAACAGAGTCCATCAAGAATTCAATTCAAAAGAAATTAGAGACAGTGTATACTCGATTTGAGGAGGAGCGTCAATCTTATCTATCTGAAATAGCAGAGTTACGTCAGGAGCGTCAATCTTATCATGCCCAATTAACACAGTTACGTCAGGAGACCCAAGACAACGGTAGAATGATAAAAGCATTGTTGACTAAAGTCTCAGGTGTTAACCTACCCCATCCTCCGCCTAGTGATGCAGATGAGCATGATCAATAGTTTAGTATGAGATTAATTGTGTCTTTGTATATAAATTAGGAAGATTTAATATTTTGGGTTTTGAGTTGTGTAAGTAGTAATTATATAAGTATTGTACAACATGTTTTTTTCTATATCAAGAAAGTAGTTTCTTCATTGATATAATTAATGTGTTCCAATTCTTTTATATGAATGCTTTTTATATATATTAGTTTTTTAGTTTTCAATTACTAAAATAGCATACATATATTACTATAATTAATTGTGGTTGATTTGTATAAATGAAGTGATTTACTTTTTTCACATTTCATATTGTATAATGATAATTATTTTGATATTTAATATTAATTGATAATAACTACACTGCTGCTAACTCTTGGTACTGGTTTTAGGTCTCTGGTGGGTGACTTCTTTCTTTGTAAACTACATTAGTGTATATTGTTTGATACGAATTTAGTTTGGTGGCTCCTGTAAGGTGTTCAGATGTAATGCTGCAAAAAAACTATATTTAATATTAATTTAAATTTAGCCTCTTAGCAATAGCAAGGAAGAATCCTTGCTATAGATGATCCTCAATAAAAAAATAAAAATTATGGTCCTCAATAGCAAGGAAAAGCCCTTGCTATATTATTTTGTTTAGAATTCCTACATGAACCTAACTCATTAGCAAGGAAGAGCCCTTGCTATTTTTATTACAGGGCAAAAAAAATTTTTTGCAACAATTAACCCTTACTATTGATATATTATTTAATATTTAAAGAGAATAGGTAATGCGCATTCTTCTTCACTTTGACCACAATGTATTTGCACAATTGGGATATGCCACATCATTTCTTTAGCAAGGGAAGATAGTCCTTGCTTTTATACTTTTGCTAATATTGCATTTTTTTTTAGTGGAATCATATAAAAATTGGATAAGATACATCATGCAACTACATAAGTTTTGTCTTATGAATTTGGATTAATTTGGATCGGAAACGAGTATTAAACATATCGGAATTTATTTTGAAATGAATATCTTATGCGATAAGCCAGGAAACGAACTTACCATTATATCATAAATAGAAAATTTATCATTATCATTAATTTCATAGTGTACAATAACTTAAGGAAATTAGATTGTTTTTTAAATAAACTAGAGGCTTACCACGTGCTTCGCACGTTGCGCGTAATATATCTATATAATAATTAAAGTGTTTGTCGTTAAATTTTTACGTGTATATATATGTGTAGATTATTTATATTATTTTATTGTTGTTGTATATTCTGAAATGTTATATAATTTTTAACGAATTAAATATTAATGTAAAATATTATGTTATTAACATTTTTTAGTGCATTGCTTTCCTAAATAATTCAAAGATAGAATTTGGTTCTACAAGAACCTCAAAACCCCCCAATGCCATGGAAGTAGTAAAGGATCAGCAGTAGATCTTATTTTAAAAAAAAAAACAAATAAACATGAAATATAACAATGTCATAATGCTTACCTAGTTCAAAGGTTTACTAAGATCTAAATTTGATTCTTAAATAATTGAACAAAATAACATGAATATCAAAACGTTAAGCAAAACTCATAGAATAAGCTTTCATGTTTTAATTGTTTACTCGGAAATACATTGATATCCAATCATCAATGTTAAAATAAATGTAAATAGAACACGATGTTCCAACACTAATTTGACAAATTCCAGCATTAAGAAGATGTACCTTAGCTCCATGCTTTTGTAAATTATTGTTCACAAAGTAATTTGCTACCTCTTCATACATCTCAATTGCCTTTTGATACATAATTAAGAGAGTAAATCACTAATAAAAGTATTCATTCATATAAGGTAGATGCTTCAACTGGTATAACTGATAATTAAAGCCACATCCTGCTCCCTTGTCCAATTTTATCTCATGTGGTAAAAAAGTTCAGAATGGGCTAGTAGGTCACCTTTTCCAATTTTTGAAACTTATCACTTCAACATTCAATACTAACCTTTAAATTACAGTTTGCAACTCTGTCCCCAGAAAAGTAACCGAATCATGATTATCAAATTACACCTTCTTACATTGAAAGATCTTAATCTCCACATCCTATAACACACACAACTCAAATATGCAAACTAACAATCAAAACGCAACTAATAAATTTTCTGGATCACTGCAACACCCAAGTAGAATGATATGTCGGAGACAATGAGTCTTCACAATTTGTTTCGTATAGTCATTATAACATATAAATGAATTTATTAGCACTGTCTGTTGCTTCATTAATCCAACATTGTTCTTCTATGTAAGATAATTATGCATCGATTATTGTCATAAATAGAAGTGATCGGTTAAGAAATAATGATGGGCTAAAATAGAAATAGTAATCAATAACATAGTTATATAAATCAAGATGTAAAAAAGGTGAGCAAAACTGAAACCTTCTATTTTGCTACTGCTAATGAAACTTTAGCACTTAAAACAAAATCCAAGACAAAAAAGATGAAAAAACGAAATTAAGAACAATTAGGTAGATAGATTATTGCTAATGAAACTTTAGCACTTAAAACAAAATTTAAGACGAAAAAGATGAAAAAATGAAATTAAAAACAATTAGGTAGATAGATTATTGAAGGAGATGAGCAAAATTAACTAAACCTTCTTCCACAATATGTCTCTCTAGCCTTTGGCCACCTAATCATTAGGTAAATAATAAGAGGAAATATTCATGATTGTTGAATAACTTTGGGTTGGTCTAGTGATACTATTATCGCTTCAGGTGCGAGAAGTCCCTAGATTGATTATTCCAAATTTCAATCAATTTCATGCCATTTCAACAAACTTCTTTCTTCATGAAAACTCAAACTCCAAACCCTAGCACAAACAATCACAATATAACCATGACCATCTCTAACAAATAATCAAAACTTTAGTCCTTCAAAAACTACAGTCTTCAAAATAAAGACAAAGTACACACATATAAATAAATATGCAGCTTAATCTGTTCACTCTAATAAAAAAATTGTGGCAAACCCATGTTCTGGTTTAAATAAAAGAGTAAAAATGAGATGCGAATCAGAGTCAACAGTAAATTGCTTAAGCAAGCATCAACCACCCAATAGTTACAATAATGAGTGTAAACATAAATAAATTAATAAAGTAAAAAAGTAGAAAGCCCATCACAAATATACCACCTGCAGAAAGACCTCATTACATACATATATGCTCTCATGTCTCCACCTAATGAAGTATTATTTAAAGAGCAATTAGCATTCAATTATCCATAACATCATTTGATCACATAATACAAGTCATATATAAATTTGAAACTATACATCCACAGATAAAGAATCTATTAGAAACAACAATATGAAATATACATAGTAAGATTCTTAAAGCTAATAACTAAGAAATACTTGGACCACCTACTCTCAATAATAACACTATGATAAAATATGGATAAATTATTTCTAAAATTTTAAACATTAAACCAAACCACATGACAACAAAGAAGAAGAATATCATTACGAAGCAAACATGTAAACAATTTGAATATTAATGCTGACTAACTAAAACTTAAAGGCTAACGTTAATAGAAATCAGACAAGTTAATAACAAATAGTCTCTTGTCTCTTTTTTTTTTTTTTTTTTGGTTTTCCACCATTCCACTTCGTTAGTTCTACTTCCCCATTAATAGTATTCTTAAACCAGTGTTAATTATATAGCAAGAGAGATAGCATAGAAAACTGCATCCTTGTGTTCTGAATTATTTCCCAAAGAGGAGAAGAAGTTCCAAATATTCAAAAGCCCCCACCCTCTATTTATACGTGATTCTGATTCCAATTATTCCTTCTTTTAAAATTGCTAATGGCTTATTCATTTATGGATTTTCCCAAGCTAAAATATGATTTCACAATCTAATCATTAAATCCTATTCCACAAATGCAGATACATGTAGATATTCTACTGCTCTCACGGATTAAATAAACTATTGGATAAGACCAAAGAGAATATTTCGAGACTTTTCTATCCCATTATACATCCAACAAAAACTCACATCTCAATTGCAATACCAAGTATATAATTGCATCATGAAAACACACGACCCACACACAAAACATCATTGGTTGCATAAAATCCAAATTCTTATAGCTCATCCAGTCTATTCGGAACAACTAAAAATTTCTCACTATCTAAAATAACTTAAAATATCAAAGCTTTAACCATCAATCAACTGACCTTATTATAATTTAACATGTGTAATTCTTAAGCATAACATGTGTGTTATATCCAAACAACATTACAGTTTAAATTTATGAATAAATACCTTGCCTTATTGTCTTTTGAACTTGTTGTATCTCTCATCTTGTTGCATCCCTGAAAAAATTTAGAATAATTAGAAATAGAAATCCAGATTCCAATAAAAATGAGTATTAAGCAACCTGTTGGATTGTAAACTCCTCGTGGGCATTCAAGTCGACGCCCAACATATCAATCCAAAAACTTTCTTGGGTTAAGGCTTTTGCTAAATATTATGCAGCCAGTGAACAACTACTAACATGGCTACAAGCATATCAAGTTTTCTATTTGCTTATATTATATATTTGGTCACTCATGCTCGCAGAGTTGTTAGCAAATAAATCGATCCAGCGAACGTCAATTTACTAGCTATAGAAATCCCTGATGGCAAATCTAAATATATATTGTGAATGAGCATTTAAAAATCATAAAACCTTTGAAAAGCATGACCAACAACATACATTAACACACAAACCTTGAGAACATTTTAAATGGAGCATCAAAATCAATTCCACTTCCTCTACATTTGGAACTGGACAGAATCCCATATGGTCCCAAATTATCCCGATCACTGGAACTACAGAAGTAATTATCTGCATACGAATTAGGGCTGTTTTTTTAAAACGAAGATCATTTTATCACACTTAATACTGGACAAAAAAAAAGAAGAAGAAGAAGAAGAAGAAAAAAGATGTAAATACAAAAAAGGGCAAAACACACTTACCGTTGACCTGAAACTTCCTCTTCCCCATCGCGGCCCTTCTCGGTTGGTTCCCCTGCCCCTCCTCGCAACTCTCACTATCACAGCGACATTGCCTTCACCGGTTATTACTCTCAATCTTGATAGGGAGACAATTTTTAAGGGGAGGGAGAGAGTTGTTTAAAGAATGTGAGAAGACATATGCGTAGAGATAGATTTTAATTGTAATTAAAATATTAAGTAAAATAAATTAAAATTAAATAAGAGAAGATCTTGTGTGAAATATTGCACACTAGTGTTATGTGCAATACATCACAATTAAGACAAAATAACTTAAAATTTGCGGGTCAGGGCGAGTCAGGCGCGGGCGGGTCGGGTCGGGTCGGGCGCGGGCGGGTCGGGCAGGGGTAGCATGGGTTGTGAGCTGTTGGTTTGGTGCATATGTATTTATAAAAGGATATCTTTATCAAATATGTGTTGTAGCCTAGTCGTTTAGGCCTGTTGTTAATGTGTTTAGTTGTAGGTTCGATCCTTATTAAGCACATAATTTTTTAAAATTTTTTTTTTTCTAGTTTTTGTGTGTTACTACATTTATGTATAAGTGTTACTATATTGTTATATTGAAAAAACTTCATATCTTATGTAACACATATTAAAACATATCGTAACACATAAATATTCATAAGGTAACATGAGTCATGAGGTAACACAGTATTGTTCATGTGGTAACATATGGGTGTTCACATAGTATTACGACGATATGTGAACAGTATTACATATTACTAAAAAAAACATGTGTTACTCTATGAAGAAAAACGTGTTACCACATGAACAAAACCAGTACCAGCACGAAAAGAAATCCCAGTCCAAAATTACAGATTTAAAGAACAACTTGATGTGTTACTACATGAACAAAAAGAGTGTTACCATATGAGCAAACGAGTGTTACTACATGAACAAAAAGCCATTACAAACGCGAAAAAAAAATCTTCAGTCCAAAATTACAGATTTACAGAACATCGTGAAAAGAGTGCAGAAACATCTGAAAAATTGCGCCCAGAAAATCAAGAGGAAAACGAACGGAAGGACCTGTAAATTTGTCAGGATGAGAAAACTGAAAAAATGGAGAAGAATATGGAAGAATTTAAATAAGGAAGAGAAAGAACAAAAAAGAAAAAACAAAAGAAGAGAAGAAAAAACCTAAAACCGCACCACTGTAAAATTTGGAAATCGCGAAGAAGAACCCTAAAATCACGAGGAAGAAGAAAACGGGCAGCGCGCAGGATCTGAAATAGCCTTTGGCCTGACCCGCGAAAAATAAATATATCTCATATTTGGGCTAATTGCACATAAATCACACTGTGCAATATTGAATACAAGTTTTTGTGATTAAATAATAATAGTGGATGCAGGGTTAAAACGGTACAACCCTTTAAATAAAGAGGGGTAGATTTGGAAAAAAAATGTTTCTCAAATGCAAGCCACTTTTAATATAGTAATAGATATAATATGCTCGACATAAAGATATTTTATATTATTTAAATAAATCATTAATTATGATCTTTTTAAACAAAAGAACTTATAATTTAAAGGGAAAATATTTTTTTTATCCCGTAACTCTGACTCATTTTGATCTTATCCTTCTAACTTACGATTTTTTATCTTAATCCTGTAACTTTATAAAATTCAACATTTTCATCCTGTATAGATAATTCTAGGGAATATTACTCAAAACTACTATTTTCTACCCTCCCTTACTCTAAGGTACCACATTTTTTTCATCTTACTATAAGGTACAAAATCTTTCAATTTTACCCCCACCCACATCCACAATAATTAACCAGTTAAAACACCACCCCCAACATAAAATACATCCCGCCACTCCCAATCTCTTATTTCTCTCAATTATTGGCCCTACACCGCTCCTAAAATTAAAATTTTCCCCACCCGCCGCCGCCCGGAGACCCGCCACCCACCTGCGCTCACCATCAGCCGCCCCCACCCCCACCAAATTTCTCCCTCCCTCACTCAAGCCGCGGCCAACCACCCCCTAACCCAGCGCGCCGCCGTGAACCCCCCAACCCACCCACACAAAAAAAAAGAACTGACACGGCGGTGGAGATGGGAAGAATCGTCGGGTCACCGACTTAAGACGAAGATTGGAAGAAGATGCGGATCTGCGTTGGGAGGGGGCGGTGGATTCGTTTTTATGGCGGTGGCTGTAGCATATCTTGAAGCGGTCGATGCGGATCCGTCCGGTCTAGGAGTGTTGGTGGCAGATCTGAAGTCCGGTGACGGTAGAGATGGAGAAGGGTGGTGGCGCCGCTGCTAGTGTGTACAGATCTGGAGTGCGGCGGCGATTTGACGACAGCGGCATGTGGATGCCCTGAATCAACGTTCATTCTCAACTCGCGTTCTCAATCGGTAAGATAACAGCGCAATGAGTTTTTTTAAGATTATTGCTTCAATTGATATTGTTTAATTGTTACAGGATATCATTTTTCTTCCGAGGTTGTTTCAATTTCTTCAACAACCATTAGCACAGTTAATTTTTGTGTTGAAAACTCCCAAAAGTCTAAAAGGGTATAGTTTTCACCTCTGGGTAAAAAATATATGAGCAGGTGTTATGCCTACACCAGAATTTGATTATTTTTACTTGCTTTAATATGTTATGTTGTATATCTATGGAGGCTATATATTGGGATGAAATCATTTCATTAATTTTTTGGGCAAATGCGTCAATATTGGCTCTAGAAGCTAAGGAAGTTGCTGCTAGTGTCTATGTGGCAATGCATATTGGTACCCATTCACTGAAGGAAATTTTTGTACTCTTATTTCTTTTATTAACATTATGCGCGTGTTTGAAATTTTCTAAGTATTGTTCTTGGAATAGTTATCTTCTTTTATCAGTAATTTTTTAAAGAAAGGCGGAAGGTGGTGGCGCGGCGAAATCATCTGCTTGTAAGGTAAAATGGTGGCGCGGCGGCGATCATCTAAAGTTTCGATCTGTACTGCTTGTTCTTGTAAAATTCGTGTTGCAAATGTATTGTGTATGCACATATGGGAAAGCTGAAATTATGAATGGATTAGGCAACAATAGTTGCTATCACCACGAAACTTCTTGTTTTGTAGTGCACAATTATGAATGTACTGTTTGTTCTTATAAATATTGATATGATATGATATGATAATTTTTCACTTCCCAATAAATGTGTGTATTACTATTATGGGTGTGCGGAATTTTTCTTTTACGTATGTGCAGAATTTTTATTTTTAAATAAAAGAACAGATAATTAAAAAAAAATTGGGTTGTGCAGTATTTTTCAAGTGTGCAGTATTTTTTATGGGTGTGCAGAATATTTTTTTACGGGTGTGCATAATTTTTAAATAAAAGGACATATGATTAAAAAAAAATTGGGGTGTGCAGTATTTTTTACGGGTGTGCAGAATTTTTTACAGGTGTGCAGAATTTTTTTTTTACGGGTGTGCGAAATGGTTAAGAACATACTATTTAATATATATACAAGGGACAATTACTATTAGATGTCATTTATAAAGCACATTTACTCTATGGTGCACTACTTTTTAATCCTTACTCTAAGGTGCTAAATTTGAATCAAAATGTCTAATTTGCCCTTATGTATAAAATAATATGTAGGACTTGAATTTTGAATTTTAATGAATTTTTTTTATTTGTATGTTCTTTTATTTAATTATTTCTTTTTTAAAATAAATTATTAACCAAAAAATTTGAATATTTCAAATTTTAAATTTTACAATTTTTTTTAATCTAACTATAATCTTTTTTTAATTGATTTTTTTAATACTAGTTAAAAAAAATATGCACAACCCAATTTTTTTTTAATTATCTGTTCTTTTATTTAAAAATTTTGCACACCCGTAAAAAAAATCTGCACAGTCATAAAAAATTTTGCACACCCGAAAAAAATTCTACACATACGTAAAATTATCTGCACACACATTTTTTTTAATTATCTATTCATTTATTTAAAAAATTTGTACACATTTTTTTTAATAATCTGTTTATTTATTTAAATATTTTGCACACCCGTAACAAATTGTGCACACCCAATTTTTTTAATCAACTGTCATTTTATTTAAAAATTTGCACACAGTAAAAAATTTTGCACACACGAAAAAATATTTTGAACACCCCAAAATTCTATTTTAACCATCAGTTCTTTTATTTAAAAATTCTGCACACCTGTAAAGAAAATCTGCACACATGTAAAAAAATTTGCACACCTGTAAATCTACAAATTACATATCACATAAATCTGCAAATTACATCTAAAAATCTGCAAAATTACATAAAATTGCATCGCAAAAATAACACAAAATACTAAAAATGCATATCACAAGTTTGTCTCCAATCAGTTTAATTGCTCTATTAAGACATTTCAAAGTGATAGTGGAACTGAGTTCACAAACAGAAAGGTGCAGACTTTCTTTCAGGATATTGGTATTAGGCATACTATCTCTTGTCCTTACACTCCATCACAAAATGGAAGAGCTGAACGTAAGAATAGACATGTCACTGAAACCGGACTTGCTATGCTTTTTCATGCAAACGTTCCATCTAAATTTTGGGTTGAAGCATTCAGCAGTGCAGTATATACTATAAATCGTCTTCCATCAAGAGTTCTGCATGGAAAATCTCCTTTTGAAATGTTATTCAACGTTTCTCCTGACTATGGGGTTTTTCATCCTTTTGGTTGTCGAGTTTTCCCTTGTCTTCGAGATTACGTGGCAATTAAATTTGAACCTTGCAGCTTACCTTGCATTTTTATGGGATATAACAGCATTCATAAAGGGTTTCGGTGTCTCGATCCTCACTCTTTCCGCATTTATATTACTAGACATGCAAAGTTTGATGAGCTATGTTTTCCTTTTTCTACTGACTCTTGCAGACCTTCAAAATTGTCTCCTTCTTTATTTGAGTATACTGAGTCTTTACCACTTACTCAGACAGTCTTACCACCCTCAAATGTCTTGCCACTTAAAGACAATTTTAAATCGCCTTGTACTTTATGTGAGTGTCCAGATCCAACTCCAGAAGTGCAACCCACACCTGAATCCCCGCCTCCCGTCTTGTTTGATCGTGTCTCGACTACTCCTCAGCCTCCTAATGATGTACAACCGCCTCAAGTCACAAATATTCCACCACCACCGGCGTCTCATCCTATGGTCACTCGAGCCAAAGCTGGTATATTCAAACCCAAACATCTCACTTATTATGCCGAAACATCTTCGTTCACATCTCTTATTTCTACTCGTGAGCCAAAGGGGTTTAAATCAGCTGCAAAGCATCCGGAATGGCTGGCTGCTATGGATGAGGAGCTTTTTGCTCTTCACTTGAATAAGACCTGGGATCTTGTACCTCGTCCACCCAATACTAATGTTGTTGGTTCAAAATGGGTGTTTCGTACAAAATATTTGGCTGATGGCTCCATTGATCGACATAAGGCTCGTCTTGTGGCTCAGGGTTTCACTCAGTTGCCTGGTTTTGATTACTCCCACACTTTCAGTCTGGTTGTTCGGGCATCCACAGTTCGGGTTGTTCTCGCTTTAGCAGTAATGCATAATTGGTCTCTCCATCAGCTCGATGTTAAAAATGCCTTTCTGAATGGAATTCTTCCTAAACCTGTCTATATGGAACAACCGCCTGGGTATGCAGATCCTAAGTTTCCAAATCATGTCTGCCGCCTGGATATGATATGATATGATAATTTTTCACTTCCCAATAAATGTGTGTATTAATATTATGGATGTGCGGAATTTTTCTTTTACGTGTGTGCAGAATTTTTATTTTTAAATAAAAGAACAGATGATTAAAAAAAAATTGGGTTGTGCAGTATTTTTCAGGTGTGCAGTATTTTTTATGGGTGTGCAGAATTTTTTACGTGTGTGCATAATATTTCTTTACGGGTGTGCATAATTTTTAAATAAAAGGACATATGATTAAAAAAAAATGGGGTGCATAATTTTTTTTAAAGTAAATTTTTACTGAGTGTGTGTAATAATTTTTTATGGTGTGCGAAATGGTTAAGAATATACTATTTAATATATATACAAGGGGCAATTACTATTAAGTGTCATTTATAAAGCACATTTACTCTAAGGTGCACTACTTTTTAATCCTTACTCTAAGGTGCCAAATTTGAATCAAAATGTCTAATTTACCCTTATGTATAAAATAATATGTAGGATTTGAATTTTGAATTTTAATGAATTTTTTTATTTGTATGTTATTTTATTTAATTATTTTTTTTTTAAAATAAAATATTAACCAAAAAATTTGAATATTTCAAATTTTAAATTTTACAATTTTTTTTAATCAAATTATAATTTTTTTAATTGATTTTTTTAATACTAGTTAAAAAAAATCTTCACAACACAATATTTTTTAATTATCTGTTCTTTTATTTAAAAATTTTGCACACCCGTAAAAAAAAATCTACACTCATAAAAAATTTCGCACACCCGAAAAAAATTCTGCACACACATTTTTTTTTAATTATCTATTCATTTATTTAAAAAATTTGTACACATTTTTTTTAATTATCTGTTTATTTATTTAAATATTTTGCATACCCGTAACAAATTGTGCACACCCAATTTTTTTAATCATTTGTCATTTTATTTAAAAATCTGCACACCGTAAAAAATTCAGCACACACGAAAAAATATTTTGCACACCCCAAAATTCTATTTTAACCATCAGTTCTTTTATTTAAAAATTATGCACACCTGTAAAAAAAATCTGCACACATGTAAAAAATTTTGCACACCCGTAAATCTACAAATTACATATCACATAAATCTGCAAATTACATCTAAAAATCTGCAAAATTACATAAAATTGCATCGCAAAAATAACACAAAATACTAAAAATGCATATCACACAACTTGCAAAAAATTACACAAAAATCTGCAAATTTATAACAGAATCTGAACAAAAAAATCTCCAAAACATCTGCAAATATTCGCAGCTTCAATCGTGCTCTGGAAATTCACCACGGCAGTGATCCCCTGTTGCAGGCATTACAATTTAGGTACACAATTACAAGAAAAAAGAAAAAGCACTAATAAAAAGAACAAACAATACACTATGTAGTTTAACTTGGTTTAGTGCATATATTGACAGGCCAACCAACAAGTTAATGGATTAATTTCGTTCAACACCAGATCATTAAAAAAAATAGATAAAACAAAAAAAAAACATGATCCATTCTCTCAAATTTTCATTTTAATAGCACCACAACCGACTTACTTATACTGTTGGAAGCTTTCATAAGGCAGATTGCCCTGAGCTTCTGCTTCCATGCATATGGCAGAAGGTTTAGTCTGCCAAATTCTAGCAGCTCGGATAAATACTTGACCTATTCTGAAAAATGGGTTCCTCTCATCACTTTTTTTGCTGAATTAAAACCACCGTTGCGGTTTAGTGCACTAATAAAAAGAACAAACAATACACAATACATTTTCTTCTCTTAATAATTTCCAACTACCGCCGCGGCCCAAAACCCACCATCGTTCACCGCCACGGCCGAAACTCACCACCACCGCACAAAACCAACACCCCACAGATCTGCGGATCGAAACCTCCATCGCCGCCTCACACTCACCACCGCCAATCACAACCCATAGATCTGCAGATCAAAACCCAACACAAACCATATATCTGCAGATCGAAAACACCGTCGCGGCCCAAAACATCCGTCGTTGCAGATTTGTACGGGGCAGCCCAAAACCCACCACCGTCTGAGCAGGGCGGCACTCGGCGGCTAGGGGCAATCGGCTTCTCACCCGCCATTAAACCAAATCGACGCTGTCGGCTTGTGGTGGTGTTGGGATGTCGGTGATGATGGCCAAGGGCGGTGGCCGAAATGTAGAGGGACCGAGAGGAGAGAGGCATAGAAGGGTTTGAGAGGAGAGAGATATGATATCTAAATTTAATTTTCGAAATGAATAATTGGATGGTAGGACTGATAAATTATTAGGAATGTGAGATTGAGGGTAAAATGGGAATATTTTGCACCCGAATGTAAGACCAAAAAGTGATAGTACTTGTGAGTAAGGATGGGTGATAAATGGTACTAGGGAGTAATTTTTTCTATATACAAATATGTAATTTTCTCGGGCTAATATTTTATTATTGAAAAAAAATAATTAAATAAAATGACAAATGATTAAAAAAAATTTAGTATGTTAAATTTTTTTATGGGTGTGCAGAATAGTTTTGATTATGTAACTTTTTTGGGGTTAAATTTTTGTTACTGAAAAAAAATATTTAATTAAATAAAAGGAAAAATAATTGAAAATAATTGGGCTAAAAAAATCAATTAGATAAAAGAATATACATTTAAAAAAGTTTACTAAAATTCAAAATTTAAAATCTACCATTTTAAAAATTTTAAAATACAAAATAATTAAAAATGTGGAGTGTAGAAAAGTGTCATATTTAAAAAACTACACATGACTACAAATTGGTGATTAGAGAAATAAGGGGTATTTAAGTCTTTCCTACCTAATTTTTGCACCTAGAAGTAAGAGTTAAAAAGGGTGGTACTTAAAAGTAAGAATACTCTATAAATGCCACCCCATTGTAATTGCCCCATAATTCTAATAACACTTCAAGTGTTATTAAAATTAATACGTATGAGAAAATCGTCTCTAAGCATTCTATAAATTTTTGTAGTTGTCAAGTAAGTCTTTCTACTGTTAGAATATTTTCACTCTAAAGTTATCATTATAAATAAGTAATTATAAAATATT
Organism: Stenogyne calaminthoides; assembly: GCA_037126765.1. Classification (NCBI taxonomy): domain Eukaryota; kingdom Viridiplantae; phylum Streptophyta; class Magnoliopsida; order Lamiales; family Lamiaceae; genus Stenogyne; species Stenogyne calaminthoides. The sequence goes on along the minus strand of JBBCBC010000002.1, from coordinate 5,576,240 downwards.
TCCGGTGTAGGATGATTCCATCGGCGATACTGTAACTCTTCAATTCAACAAAACACTCCAATTCAAGCAGAAGATCCAGATCTCAACCTCATTGATATAACAAATGAAGAAATTTCTAAGAGACCACTATCTAGCAATGATATGACAAGTTCAAATCCAAAAAAGAAAAGGATGACCAAAATTAAGATTGAGAAAGAATAGTTCAATATTAACTCATGTCTCTTATTTCCTTATGTTATGAACAATTTTTTTTGGGAATTTTTCTACAATAATATTACGAATAATTTATCAAATATTTTTTATTTTCTTATGCTATCAATTAATTTACAATTGCAACAATTATGTTGAGTGCCGAAATAAACTGAAAGTAATATTCGTCTTACAAAGTTAAGAATTTGTATGATAAGTATTGCTGAAATTATTGCACCAACTAGTGAGACACATTTAATTTACAGTTCTTCTAACATTATTATATCGTTTTACACCAGAATTTATCAAATTAATTTGTTTCCCAACATAGTAAATGAAAAAATTACTGCCTGCCACCCAGAAATTAATTATTTGGGCTAAATTATTTTGGAAATTTGGACCACATACATTAAAAAAGGGTATGGAAGATTGGCTAATATTTTTGAGATGCTGTTCCAGAATAAGTACACTTTCATATCTAGCATACTTTACTATAAGAGTAATACCTCTAATGAATTAGGTTTATACATACACTATTATTATGAATAGAAATTATCACTGTTATGCATAAAACTTTCATCTTTAAAAATATAATATATTTTTTAAATAGTGAAATTTTTTGTGTATAATAATAATATTTTTTATGCATAACAATAATACTTTTTATATTTAATAGTAATACTAAAAAAATCAAGTTCACCGTGAACTCGTGTTCAAATAAATTTTTGTCTTACCCATGATATGGGATGCTAAAAAATTTACTTAGGTACAACTTACAAGGCCAACCTTGTTTTTTCTTTCAAATTTGTCGATATATCCAATAAGGTACGTGAAGTGTGAACAAATTTTAGAATAACGTTTCCAACCTAAACTCGTTGTTAGGTAATAATTTAATATTCTTTTTGCAAAATTGTAAATATTAATTAAGCTCTATGTTGGGAGATGAATTTAAATAAGATTTTGATTAGATCCCAAAACCCCTGAGTATGACATGTTCAGGATAATCTTGATAATCTGAGTCAAGTTTCAGTATAAGATAATTCAGGAGATATCTGCATCATGTATAGTCAGCAGATATAGTTCACGGAATTTTTAAGATACTGAAGACTCAGAAGATACTGAAGACTCAGAAGAGACTGAAGACTCAGAAGATACTGAAGACTCAGATGATACTGAAGACTCAGGTAAAATTTAATGCTCAGAGACTCCGAAGAATATCTATCTGAGAACATACAAAACTGAGGAAGACGCACATTTATAAGAAATAAATGTTGCCCAAATATTTAAGTGCAGACAAAAGGAACTAAAACTAAGTGTTGTTTAAGGTTGTCTCATTCAGAGAGAATTGACCTAAAAGAGTCATTGTGTTTGTCTACATTCACTGAAGACAAGAATCAATCAGAGAAAGACAACATTGTACTTTACTGACACTGAAAGCGATAGGGCACTGAACTTTGTCAGTAGTACTATGTTCCAGACTGCAAAAATTGGTGATTGGCTACATGGCTGCATATTTCCAAAAACATGCAAGGGTGTGTTCAAACCCTAAAAATAGTCGTTCATCAATAATCAGAAGAGGAAACCCTTGATACTATCTCTTCCAACGGATAGTTTTTTTTCAAGAGTGACCATTGGAGAAGTTGCCTATAAATACCGGTGACCTTCACCATTGCAAGGTTACGGGAAATAAAAGCAACTCCAGAGCTCATTCGTATTATTGCAAATTAAAGCACTCGAAAAACCTAAGATTTCCCAAGTGTTTCACATTGAAGAGAGCTCATTCACTAAGCCTAGATTTGATAGATATATCCAAAGCTTAGTAGAGATATCCTAGCCTTTGCATTTGTACTTATTGTAAAGAATATCTCACCCTAATTGGAAACCAACCCAAACTCAAACCCTTTTGATAGGTAGTTTGTGTATTGTGTGAATTGTTGGTGAGAAAGAGTTGTAAAGAGCAAGTAAGCTGCAGTGAGTCAGCCAGAAAGCTCTAGAGGAGAAGTGAGTAAACTTTTTAGACAGTCAGAAAGCTTGTGTGTGTTGAGTTAGTAAGCTGGAGGAAGTCAGCCAGAAAACTCAAGATAGAAAAGTTAGTAAGCTGCAGTGAGTCAGCCTGAAAGCTTTAGGAGAAGTGAGTTAAGGAATTTCTCTGAAGATCAGAGAGAGTGGACGTAGGAGCTTGAGTCTCTGAACCACTATAATTTGTTGTGTTGTTTGCTTTATGTTTTGCATAATATCTGTTGCATATTTTCACTGAAAGCATACTTTACTGATATTCAGTTGGAACCAATCCACTGAACTTGCATCAAATTGATCACAGCCTTAACCACTGTTTTATTAAAGGATGAAGATTTTCAGCAAGCTAAAACGAGTATAAGCTCAGGATCACTGTCTTAGTAGACTTTGACTCAGGGCGATTTGTGCTTCTCAGGGCAAAATTCTCAGGACATCCTGACCCATCTGATCTCAGTGAAGAAATTTTTTAAAAATCACTGAACACGTGTATCCCCCCATCCCATACACGTGTGAAACTCGTTTGCACCGGGACCAACACTCTATTTAGTGCATAAATTCCGACGTACCACATTAACAATTATAAGTTGCCAGAATTAGTAACGCGTATCGAATTGTATAAAGAAAAAGGTTAGGAAATGCTGAAATAGAAAAAGTTAACAAGAGGTCATTTTTATTAGACTTTAATTGAATTTATAATTATGACGGGAGCTAATTTAACCACCTATTATTAACAATATTGGTGTTAAAAGATCATTATTATACCATTACTATACTATACATAACTTAAGCGAACTATTTTCGTTTGAAAATTTCTTGCGTTAAATTATATTGTTTGTGATGAATTCTAATATCAAATAAAAAAAATCCCTTTTAAGAGTGTGATGATTAATCCTGTAAAAAAAAGAAAAAAAAAAGAGTGTGATGATTAATAATGAATTGAATCGATCTGATTAATTTTTATCGATTCACATAAAATGCTTTTACAAAAAATAATTCTTCCCGTATTGAGTATGCTCCAATTAAACGCATATTTGATTCCAATAAACGAACTTCAAACTATGAAGTTTTTTTTTTTTTTCCTCTTCTTTTTTTCTAATATGAAGTTAATTTCCATAGGTTATAAAATATATGTGAATGTAGTGTGTGCATGAAAGGTATAACCCATCAAAAAGCTCTGAACTATCGTATTTTATTTCGAATGATTCCTAAATTATTATTATTTTGTAAAATTTTAAATTATTAATTTTTGTTTCGAAATATCTCTGAACTATATTTTTCTAAGCTAGCTTAATGTTTTCTATTATAATATGACACATCAACTCAATCTCAATGCTATTATATTCAGATCAATCCCCAAAAAAAAAAAAAAAACGTCTCTAACGAACTATAAAAAAAGGCCTTATAAAATAAAAATTATAGTTTAATGGCTTTCTAACACAAAAAAAAAAGTTTGAAGACCTTTTGAAATAAAATTTAATAATTTAAAAACTTTTTAAGATATAAAATAATTTAGGAGCTTTCGAAACAAAAGACGATAGTTCAGGAACTTTTTGATGGAGTATACCTACATAAAACTAAAACTATGTTAATATTTATTTTTTACTGCAAGAAAGAATAGACGTGTAATTTGGTCATGTATTGCAGCTGGTCTCGTTTGCGGAGATAAAAGAACCACCCCTCTTTGTTCCCTTGCACCCATATCAAGGTTAGGTGCATATCTTCGCTAATTTATTATTTTAAATAATTTATTTTTCTTGTAACGTATTGTTATAAAATTAACTAATTAAATAAGTATGTGCCACCAAATAACTCAATCTGTAACCCACCCCAATTAAATACTTTTAACTCTTCATATGACACAAGACAAGAAATTTGAAGACAAATTATATTTATAAGATCACAAATTTCACTTAATTTGAACAAAAAAAATTATTGCTAAATCTAAAGGTAATATTTAGAAGGAACAAATAACTCCAAACAATTTGAATTAATTTCACAGATATCGTCCAGTATCGTTGCCGAATTTACCTTTAATCTTTTTTCTTGGGATTGTATTTTAGGCCAATAAGTTTACCATTTTGCAAAAATGACCTACTTTTCGACTTTTTAATTTTGGTCCAATAAGTTGTACGTATCCGATTTCGGGGGTCCTAACGACCAGCTATAGAAGATCACCAAATTATTGACCGTGCATATGTGACTTTTTTTTAGGACAATAAGTGATTAGATTTCTTATATTGACGTGGCTTCATCTATTTTAATAATTAATTAAAATCAATAAAATCATTAAAATTTATAGAAAACATTTTTTTTAAATTTTAATATATTTCTAAAAATATTTTAGTACATAATTATTTAAATTTTATAAAATATATTCATTAAATTAATTAAAATTGGAAAAAAATTGTTTCAGGAATTTAACATACTTTTGTTCACTAAAATTAATTAATTAAAGTTTTTGAATTCAGTAAATTCATAAAAATCCTTAAAATTAATAGAAAATATCAAAACTTGATTTTTTTTATTTCAGTATTTTAAAATATTTCAGTAAATCAAAAAATAATTTAAAAAAATAAACTCACTAAAATTAATAGAAAAATATCAACAATTGGGAAAAAAATTATTCAAAAGTTTAACTGAAAAGGAAAATAAAATAAACTTTGAAAAGTTTAAATTGGCCAAAAAACCATACTTAAGATCATCTCCAACCCAAAACTTTAAAATGGAGTACTCTATACTCTATTTTTAAAATACAAAACTATATACTCTATTTTTAAAATCTTCTCCAACCCTATACTCTATAGCTTACTCTATTTATTATTTTATTCATTTTAAATATATTTCTCCAACATATATTTATACTTAGAATTATTAATTAATTTTTCATAATTAGATATTTAATTATCGAATTAAATCAATTAAGCAATTAATTGAAAATGAATATAATATTTTTTAAATTAAAATTTTAATATGTAAACAAAATTTTATTTTTTAAATATTAATTTTATTTGAACATGAAATTACGAGGCATACATCAGCTTAAAAAGTTACACGCAAAGGTAATACATTAACTATTTGTTGGTGTTTTATATAACTACTTTTAAATAAATAAAAATATGTAATAATAATAATAAAAAACAAAAAGAAAAAAAATTACACAACAAATAATCTTAATTATATTAACAAATGAATTGTAATAAATATTTTCAATCAATTGTATAATTATATTTATGAATATTAATAAAATAATAAATATAAAGTATAGAGTTTTGATATAGAGTATACTGTTCAAAACTTTATTTCAAAACTCCAATTTGGAGTATGCATTGGAGCATCTCCATACTCCAAAATGAAGCAAAACTCCAATTTGGAGTATGCATTGGAGATGGTAAACGAACAAAATTTGGGTTCAGAAGTTGAACGTCACCCAGGCTCACTTATCCATGGCTTAAGCTGAACATGATATGAAATCACGAATGGTCCTATAAATTTCTTCGTGCCCAATTTTAGTCCTGCAACTTTCTTGTTCCCAGTTTTAGTCCTTTTGATGTCAATTTTAGTCTAAAAGGATCAAAATTTTAAAAAAAATATATAACTAAAATTGAATACAAAAAAGGACTAAAACTGAAAATGTAAAAATATATAGGACTAAAATGGGACACAATCAAAGTTACTGGACGATCTATGATTTTATCTCCACCGATCATTCAAGTTTGATTATTGATACACTTGAGATTGTAATCAGTTTCATATGTTTTGTTATTACAGAAAATGAGGATAAAGAAGTAGAATATGTAGAAGCTGATATGCCACCACAAGAAAAAGTTAAACATGCGGTGGATTGTCTTCAATCACCATATGTTAGTTTCCAGCGGTGGACAATAATGGATTATAGCAGGGCTTATAAGTCAGGCAAAATCACTCCTACAATGGTATATATACATATACTCGAGTATTGAATAAACATTAATCGTAAACGAGAGTTTTGTGGTTCTGCAAATAGGTCGCGGAGAGGTTTATATCTTATGTCCAGGAGTCATCAAGCGATGAGCAACAAATGTCCTTCTTTATTAACTACAATGTGCAAGATATTCTATTGTTGTATATGTAGGTATATTTACATAATTGCATTGCATTATTCTCATTTGTGTGTCCTGCATATATTAAGAGTTATATATTTATTATATATTTATACTAGTGCAAAACCCGCGTAATACGCGGGATTGTAATTATTTAAAGTCATTTGTGGATATAATTATTTTAAATTTATTCGTTTAGGTAAGTGCAATGTTAGTAAAATTGTGTTTAGTAAATTTCGTTTTGAATATGTACAATGTTATACATGTATAATTTTTACTATATATAGGTTAATATATTGAATATAAAATGAAATTTGCAATATTAATGTTAAGTAAAACCAAACAAAGTTGTATAGCAACTTAAACTACTAATTACAAATTTCTAAACACTTCTTTGTAAACAACATTGGTGGTGTAATTGCATGGCTTCCCTTCATCATCCAGGCACAGTACTTTCAATCCTTTTTTGTGCTTAACTCTAGATATGACAACATCACTACTACAGATTTAAGCTTGCACAGCTGCACTTGGACAGCCCTTTTTTCAAACAGCTCTCCAAGCTACAGCTTGGAGAGCGGTTTTAATTAAAAAAAATATTAAAAAAATAGACAGCGGTTCAAAACCGTTGTCCAAGTACAACACTTAGAAAGCGGTTTAGAACCGCTGTGCAAATGTTTTGGACAACGGTTTTGAACCGCTGTCCAAGGGCATAGTTTGGACAACGGTTCGGAATCGCTGTTCAAGAGGTCGGATAATTAATATATATACACCCAAATCGCGAACCAAAGGAAATATTTCCCAAATCGTGAATTAAACCTGCAGCTGATATTGAAGCCCGGCCTCCTTCCTCTACCCTAAATCGAACTCCGCCGCGCGTTCTCCCCTTCCACTGCCGCCGTCGCCTTCCCATTAGCTCCAAATCACGAACCAGAAGCCCTAGCCTCCTCCTCCATCTCCCCCAAATCGAACCATCCGTCGCGCGTCCTCCCCTACCGCCGCCGCCGCCGTCGCCTTGTTGCCAAGCTTCCCTACCGCTGCCGCCGCCGCCTAGCTTTCTCCTTCCATAGGTAATTTTTCTTTTCTATATATATATATATATGTATGTATATATATGTTAGTGTATATATATATATTGAATTAATATTATGTATATGTATATATATGTTAGTATGTATATATATATATATATTAGGATTAAATGTTTATATAATTGTGTTTGGTTTGATTAATTAGCTAATTTGTTAGGATTAATTGTTGTTAGATGAACAATTGATGCTTGGTTTATATATTGTTAATTGTTTATATATATATATATTGTGTGGCTTTGTTTAATTGTTGTTAGTGGCTTTGTTTAATTGTATGTATGGTGTATGTATATTGGTGTATATATGTATATCATGTATATTGATGTATATATGTATATTGGTGTATATATGTATATTGGTGTATATATATCATGTTGTATGTATTGGTATATGTATATTGTTGTATATATATTGGTGTTTGATGCACTCAATGTGTTTGATAATATGCTTGTGTGAGGATTTAAACATAAATTAGTGTTAATTTATTAGGATTAATGTTGTTAGTGTTAGAGATGAACAACTTGTTAGAGATGAATATATATTGTGTGGCTTGGCTTGATTTTTTATGCTAATTTAGATATGCACAATTGATGCACTCAAGGTGTTTGATAATATGCTTGTGTGAGGATTTAAGCATAGTTTTGAATATTGTTTGTTTTTTGTTTATTAAATGTTGTTTCTTCTGCTTTACAGGATCATGTCTCGTTTGCCATATCCCGGAGATGATGGAGATGATGATGGATATTCTGATGGAGATCATGGCGCATATGATCATGGTGCATATGATCGACAACATCCTGATGACTTGAGAGAGTGTGATACTGATGCTCCCACCACCACTAGCAGCTCCGGGGAGAAGCGCACTCGGGGTATAGTCACCATGTCATCTATTAAGAGAGCTCGTAGCAAGGGGAAAATACTTCAGGTAATTTTATTACAATTGAACAAGTTTGAAATCGATAAATATATTGATTGATCGTTGAACATAATTAAATACTATGTTATTGCAGTTATCGTTCAATGAGTTTGGACAGGCAATAGGAAAAGAGAGTGAGTCGTTATCCTTCTACATTGGAGCTACAGTCAGGAGCGTGATCCCTATCGTCCTGCCAGCCAAGGACTGGCGTAGCCCTAAACTGACTCCTTTGAAGGAAAGAATATGGGACGAACTTACGGTATGTTAATTATATATTTATTGAAAGTTGTAGTATGACCCTTAAATTTACTAAATTATTATGTTATATGCGTATAGACTACATTCAGAGGTCTTGACCACACAAAGAAGAAGCAAATATTGTCGCAAGCTAGAGTAATGGCCAAGAATTTTTGGACTTGGTTGAGAAGTAACACACGAGATGCGGAAACTGGTCTTTACTCGACTAGTCCGCCTCCGGCGTATCAGAATAGCCCTATGGTGGCTCCATACTGGGAGGAGTTTGTGAGCAGAGCTATGGAGGATGATTTCTAGGTAAAATTGATCAATGTCATTTCCTCAATTTCTAATGCATATAGTTTTTCAGTGTTTATCATATTTCTATTATACTGTAGAATCGAAGTAATAAAAATCGCGATCAAGCCAAGTCGATGGAGGCGCGATATCGTGGCTCGAACAAAGGTTATGCACGAATAAGAGAAAATATGGTGAGATCAAAATCCTAACTTTTAATTTTTTTTATATATTCACTTTTAATATATCTAATAAAGGGACACGTTCATCACTATCGTAGAAAAAGAAAGAAAAAAAAAAAGCGGAAAAGCCTATTGTTACCCGGACTTAGACTACCGAAAAGGGTCGAGGCGGGAATATTCACGATTTGCCGCAGCGCATCATCGAAGAAGTGGTAATCTATCCATTAATTTATCTTTCAATTACAAACTATTATTTATAAACAAATAATTAAATAATAATCTTTTGTTTTTGTGATTCGGGAGGCGTCTATCTCGGACCATATTCACGACGACATCCATTATCGCCCCGATGATCTGTTTGGCCGGGCTATAGGTCTCGGGGAGCATCACGGTGTATCGGATATGGCGGACGAAGACATCGTTAGCGATGGCACTTTGGTCTTCAAGCCATGAATATGGTGGGTATACTAATAAACAAGGTTCAAAGATGTGGAACGTTTGAGGTCCCGAGAAAACGAAATGTCTATATGAACATAGTGTCGCTTAATGTTATGTTTTCTTAACCCTAGGGGCGACTTTATTGAGGCACTTCAAAACGTCTCTCAGGTATCATATATGCAACATTTGTTTTAATTAAAGACTAGTGTATTAAAATTTTCTAACTAAATATCTTATTCGAACAGCCAACGACCTTTTGCTACCTTTATTTGGAGGATCCCGATCGGTTGGTGGCCACAGGAACGTTGCACAGCTCCCATGGAATGATTCATGGTCATCCCATCACTCCTGGTTTCGTGAGGGTCACACTCGATGTACCAATAATCGGACAAGAGGATTGATGTTGCCAAAACCAATAGATAAGGCCATCACGGTCGAACAACTCGGGCACTTCATCGAATGACCGAGCAACTTTGTCTCTAGCACCATGAGGGTAAAATATATGTTATTAAAGTTCATTATCTTATTTGTGGTTCTAAATAATATTGCAAATTAATTGTAGAATCTGCCGACACCACAAATGCCTCGGAAGAAATCACCACAAAAGGCTAAAGAGAAATCGAGGGGTGTCGTAGATAGACAGAGAGGGAGAACGAGGACTCCCTTGCGCTTAATTTGGTTATCTTTGGAGACTTAGATGACGATGATTGGCAGGTCTGGGTGCAACGGATGGTATCGTCTAATGCTTTCGAGATAAACACGGTTCCCATGCTTGTTCACTTTCATCGAGAATACTTTCCAAGAATTCTAAAGATGCCGAAGTCTTGAATGACGAGTGGTTGAGTGCAACCACCATAGCCCTTTACCTCAGGTATGTGTTTACTAATTCTCAATATTCACTTTCTGTATAGTTTAATTTTCTTTTTAAATATTAAGGAGTATATATGTTGGTTAAAGATATTTGGGTGAGGTATATCTCTCGAGAGATGTCCGAGCAAGTGGAATGTATTCTTCGTCTCCCCTGGGTGTCTTGCATATTGGGTGATAGGGTATGAGACCATGGATGGGTTAGTTAATCATATCTTTGAATCAAACCGGAGCGATCATCTCATTTTGGCCAACAAATGTGGGGTGAGTGATAAACATTTCGTTAAAATTTGTATTCACGTTTATAATATTTGCACATATATATGCTAAATTTGCAGTTAATTTTAATATTCTCAATATAATATAGGAACCATTGGGTCTTTGGTCGCCATACACATGAATACATTAAGTGTGTATTTTATGGACCCAGCTCGAGGATGGAGTTTATTAAAATCGCCTACGATCTCGTTTCATATATATGGAAGCGTAAGTTCATTTTTAATATTCTATACAATGATTTGTATTACTTTTAAAATTATGCATATTTAATCTATTTTTATTTTTTAATTATAATAATAATAGTATGATGACGATGTATCGGAGTCGCCTTCAGAGTCAAGATTCAAGATCTAAGTTAAATAAAGTGAACTGGATTAACATTAAGGTAAATTTAATTTAGTAAATTATCAAATTAATAGAAAGAAATCATAATTGTAATGTCGTGATTATAATTGTTAATCAATGGTTAGGCAACGAGAGATAATGAACATTGTTGACATTTTGTGTGTTGCTTTATTGAAGATATAATCCGCGCTTCTCTAACGAAAATTCCTCTCAATGTAAGTCAATTTATCGATTTATTTAAATTATTATTGATTGAATAAAAATTCATACTATATTGATTGATTCGTTGTTTGCAGTTTGTCTATGAACGTGAGCTCAAGTCTTACTCTAAGAAAAGACTGAAGAAATGGAAAAACGATTGGACGGGGTACCTTTACAATCGATTCTTATATTCATACGATATTGAGTGATCGTTGTTTGAAATTTCGGTAGCATGTAATTAAATTATATATTTGTGATGATATATATTTCATGTTTTTGGTGTATTGGACGTACGTTTATGATTGTATGTTTATTTATTTCATGATGTGTATGTTTATTTATTTGATGTTTTGGTATATATATATGTGGTATAAGTTTTGCTTTATGGTTTTATTATAGGATTTTTGGTTTATGGTTTATGGTATTGGACGTATATATAAGTTTTGGTTTATAATTTTATTATAGAATTTTTAAAATATAAATTAATAATTAAAATAAAAAAAAGATATTGGACAGCGGTTAATAACCGCTGTCTATCTAACATAATAAACGAAATTATAAAAAAAAAAGGTTAGACAGCGGTTAATAACCGTTGTCCAAGCCCCCCTCTTGCAATGAGGTTGAAAACCGCTGTCCAAGCCCAACTTTTTGGACAACGGTTTTTTAATAGCTGCCCAAGCTTGGACAACTGTTATAACCGCTCTCTAAGGGCTTTTTTAACAGTTGTCCAAGCCCAAATGTGTATTAGTGCATATAGTTGACCATGTGTAAAAACTGGTCGTGGAAGGTACAACCCCACAGTAGAAAGAGATTGTCCCTGACTCTTGTTTATTATCATTGCGAAGCACAATAGGATTGGAAATTGTCTCATTTGAAATGTAACTGCAGATGTTTCATCCGAATTACTCAGTGTCACTCTTGGAATGTACACTTTATCGCCAATGTGTCTTCAAGAAATGATTTTTGCCTCAATAATGTGTTTCCCCAATTTTGTAACGATCAACCTTGTTCCATTGCACAAACCTGCCCTCTGATCAATGTTCTGTAGCAACATTATTGGTACACCTATCTTGAGGACCAAATGATGATTAGGAAGTCCTGAACACTTAATGGAGTTTAAATAATCAACCGAATATAATTCAGCATCGTCATCATCATTTTTAGTAGAGGCACATACGCTATCAGAACTGAAGTACTCATGTTTTTCTCCTGGAATCATAGATAAGACACACTCATTAATAAACTCGACCACGTTATGCGTTGGAGCAAGAATTGCTCTATCTTCAAAATATCCATTATAATGAAAATGGTCAACGATAGATGGATAGATGTTGTGCACGATTGCATCAATAGGAATATCCACATCCATTATCACATTATCATCTGGAATACGTATCTCAGGAAAACCGTCATCAGTACCTCCAATGTCCCCATCTCCGACTTTTAAAATCCAATCCGAGAATTCAGCAAGTTCTTGTGAAGTTGAATGCATTTCAACTGTATCAGTTCTCAACCTCATATTTGTAGTAAGTTTTAATTGTTCGGTATACAATCTCTTCTCTTGAACCTTTAGATATAACATGTAGTATTTGCCTAAAATCACCACAAAAAACAACAGTCTTACCAACGAAAGGCAATGTACTTTGTGATCCATCAGCACTACGAATTATATCTTTCAAACTTTAATCCAATGCTTCGAAACAGAATCTGCCCATCAATGGTGCCTCATCCCAAATTATAAGTTTTACTTTTATAATTAGTGCAAAGAGCTCTGTACCTAGCTTTATGTGACATGTTGATGTCTCATTCATATTGATAGGAATAACAAATCTAGAATGAGCCGTACATCCTCCCGACAATAGTAGTGATGCTATTCCACTCGAAGCCACATTGAGAACAATATGTCCTTGTGATCGTACAGCTGCAGATAAAGTTGTCCATATAAAGGTTTTTCCTGTTCCTCCATACCCATATACGAAAAAATTTCCTCCCTCATCTGACCAAACTGTATGAAGAATCTCATCAAATACACCCCTTTGTTCATTTGTTAATTTTTGAATACAATGTATCATGCTCCGCCTGCATAGTTGCCCGATCATAACGTAACTCCTCCTGTATGAGCTTATTGTGTCCTTCGGATGACATATATTGATCTGGAAAAGGCATTGGTTCGAATCTCCTCAATGTGGTTCCATTTCGCTGTAGTAAATTCTCGATCTCCACTAATGCATAATTTTTTATTTCCTCTTCATTGAGGTGCAAATCTGTGTGAATTAGAAAAATCAGTGCATTAAAAAATAATAAAAATATTAGTGTGTCAACAAAATATATATAACATAGCATTTTTTTTAATAAAAAATTGAGTATTGTATACATACCTGGCATATTTAAAATTCTTCTCTGTCTATGTAATATGTCATCTGAAAGGCAGTCCCACGTTTTGTCAAAAACATATTTTGGGGAAGTCATGTTAGACTACATAAGAAGTATACAAAATAAATTTCGGATGTAATGTGCTGATCCCCAAAAACTTGCCTCCCTAATTCCGTCGATATACTCTCGATCATCATCTAACAACCCCATATAGTAGCAAGCTTCTTTGAAAGTAGGATATATAACTCCACCGATAGTGCGCATGTCCTCGTGACATGTTGCACCTTCGATATGGGGAATGAGAAGTCCCAAGTAGTGCAGTTCTCCAGCTCCCGGAGGAACATATTGTAGTCTTCCCAATGAAACCTTCTTTTGTCTAGAATGTCACTCACGTTTTGTTTTATCCCAAACAAACTTTGAGGGAAATTGGACATACATAATTTTTCTTCCATCAGATTTTTTCTTGTTGTAATCCATCCATGCAAGAAACATGGATTGTTGTGCAGTCGGTCTAGTAAGTACATCATCTATGTAGTCATCATCATTAAAAACCACTCCTTGCTCATTTGGGAGGTGGAAGCTTAACCTTTGCACAACAGGGAATCGGTAATGTATATCAAAACCCAAAGTCCTACAAACAGCCTCACACGGAGAAACATAACGACATGTAATAAAATTACGTATCTCATCTTCAAATTTTTCATGTGCCTGACCATCTCTGTTTTCAGTAAAATTTGCTCTTACTCTATCTGGTCCCTTATTGATATACTTGAATAAATACTTGATGGTTTTGAGTTTGTTGCACCACTCCACATTTATATGAGCTTGATATCTACACAACAGTGTTGGATTGTATGGTACAACAAAGCTATTATCCAACTGTATATTTCCTTTTTGAACTGCATATCCATTGTTCCTTCTCTTATACACTGGATACCATCCTCATCCACATAAGTCTTCTGATTAAAGGCCTTTGGAAAATATTTAGAACACCTTTTATTGACCATGCAAGGCGAGTTTCTATTAGCATTTTCACACGGACCATGCATCATATACTCTTTTACCAAATCATGCAAATTTATGTGTGTTTGTCTATCAGGGATTTCAACAAATATAATACGGTCAACGTCATCTGGAGTTGAAATTTTGTTGTCCCGATGCAAGAACAACACTATATGTGCATGTGGGAGGCCTCTTTTTTGGAATTCAACAGTATAGATTACTGCAAACAACATAATATAAATAATATGCAAGATTTAGTGGATGAAATTAAAAAATAGAGTAAATTATTTTGAAAATTAAAATTTACTTACTTGCATCAAGTTTTCCGAACAATTGATTCTCTTTGAAATCATTTATAAGAGAATCTAGTTTCAGTTTGAACATCCGACAAAGAATCTCTTGTCTGTCTTCTGATTTTAGTTCCTTATCATTCAAGAGGCGGGTGATTTCAGACCATTTTGGGTTGCTAGTGAATGTGACAAAAAGATCCGGATATGTATACCACTTGCATATTGCCATGACATCCTGAAAATGTTGTATCATGTAGCGTGGTCCTCCAGTGAAGGACGTATGCATAAATCTTTTTCCTGAAGAGGAAGGTTCTGTATCACCTCGTAGTGCAGCCTTGGCCAAGTCACTTCGCTTGTCAACTCTTAGTTTTGACTGATTATTTCTTATGTATGACAGTCTTTCAGATTCAATCATAGTATAGGTATCAACCAAGAACTGCTGAAATAACCTTCTTGAATGGAACAAAGTGTCAGCTTCATTTCGTCGTTCATGTATTCGAAATGCAAAGAACTCACGCATTGTTAGTTTAATCCTTTTTCTGGTGCTGGATGCAGCGTCTCTGTGCTCGATTCCCAAACAATATCCATCTTCCCCATAAGGAAATAACAGAGGGTATTGAAGAGGAACATATGATGGGTGAAGCTCACTTATGCGTTGAAGTTCTCCACTTCGTGTTTCCAAAATGATATCCCTAACCTGCATTGATTGATCAATGTCATCTACAATCAGAGCTGCCACTTCTGGAGCTGTTGGAAGATTGTAAGTTCTACCATCAGTGACTCTTTTCCCAATCAATCTCAATCTGACAGATTCAGAATGATTTGATTCAAAACGTTCTCTTGCCTCTCTGAATTTTACTGCAAAAGGATTTACTTGATCTATCATTGTTTTCAATCATTTACTATTGAGTCATCTAATTTTGAAGATCCATTTGCCACTCCACCACTGTAAACCATAAAATCAATAAAATTGGGTTGTAAAAATTAGTAAATGCATGTAGTAGTGAATGTTGAATGCAAAATTATTAATTAATAAGTAAAACATATAATAAAGTTTAAATAGAATAATGTGTGAATATATATACCAACCTGATTGCATTTATTCTGTTTTCGACTTCGTTTTCAGTGTCGTAAATATACAACTGGCAAAACTTTGGTTTATGTCTCCATTCAGGCAATAAACTTCCAATTTTGTGGTAATTTGCTCCCTGTATTTTAAAAACATATGGTGCACCACCGTTGTTAATTGTAGTGTCCTTCATACCACCCATCGAGGTAAAACTAAATATCATGTTATATGCTCTAATGTTGTGTATGAAATTTTTACTCCTTCGATCTCTTACAAATAAAAGGTTCTTAAGTACATCAGGCGGTTCAGTCAGCATAGGTACTTGTATCTTTCCATTTGAGCAGCAATTTGGAAATTTTAGAGGACTGGTAATTTTTTTTCCCACTTATCTCTTCGTACCACATATATGCCCCGCAGTGTACACAAGTGTGTATAGGGTCACCAAAATCAAGATAACCTGGATTATTATAGAGTATATATAGTTACAGTTTACTAAGCTATTTGACAAATGATGTGTTCGGTTAATCTGAAACTACATATTTTACCTATGCTTTCCACATCAATGCTTTGTTTGTCTGGTTCTTCAAGATGGTTATCTAGCAAACCATGATCTAAATGTAATAATTTTTATTTAACCATTACATAAAAGAATTAAAAATATGTATTGTTTGAAAAAGTGAAGTGTAAATAGATAAGAGAATTGTGAAATCTCACCACTACTTGAAGCAATAGGATGTTGCATTGTACAGAACGAATTTGCAGGTTCCATGGCCTCATCAATGTATATGTGTTTACTGCTCGAAGCTGCAAAAGGATCACATATTTGTCTCCAATGTGTTGGACAATTCATTTGTGTTTCGTTGAAAACTGACTTTCCCTTATCTAGTTTTATTACAAAAAAATTCTTAAAAAATTAGTATTAATTTTTATGAAAGTAAAAAATTTTGTTAACAAAATGTAAATATAACCAACCCATTGATGATATTTTTTGTTTCTTCTGAGATTTTGAGCTTTCTCCCATATCCGTACGACTTGAAACATTATATTTGACTGGAATAATTCAAAATAGTGTGAGACAATTTTTATGTATATGCACAATAAATCCATAAAATTATCTTCAATTCATCTGTTTAAATGTATAATATTATTAATTAGAGTAGAAAACCAAAATATGAGTCCAGTTACTATAATCAACATTAGGATTGAGAAACACACCATCATTTGTAGCAGGGTAAGTACCTACACAATTATTTTGTTATGTCAATGGCTAGTTTAATTATAAATAAATTAAAATTCTCAAAAAAATAATTAAATTGTGTGCAGTAGGGTGAATAACAAAGATATATTTGTAAAAATGGATCAATTACCCAAGAAATGTTTTGATCGCTTAATTGTAAGAATTTCCTTCCTCAACATTCTTGTAGTTTGGGCGAATTTCCTCTCAATCATCAGATCTTACAATAGAACAAATACAAAATAGAATACAATTTAATGAAGAAGAAAACTAATAAGTTGATATACGGTTACTATGTTTTATTTAATAAAACATTATTGTATACTAAATTTAGGAAAATGAAATATACATACCACTATCTTGTGAGCCACGACGGGTTTTTGAAATAAGCAATTTTCTCATCATCCTTGCATGTCTAGCATAATGCACTTGAAACATAGAAAATAATTTTGCACACCAAAATGAAAAAAAGATATAAATATGAATAAAAAAGTTATTTACATCATTTAAGAAATTGTTAGTATTATGGATATTTACTCTTGGCTTTCTGAATGATTGGATGCGCCGAATGTGGTGCATGAGTCGTATCACCTAGAAAACAAATAAAAATTATTCATCTATAAGGAAAATTGTATGTAGATTGGACATAAGTTAGTTTTATTGAACTCACTGGCGGTGATGGTGTTCTGGTCATGGCTGCATTTTTGTTTTGTCATTATTGTACCATTCATTTGCAATCGTCACAGCTGTAGTCATTCATTTTTTAATAGTTGTTAGACAACTTGTTTTTAAAAAAAATTAGTCATGAGTTTTGTATTGGATTTGGAAACATCCTCTTGGTGTAGTTATATGAGAAAATATAATTTTTAGTCCTGTAATTTTGTACGATCATATTTTTAGTCCTATAAGTTTTTACATTTTTAATTTTAATCATGAATATGTCAATTTCAGTTATTTTTGGTCAAAAATTTTAAAATCTTGCCGGAATCTCATCAGAATAAGCATGTGCACCTCACATGACACTTCAAAATTGATTTTTTTTTACATGATAGTCCACTTATGTAGATCGCCGGAAAAAATTTAAAAAAAATCTCAATTTTGAAGTATCATGTAAGGTGCACATGCTTATTCCGGGTAGATTCTGACGAAATTTTAAAATTTCCGATAAAAATGACTGAAATTGACATATTCAAGACTAAAATTGAAAAAGTAAAAAGCTATAGAACTAAAAATGAACTCGTTCGAAGTTATAGGAGTAAAAATTATATTCTCTCTAGTTATATTTGTTATGATAACATATTACAAATAGGAAAACAACAGTTGATACTATCCAGTTACGTGGAATTGGAATCACCAAAAAAAATTTAAAACATATTGCAGATTTTTTTTTTTTATAAAATATGTGAGTATTTTGTATATTTAGCAGAAAATGGAAATAAGAAATTTAATAACAAAATTATCAGACATGTATAATGTTAGAAATGAAATGCAAATGATTTTAATGGAGAATTAAGAACCTGAATTGATAATTGAAATTTGTTTATAAAAAAGTGTTAAAAACGCAATATATACTCTGTCCGTCCTATTTTAGATTGATTATTTACTATTTGATTCGTATTTTAATGGGAGTTGTTTATTAATATATGAATTGATAAAGTTATTCAAAGGAGGTGTAGGATAGCCTAAAGGGTGTGACTATCATACCTCCACCTTAAAAATTTCTTTATAATTTAAATACTAATAAACAACCCACTCATTAAAACACGAGTGAAACAATGAATGGATAATCTATAACAGACGGAGTGAGTATTTCTCAGTGGCGACAAACATTGTATTATTAAACAGCATTCCAGAACTAATTTACAGGTTAATTAAAAACATAGGAAGAATTAGGGAAATATGCAATTATTTGGGTAGAGATGAAATTAAGGTAATAAACATCATGAATTTAAAATAAAGTGATTATTTAGGTGTACATTCATGTATTTTGTTATGAGATCGGCACCCATCATTAATTAGATTAGGAGCAATTATAATTATACTTACTTCACTGTAGGAAGTAATTTTAAAATCTAAGAAGTTGAATTAGGTGAAAATAACGTCCGAGAAATTAATGTCAAAAGCCATTGCAGAAAACAAAATGATAATTACAATAAGTTAATAACCAATCACCAATTTGCAACAAACACCAACAAATCCATAATTTTAGAGTTAAAACGCTTTGTCTAACTTAAAGAATGAAAGTACTTCTAATTATTTGGATAGTGTATAAGTAAATGGTACCGTAATTGAGGGGTAATCCGATAATGTCTTCACAAAAAAAGCAAAACCTTCAGATATTAATCCTTTGTATTCCAACAAAAAGGGGATCATCATTGCTCCTCCGTAACTGCTCAATAATGGCAGTAGATTGTATTAAAAATTAAACAATTTGTAAGATATAGTTTATGGCAAATGATATAAAAAATATAATAAACCGAATAGCGAGAAAAATTAGGTATCTAACTGCATAAATTGACTGTAGTAGATCAAGTTTTAGATATATAGAGCATTGACGGACTCTTGGCTGCTATGTATTCTAATAAGAGGAAGACCTGTCTTCCCAAAAAAAAAACTGGAATGAGAGAAACAAAGAGAAGAAGAGAACATTGCATGTACTGTATTCGCCAGAATTCAGCGGTGTAGCCGAAAAGAAAAACTGATTTCACGTTAATTTCGTAAAAGAATATTTGTTTTCGGAGAGAAAGAAAGAGAAAAAGAAAAATAATATAAAAAACTGATTTCTTTTTTCCGCTGTGGCTTCCATGGCAGAACAGACAACAACCTCTATTCTGCTCCACTCTCATCTGCGTCGGACTCCCAATGTGTTGTACAAAAAAAAATATTGGGCTGAGGGAATTGAGAATAGATTTTATGATAGTAGGATAAATCGCGCAATGTGGAGTGGAATGATAGGAAAATGGTGAGATTGTAAAATTGAGGAGTAGAGAGTGGAGTTGGAGTAAATAGGTTTTTGGTTGCAACGTTTTATGAGATATTTTCGTGATGGGCGGCGTCCATCTGAGGTCCGCCCTATTTTTTATGGCTACCACTTAAAAATACCGTTGTTATATAATTTATCCGAAAAATAACCTCAAATACAAACTAAAACTTACTTTGGTTATTTTATGAAAAGTATTTGGAGTAACAATTGGGGTGTATAATTTAATAAATAATTTTCGAAACCGAGATTATGCATTTCCCGTTTTGTGGCCAATATAAAAAAAATGTATGAATTTGATTTTTTAAAACATTAAAGAACTAATAAAAGACTCATTCTATAATGTGAGGTGTTAAATAATAAAACATTACATTTTCATTTCGAGGCGGAGAACGTCTAACATCAATTGACATTGTTGTTGAATCATCAGCCATGTTATCCTTTAAATAAAATTAATTAACACTAATTAAAACTATATAATTTAACAATCAAATAATGGTTAAAACTCTTCACATAAGAATATATTAAAAAACAGTGGTTACATGCCTTTTTAAAAGCATTCCTTTGTTCCAACGCTTTTTACAATTGTATTATTCGTCCATTGTCCAACTTTTCAGATTGTATACCTATTCCGACCAAGCCATTTGATTCCAATGTGTTGTCCAACTCGGTCTACATTATGTAGATAGGCAATGAAAAATTAGTTATCGGTAAATTTGTAAAAGTAAATGTAACATCTTTGATATATATTTGTTAAGATATTGTGTAACTTTTTTTTATTCATTTGTATTAAATATAAATATTGTATTGTGTGATGTTACCTTCTCTAAACCAGTCAGAATCTGGGACGCCGTTTGCGGGATAACATCCTTATCAAATATAGTCAAAGATGTGGCTCCAGTTTCGTCAACCACGTGAATCACCAATTTGTACTTATTTGAAATATTAATGTAGATTACAAAATACTGTTGCCGGAGGAACATGTGATTGTTAACAATTTAATGAAATGAATTGATGAAACAAATTACCTGTTGTCATATTTTTTAGGTTGGATATGACAACTGTGGCATGTGATTTTGCCATCATCATCAGAAACTTTTTTTCGACACTTTGGGCATGCCTTGTATTACCAATTCCGTACTCAGTGTCAATTTGTTCAACCTTAGCCACAACCACACAATAGCATTCCTAAAAATAGAAATTTAAAGAATAAAATATTTTTATTTTTAAATTTTATTTTAGATATCATGTAAGTAGTGTTGCATGTGTTTATTAAAATATTATACCTCAAAAATGTCATCAATATTGGCAATGCACATAACATCCATTCCTCGATTAAATTCATCGTTGGGAGATGTTCGGCTGTGATGGATAGCAAGTGTATCATTTGGAGGTGATACTTTGTTCGTGGCGGATTGAAGACTGCATGAATAAAGTAGAGAAGGTGTATTTGTTATAATAAATGAGTAATTTCAATTGCATAAATTTGTAATAACATCACCTTTTTAGAAAATATTGCACTTCAGGTATATCACTGTTAATCATTAGACGACTTCTATACATAGTGTTGGACAAATATTTGCCTGGAAAAATAATTCGTGAATTAATTGAAACTGTAGAAAATAAAAATCTACATTTTAATGCTTTAAAAGGGGTAACATTTTAACACTTTGCAAAAAGTAGTAAAGGAGTTTAGTACATAAAGATATAGTAAGTTTCCACACAATATTGAAGATATTTATTGCTAGTACATACAAACAGCTAGCAGATGCTTCTTGTCAAATGATGTCAATGAAATCTCTACTGAAATAATTTTCCTGCTTGTTCAAATTAGAAAGCATTCATACCCTTTTTGAAACAATTACTAAATCATATATAAGGATGTTTGAAAATAACCTTTTTCCCCTTTTTGAACTTTAGTGAAGTCCAAAATAATGACTATGTCTGCGGATGGGTGATATTGTCTGTAGCTGAGAAGTTTCTCATAATATCCCTCCCATAATGCGCATGTCATTGTCGTATGACTTAAAACATCTTGTGTAAGAAACTTGCATTGAAAAAAATTACTTAATGCATTAATAATTTTTAAATAAAATAGATATCAGATTACATATTGTTTCAATGTCGACTTTTTTGGTCATCCTTCCGTACACATCGACAAACTAAATGTTAAAAATTTGAACAACGAACCCTATTATATCTTCAAATAAAACAGATGAATATGAAATGATTTTTTTATTATAATATTTAAAGTAGATTGTCGTAAATACATTAATTGTGTTACCACGTACAAATTTATCTTCTTCCTTGGATTATGACAGGATGTCAGCGAAAGAAATAAAATCAAAGTCTGGTTTATTTACTTCAATTGGAGTACACCGTCTCAGTTGGGTGTGATGGTGAAAGATTATTTTGAATGGATGTTGCGTGTACAATAACAGGCCGTCAGACTGTTCAACCGAGAAATTATACAAATCATAAGTTTGTCCCTCTCGAACAATATTCTCGTACTTTTTTATTAGGTATCTCCGTATTGTAACTTGTATTTTTGTTCCCTGTAAAATAAAATAATATAAGTTGAAAAAAAATTCAATTTGTTCATAAGCGGCAAGAATTTTACGTCGATATATACAAAAAAAAAACACATTAAATACTTACTTGTTCGTCAATGAGTATGAGTTCAAAGTAGCACTTTTTTTTTGTATCATCTTTTGATAGAACGATCCAGGAATGTAATACCTTAACTTTGACCCTCCATGTTTCTTTACATGGATTAATAGCATCTAAAAATGAGTATTCTAATGCCATAATCAAATAATTGTGTGCGAAAAAAGATCAGTGGTGTGCGTAAGGAAAATAATATTGAAGGCGTTTGTAAATTTGGAACTTGCAACAAAATTGTAAATAAGCATGATTCTGTACAAAAATGGCGTGCACGATAATAATGTTGGGATTATACTGAAAAGTATGCTTTTTACTTTGTATAATCTAAACCTAATTTCCGCACTTATTTTCGAAATAAATTGTTTATCACCGATGCTTTAAATATGATTGAATGTTATATATATTTCTTGCATAATTGTTCAATAATTAAATGCGTGTTGAAATGTAGTTAATTTAGTGATTAAGATTAAATTAACGGTCCCTTGTAACTAAAAAAATACGCATACGACCTAGATGGAAATGAACAACCATCGTGAAAGGTTGAGGTGTAAAGGCTCGATTGGTTTGTCTTGACCAATAGATTACACTATAAATGCATGACCGATGTTGAATAGGACTTCTGAGGAGGATAAATTCTTTAACCCGAACAAGGAAGAATTAGACCTCGGTGGTTCGTTGTTTCTTAACCTTCGTCCCTTAAATAGGATCACGTGGGATTGGTAACTATTGCTTTTAATCGGAGAGATTCAATACTTTTTATCTTGGGCAATATTATTGGTCACATGTGATTCTAAGATTTAATACTTAAGAATCGTATTGCAAAAACGCTTGCTTGATTTGCCCCCCTTGGGAGGTTCATAAGTTTTATCATACCAAATCTTGCAAGTGGAATTAGTTTCCGGTATGGATAATAATGTTGAACCGTTCCTCGACCAAGGACAAAAGATATTAATTAACGGAAAGCTATTTCAGTGGCTTGAATTAATTAATGGGCTAGATAATCTTAAACACGGGGAAATAAGTTTAGGGAGCCATATTGATTTGTAATATGGGTTAAGATGGATGGTGCAATATTAATTATGTGGTGGGATTAATTAATATTTATGAGCTTGAATTATATTGTGGCTCAATATTAGATATTCAAGATCCATTTAGTCCAATCTTAATTCTCCTAAAGGCCCCTGAGTATTTAAAACATATAGTCCAATAAGCGAAAAAGGTGATTAAAATAAAATAAATATTGTTGCTTATATTTCCTCTAAATTTTTTGAAAATTATGGATAAAAAGAGGAGAAAGATTTTCTTTGAATTTTGTTATGGAATGAAGATATGTATTCTTGGAATACAAGATTATCTCATTAAATTCAAGAAATCTCCCACTTGGTTATTCATAGTGATATTTCGAAATTTTTGAAAATAGAGGGCAAGAAAGATTTTCTTGATTTTCTTGAAAAGATATTATGGAAGATATGTATTTCTTGAAATACAAGAATATCTCATAAATTCAAGAAGATCCAAATCTTGGATTCTTGCACACTGTATTTTTCGAAAATAATGCCATAAAATAGAGGAGGTGGAATTTTGTGGAATATTTTAATTATGGGAAAAAGAATATATGAGATATATTCAAGATTTCTTGGTGATCAAGAAAAACATTGAAATATCACTAAAATTTCGACCACCCTCCCTCTTATAAATAGGGGATGATTAGTTCATTCCCAAGTACAATTCCATGTGCTGGAAATATTAGCAAATCCACATAAGTGGTGCAACAAAGTTTATTTTTTCCTTTTGTTAATTGTTCGCGAGTATCCTTCCACCGGATTGTCGAGCAAGGGCTAAGGGAATACTTGGGAAGTCCTTTTGGTTAGTCCGTCCGACCAAAGCCACTGCCATCCCGAGAGGTACGTTCACGTAAACCCGTAGATTCGTCGCATGGGCCAGGTTTACGTGGTTTTTATATGCATGATATGTTGTTGCAATTATTATTTGAATTAATATAGGATTAATTCATGCTAGTAATAATTAATGAATTAAATTTGTATTTAAATATTCACCCCGAATAGATCTGTGCAACTCATTCCCCAACAAATAACTGGTGGTTGTAGATAAAGTTTATTAACTGAAGTTTATATTTATCCAAATTGAAATTTAAATCGTTGAAAAATAAAAGGAGATATATAAAAAAAAATCGAACATATGTAGAAAAAATAAAGATAAGGTGAATTTGTTGAGAAAAAAAGGGAAAAATAAAAGGATGAAAAATAAAAGGAGATATATAAAAAAAATCGAACATATGTAGAAAACATAAAGATAAGGTGAATTTGTTGAGAAAAAAAAGGGAAAAATAAGAGAAGAGATATATAAAAAAAATTCGAATATATGTAAAAAAAAAAAAAGATTTGGTGAATTTGTTGCGAAAAAAAGGAGATATATAATTTTAAAAAATTCAAATGTAAAAAGGAATGTGGAGAATTTATAATTTTTTAATAAAAATGTGAATTAAGGAGAAATTATTTTTGAAAGCCGTGAATTAAGGAGAATTAAGGAGATGGGGAATAGCGGATAATTGTTGTTACACGTGGAGTTAAAAAGATTTGGAAATAGAAGGAGATAGATATATAATATATATGCATGAAAGAAAGGTAAAGAGGAATAAATAAATTAAATAATTAATGGTAGATAAGGCTTGACGGTTGGCAAAGATTGAAATCAAATTGGCACATTCACGAACAGGTTCCTACAAACTCAACTTAGAACATTTAAGTTTGGGTAATTAAGGTTGCACCGCTTCGCTAAAATTCATCATATGACTTTTGGCAAATGACATCATAGCCATTCAAAATGGAATTGACAACCCTGCACTATCTATAAATAGTCAAGGGTTCAACCCATTTGAGTATTGGAAAATAAAATCAAGCCTTCTCTACAGAAATTTCCTCTTCCTTTTTCTTTTCGACTATTTTTGAAGTATTTTATATACACTTGCGATTTCTGCTTCTGAAATTCGTTAGAGTGTAACTATCGAATTTCCGTGGAATAGGTTTTGTATCCTGGAGGTTAATTTCTTGAGAATCATTCACACCTGAGTGGGAGGAATTAATATCTTTAAAGATAGCATCGTTTTCGGTGTGCCTAACCTATACTTAAATTCATTACCCACAGTTTATACAACAATTTTAAAGGTATTAAGTTTTTTGCAAATGGAGTCGGTATTATTAAAGGCACATCTAAATGATGGAGACAAGCTCGAGTGACTGAACGGGCTCAACTACAAACGTTGGAGTTTGAAGATGGAGTACCTTTTGACAATTGCAAAGGTATTCTATGTTCTGTGTGAAAACTGTCCAGAGGAAGTCATTGATGCAGATGCAACCGAGACACAAAGGACTGAGGCTATGGAGAAGGCGAAGAAATGGAAGAACGATGATTTCATTTGCAGCTACACCGTTCTGCAGTCGCTGAACAACACACTGTTCAATGTATTTCACATCCACAAAACTGCTCCAGAACTTTGGAATGCTATAAAAAGAAGGTACGTCAATGAAGATGCTGGTAATAAGTCATTTTTGGTTAACAAGTATGTTGAGTACAAGATGGTGGATACTCGACCGGTCATTGATCAGGTCAACGAGTTAAATGATATAGCAACAGAATGTGCTGATGCTGGTGAACTCATTTCTGAAACTTTTCAAGTTTCTACCATCATTGGTAAAATTCCGCCTTCGTGGAAAGATTACATTAATGTATGAAATTGGTCTCAATTTTACGTGAATTGTACCATTTTCGTCCCAAATTTGCTGCAATTGACGAAACGACGTCATTTTTTTGTCATGCGCCTTACATGTGAGCATTCAATTTGGATATTTCTAACTAAAATGCATGATAAAAAACGGTGTCGTTTCATCAATTCCGGTGAATTTGAGACGAAAATGGTACAATTCGTGAAAAATTGGGATCAATTTCATACATTAAATTTTTTGGGACTATTTTGAAAAATGTGAAAAGTTATGGGACAATTTTGAATTCTAACCTGAGAGGTATTGTAATTAAATTGAGACAATAACGAAAGGTCGTGAATTAATATACAATTTTTTCAAAGATTTTCGACTGCTACATCAGAATATTTGAACATCGAATTGTGAAATTTGTTGTGGTTGAAAAAACATGAAGTAAACTAGTTTTAAACTCGCTGAAATGAGATGCATAAGCATGATCGAAAGCTCTTCGTTTCGTTTTGTTTATTCAGGAGAAGCAATATCTGTGCTGGATGGAGTGCCGATAGATGAGATTGATTGTATGCCATATCCAACTACAGGTGGTTATAACTTATAAGGCCTAAATTAGTCACTCAACTATGTTTTTCTTTGCTGAAAATAGGTTATGTTAATATAGGAGGTACAAAGTGGATGCACAAAGTAAGAGAATGTAAGAGTGATGCATGTTGTGTTAGTCGCCTTCGATCCTGTGGTGTTATAATAGTCGGTAAGACAAATATGCATGAGCTCGGGGCTGGAATTAGCGGGATAAATCCCCATTATGGGAAGGCGATGTTGGAATATAGAGGCACGTAAACACGTAATACATGCGCAGTGAAATTAAATAGTTCACCAACAACGAACAGTTAATTGCATAAACGAGTATGAATAATCATAACGAGAAATCTTACAGTAATTTGATAGCAGATTTCTCAACTACGGTATCCACGTAATCCCCGTTGACAGATTTGCACAGATGTGCCAGCGTTGAATCTGAGACGGAATTTGCTAGGAAAATTCCTATTCTAAATTTTATGGAGAAACTAGGTTTTCTTGTTGTAGTGAATAATGAATCCTGGGAAGTTATATAAATATAAGGAGAGACTGGCTTAAATCTTAAGTCATCTTTATTAGGAAGATAATTCCTAATCTTGCAAAACAAATCTCAAAGATATGTTTTTTCCTACGGATATTTTCCTACAATAATATTTCATAATATTATTTTGGGATTCCTGTTTAATTAAATCTAATTTAATCAAATAGTAATAATAATTAATTATAAATTAATATATTATTAATTCTCCATAAATTAAATATTAAATCCAATTTAATACTTAATCAACCAACTATTCTCCATACACGGGATTTACTTGTTGTGTGACCCATAGGCCCTCATATATCGAGCGATTAGTCAAACTAACGGTCTTAATTGAACCCTAGACAATAAATCAGACATTCTCAATATATGAGGTACGTTGCGAGAAATGTGCAACTACATGTAACTAAAACATGGGTTATTACGATTTCCTCCTTTCATTCACGAGTACTCGATTAGTCTTGAACATGATGAAGTGTCTATTCAAATAACTTAATCATATTGTCTCCAATCACTAATGGATCACTTATGTCACACTTGGCCACAAAGTCCAAGTTGACGTGCATTGGTCAATGACTTTGATCCAATTATGATGAGAAGATGAACATTCTCTCTAAATCCACTTTGAGGAATGAATCCTTTTCTTGGCTCAACTACCACGCACATGTACTTTGTGATGAACCCAATCCAAGCAGTATCTACCCATGGAAGGGTGCAAGCGTTAGTCATGGTTAAAGTTCATCACTCCACACATGTCGTGCGTATTGACCTCAAGTCAAAGGAGTATCGCATCGCTCCCACTAACCGAGACACCCGCAGACACATATAGTGGAACTACATAAAACGATTGCTCGGATGGGTATACCAACACCCTCTAAGGTATTTGTGCATCCACCATGAGGTACCTAGTACCTCGTAGTAAGTGAGATCTTACTACACTCTCTAAGAGTATGATGCAGATCGCACACCAATCTCCATTGCATCATCAATATCTCATTCTTGATGATCCTTGATTGGGGTCATTTGAGAATCATGATTAAGTCATCTGAGTTCTCACACCTCAATGACAACAGTGATTCAAGGGAACACAAATAAGAACAAATGCAGACAATCAAACATAATATTCTAATAAGTGCAACGCCATACATTTAATATTAAATAAACAATAATATTAAATCAACACTTAATATTATCTTAGTATTATGTTCATACAAAGGATTGTCTCTAGGACACTAACACTAACAATCTCCCACTTGAACTAGAGCTAATCACCTGCATGCCTAACCCCTAGACCATTGAAATGTCTAGTGTGTACATGAATACTCAAAGCTTTGGTGAAAGGATCAGCCAAATTATCCTCCGTGGGAACACGTTCTAACTTTATCTCTCCTCTAACAATTATCTCTCTTATCAAGTGATAACGCCTCGGTACATGTTTGTTTCTGTTATTGGATCTCGGTTCCTTAGCTTTATCCAAACAGCCTCTTTGGCAGCTTCCGCCGCAGCAATGTACTCAGCTTCGGTTGTTGAGTCCGCGGTAGTCTCTTGCTTGGAACTATTCCAACTAACTGCCCCACCATTGAGAGTGAACACATAGTCTTATTGATATTTGTAATCATCACAGTCAGATTGGAAACTTGCGTCCGCATAGCCAGTGGCAACTAGCTCTGACTGTCCTCCGTAGACCAAGAAGTATTCTTTAGTACGTCTGAGGTACTTAAGAATGTTCTTGACAGCAATCCAGTGAGGTTCACCCGGATTCTGTTGGTATCTACCAGTGGTGCTGACAGCGAATGCCACATCTGGCCTAGTGCAGGTCATGGAGTACATGATGGACCCAATTGCAGATGCATATGGTATGTCCTTCATGTGCCGGATATCAGGGTCTGTGGAAGGACAATCCTTCTTAGACAGTTTTATCCCATGACATGCCGGTAGAGAACCTCTCTTAGAGTTCTCCATCGCAAATCGCTTCATCACCTTATCTACGTAGGTGGACTGTGACAACCCCAACATCTTCTTGGATCTATCCCTATGGATCTTGATCCCTAAGATATAGCAGGCTTCACCAAGATCCTTCATCATGAAGGTTTTTGACAACCATTCTTTCACGGACTGCATGAGTGGGATATTGTTTCCCATAATTAGTATGTCATTGTCATACACAACTATGAAGACAATATTTTTCCCATTGCATTTCCGATAGACGCACAGATCTTCCGAATTTCTGACGAAGTCAAATGATTTGACAGCCTCATCAAATCGGATATTCCAACTCCTAGAAGCTTGCTTTAATTCATAAATGGACCGTTTAAGCTTGCACACAAGATTATATTTTGGCTTTGATATAAAACCTTCAGGTTGAGTCATAAACACTTCCTTATCAATGTTGCCATTGAGGAAAGTTGTTTTGACATCCATCTGCCAAATTTCATAATCAAGGTGTGCTGCTACCGCAAGTAAAATATGAATGGACTTGATTTTAGCAACTGGTGAGAAAGTCTCATCATAGTCAATGCCTTCGCGTTGACTATAACCTTTCGCCACCAACCTAGCCTTGTAGGTTTGCATATTGCCATTTGCATCGGTCTTACGCTTGTAGACCCATTTGCAACTGTTGGGGAATGAGTTGCACAGATCTATTTGGGGTGAATATTTAAATACAAATTTAATTCTTTAATTATTACTAGCATGAATTAATCCTATAATAATTCAAATAATAATTGCAACAACATATCATGCATATAATAAGCCACGTAAAACATACGCATGCGGAATCTACGGGTTTACGTGAACGTACCTCTCGGGATGGCTGTGAATTCGGTTGGACGGACTAACCAAAAGGACTTCCCAAGTATTCCCTTAGCCCTTGCTCAACTATCCGGTGGAAGGACACTTGTCGAACAATTAACAAAAGGAAAAAATAAACTTTGTTGCACCACTTATGTGGATTTGCTAATTTTTCCAGCGCATGGAATTGTACTTGGGAATGAAAGAATCATCCCCTATTTATAGGTGAGAGGTGGTCGAAATTTTTGATGAAAAATCAATGTGGGAAAAGACTTTTCTTGATCACCAAGAAATCTTGAATATATCTCCTATATTCTTTTTCCCATAATTAAAATATTCCACAAAAATCCCACCTTCTCAATATATGGAATTTTCGAAAATTAAGGGTCCCAAGATTCCATGATTTGGATCTTCTTGAATTTATGAGATATTCTTGTATTTCAAGAAATACATATCTTCCATAATATCTTTTCAAGAAAATCAAGAAAATCTTTCTTGCCCTTTATTTTCAAAAATTTCGAAATATCCCTTATGAATAACCAAGTGGGAGATTTCTTGAATTTAATGAGATAATCTTGTATTACAAGAATACATATCTTCATTCCATAACAAAATTCAAAGAAAATCTTTCTCCCTCTTTTATCCATAAATTTCGAAAATATCAAGGAAAAATAAGCAACAATATTTATTTTATTTTAATCACCTTTTTCAGTTATTGGACTATTTGTTGGGCTACTTAGGGTGCCTTTAGGAGAATTAAGATTGGACCTTCTAATGGACCTTGAATATCTAATATTGAGCCACAATATAATTCAAGCCCATAAATATTAATTAATCCCACTACATAATTAATATTGCACTATCCATCTTAACCCATATTACAGTCAATATGGCTCCCGGTCATTATTTCTCGTGTTTAAGATTATCTAGCCCATTAATTAATTCAAGCCACTGAAATAGCGTTCCATTAATTAATATCTTTTATCCTTGGTCAAGGAACGTTCAACATTATTATCCATACCGGAAACTAATTCCACTTGCAAGATTTGGAATGATAAAGCTTATGAACCTCCCAAGGGGGCAAATCAAACAAGCGTACTTGCACACGATTCTTCTATTAAATCTTAGCAATCACATGTGACTAATAATATTGCCCAAGATAAAAAGTATTGAATCTCTTTGATTCGCTACCCATGATAAGTCAAAGCAATAGTTACCAATCCCACGTGAACCTATTTAAGGGACGAAGATTAAGAAACAACGAACCACTGAGGTCTAATTCTTTCTTGTTCAGTTCTGAAGAATTTATCCTCCTGTAGGTCCTATTCAGTGCATCAGTCATGCACTAGTGTAATCTCTTGGTCAAGACAAGCCAATCTGAGCCTTACACTTCAACCTTTCACGATGGGTTGTTCATTTCCATCTAGGTCGTGAATAACGTACTTTCAGTTACAAGGAACTGTTAATTTAATCTTCTATGATCTGGTATCACTAAATTAACTACAATGTAACACATACGACTTATTGAACAGTTATGCAGTAAATATATGTAACATCCAATAATATTTAAAGCATCAGTGATAAACAATTTATTTCAGTAAATAAGTCTGGAAATTCAGCTTCGATTATACAAAGTAAAAAGCATACTTTCCAGTATAATCCCAACAGCAACATATGGGTTTGACCCCTTTTGGAAATTCAACCAAGTCCCAGACTTGATTTACGTACATCGAGTCCATCTCGGATTTCATGGCTTCATGCCACTTCTTTGAGTCAACATCTAATGTTGCCTCAGTGTAAGTTCTAGGTTCGTCTTTATCCGGGATCTCCATGTCATCATGTTCCTCTACGAGGAAACCATAATACCTAGTGGGTGGATTACAAACTCTAGTGGACTTACGGAGTTGTGGTTGTTCAGGCTGTGCATTCTGATCGTGAAAATTTTGTGGCGCAGCGATTTCATCGTTGACCGGGGAGGCCTCAAGAGAGATACTTCCGGATGCTCCTTGAGCACTGTCGGATGTCTCTTGAGCGGGAGTTTGAACTATGTTGTTCTCATTCAGCCTACTTGGAGTTCGTTGCTCGGGCAATGCAACTTCAATTACGCTCCCACTGGCTGAAAGAGGATCACTTAGTGATAAACTTTCACCATGTGAGTTGCTAAATGCTCCAACTGATTCTTTGTCATGTTGCTTTGACAAAACATCAATCTCCTTGTTAGTTTGTGGTTCTTGAATTTTTTCAAGTTCTTTCATCTTACGACCTTGTTCCTTGAAAACATAGTCTTCCTCGAGGAATCTGGCCTGCGTAGAAACAATCACTGACTGTTTCTCCGGTAGATAGAAGTAATATCCTTTGGTTTCCTTAGAATATCCCACAAAATAACCCTTTTCCCCTTTGGATTCCAATTTGTCGGTGAGCATCTTTTTCACAATCACGGGGCAACCCCATGTTTTGATATGTGAAAAAAGTTGGCTTCTTGCCACACCATATTTCATATGGTGTATGCTCAACTGACTTGGATGGAATCCTATTCAGAATGTAAATTGAGGCTTGTAATGCGTTTCCCCATAAGAATATTGGAAGAGAGGAAAAGCTCATCATGGACCTTACCATGTCTAACAAGGTTCGGTTTCTCCTCTCGAATACACCATTCGTCTGTGGTGTTCCCGGAGGAGTCCATTGTGATTGGATTCCATGTAACTTCAAGTATTCGGTGAATACATGGCTAAGATATTCACCCCCTCGATCTGATCAAAGAGTCTTGACACTCTTACCAAGCTGCTTCTCTACTTCAGCCTTAAACTCTTTGAATTTCTCAAATGATTCGGATTTGTGTTTCATAAGATACACATATCCGTATCTTGAGAAATCATCAGTAAAAGTAATGAAGTGTCCTAACTGACCCCTAGCTAGAGTGGGCAATGGTCCACAGACATCACTGTGAATCAACTCTATAACTTCTTTGGCACGAACTCCTTTTCCAGAAAAGGGTTTATTGGTCATTTTGCCCTTAAGACAAGATTCGCAACTTCCATAAGACTCAAAGTCAAATGGGGTTAAGTAGTCTAACTTTCTTAACCTTGCAATTCTTTTCTCGTTTGCATGACCAAGTCTATAATGCCACAAGTAAGTCGGGTTTTCATGATTACTAAGTTTAAGTCGTCTGTTTTGTATATTAAGAATATTATGTCCACAATACAACAAGTATACACCATTCGATAAAGGAGCATTCCCATACATATCACCATTAAGCGAAAAATAACAATTATTATTTGCAAAATGGAAGGAAAACCCTTCAATGTCCAACATAGGATTAGAAATAATATTGCGAGTAATAGAAGGAACGAAATAACAATTATTCAGTTCAAGTCTAAAACTAGAGGGTAAATCTAAAACATAAACGTCAACACACTCAGCAGCAACTCTTGCTCCATTCCCAACGTGTAGGGCAACGTCACCCGGCCTAACTGCCCTGCTATGCTTGAGACCCTGCACATTAGTACAAATGTGTGAGCCACAACTGGTATCTAATACCCAAGCAGTTAGTATCATTTGTGGACATGTTTATCTCAATAACAAACATACCTGTTTCAGATGCTGAGACACCTTGTGTCTTCTTTTCAGCTGCTAGAACCTTATAGTCCTTCTTCCAATGCCCCTTCTGCTTGCAGTGGATGCATACATCCTTGTCCACCCTCTCCTTCTTTTGAATTCCACCTTTGGGCTTAAGGAAACTCGGCTTGGAGCCTTTCTTTGTCTTACCCCTTCACTTCTTCTTTCCTTTTGGAGTAGAAGAAGTAGAGACACTCACCATGAGCACGGGCTTTTCCTTAGCAGTGGAAGACTCAAAGGTCTTTATCATGTTATGCAGCTCGGGCATGGTCGATTCTGTCTTATTCATATTAAAGTTTACTACGAAACTCGAATATGAATCGGAAAGCGACTGAAGAATGGCGTAAACAACAACATTGGTCTTGAGCTCAATGCCCAGATGACCAAGTTTCTCGATTAGCCCTATCATCTTCAACACATGTGGAGAAACCTTCCCTCCTTCGGACAGATAACATCTAAACAGATCTTTCATCACTTCATAAATCTCGGAACGAGATTCAGAATCAAAGAGATCCTTCAGATGCTTGATCATCTCAAAGGGAAGCATCTTCTCATGCAGCCTTTGCAATTGGGGAGTCATCCTGAGTAGCATAACACACTGAGCCTGGGAAGCATCCTCTTGATGCTTCTTCTGAGCTTCGGCGTCAAACGCCTCAGCCTCTTCAGTACCAGCCTCCGGGGTAGCAGGGATTGATGTGTCCAACACGTACTCAATCTTTTCTTGCCTAAGCACCAAACGAACATTTCGGTGCCAGTCGAGAAAGTTTGGCCTAGCCAATTTGTTTGTTTCCAAAACGCTTCTCAATGACAAGTTATTCATTTCAACAATCCTAGAGAAATAAAATAAAATGGGAATTAAACACATAATTCCTATAATCAATATTCAGCAATCAAAATAAACGTGGCCTTTTAAGTTTATCTTGTCTCCATTATTTTCACATATTCAACGACCTCATTGGAAGAATACGAATTTATATCCAATATAAATTTTAATGGACTAGGATCCATGTTCTTATTACAACAACATCTCCTTTGGCTGATTGTTGTAATAGTAAAACTGGTAGGTCTCTAAACCAATTGCAAAATTGCAACTCCTAGTTGATTGGGCCTAGCTCAATCGGATGTCACTTAACTTTCGTTTCCCTACTTTGGCTGGTGAAACAAAGTCAAGTTGGTTTACAACCATCAAGCGGCGACACTACGTGTCCCTATAAAAGTCTCGTTAGATGTAGATCCGAACAAAAGACTTTGGTCTTAAATACCCATTGGAACAAAATCTCCGGTTTACTTTTAATTTTGATGGAAGACATCTTATCAAATTAATGAGAAAACCATATTTTAGTGAGGAACGTTTTAAAGGTGGTGTATTAATTGTTTAATCGAGATCCATCATGCTTTCTATATCATATTTGAGCAAATACTTGGGGCCGCTTACCCAAACATGAATTACACGGACTAACAAATAGTTGAGCGCTATCTACCCAAATATTTAATACGGTCCGACAGTTATTTGGGCGCCGCCTACCCAAACAAATATAACGCGATCTATAAGGGGTTAACAAATTAAATCAAATTTAATGCACAAGTTAACCAAGTGAGATTTGACATCGTCTTAAAAATAAATATCCAAATCCAACTTGAATTTTAATTTTAAGATTATCAAATATTAACTATTAATCTAATTGATAATTAAGTCAAATTAAAACAGTTTCAAAATTAAGATTTATTAACTTTAAAAAATATTTTAAATTCAATTTTAATTTATTTTGTCAAGGGCTCATGTGCAAATTTCAAAAATTGCACGGAAGGGCCTGTCCAACAATTCAATTTCGGCACAATTCTTCCCCTCATCATCGCCCGGTTTCCAAAACCATTTTCCAATTGGGTCAACCAGCATCATCCAAACATCCAACAATTCATCATAGTTCTTCAGAATTATTCCAAACAATTCGCAAAAAACCATTCCAATTATCGGGGTTCAGAAAATCACAGTTTATCAGTTCTAAACCAAAAGCAAAACCCAATTCAAGATTGAACCATACGAACAGTCCAAAACTCAAGAACACAGTGAGGAGCACGACAGGACCATAAAGCCGAAACACTGCACGCACGAGTCGCCGCCGCTGCTAGGCGCGTGCCGGAGACTCGCCGTCACGAGCGAGACGGTAAGGGACGCGAGCGAAGCCGTGGGGCAAATCGAATTGAACGCAGAAAAATAGAGATCATCGAGATAATTGACTCGGCGGCGCCGCCACTGGTTTGTCTCGATTTCGGTGGTGTGCCGCCTTGAATCGCGTAGGGACGGACTCATCGGTCAAGCCCAACGTTCAAAGCCGGACAACACAAATCAGGATGAATCGGTGGTGCACCACCGCGAATCGAATGATTTCAAAGGCGCACTGCCGAGAAAAGAGACGGTTCAATGAGTCACCATCATCAAAAAAATCGTGGAGCAGCGCCGTAGTGGATCAATTCAAGTAGGTGGTGTAGGTCGACAGCGGGTTATGAGAGGGGCGGAAGTCTAGGGGGGGTGAATAGACTTACGAAAAACTTTTTTCTTGGATCGGTGTGCGGCGAGATACTTTGATCAGTCGCGAGTGATCGATTCGATCGATAACCAACTTCTTGAACGCCGTAGAAGCGGTCAGTTCATTGGCTATCGATTAAGCGATGCGTCGCGAAGCTTAAGTTTACCCGTGAAAAACCGGTTTGTATAAATCAGATTCAAGTTTTATCTTTTTAATCGGATGTGAGAAATCAGGTCCGTCGGTCGAAGCTTGGTCTACATCGATCTTAACTTAGAATGTATGCGCTTTAAGATTATGCGATGTGGAGCGATTAATCAAAGCAAAGAAAGGCACAAGATTTATAGTGGTTCGGACAAACCGGTCCCTACATCCACTCTTCCCTTTCACAAGGGGCACCAACTTAACCGACTTAACCGATTGGACTTAGATTAGTGTGTTAGTCAACACAAGACACCAACAGATGTTTTAAGAGTTCTCACTCAACGATCCTTAAATCAAAGACTAGAAACCCTAGATCGAAATCTTGCTAAACAACTTATCTAACTTGGGGGTTTGGGTAAGATTGTTTGAGGTTCAATTATGAAATCTTTTTTTGCGTATAAAAGCGACTGATAGCTAGATGAAAAAGATTTCTTGCTAAGAACTTATGGGATGAACACAATATAAAATAAGCATGTTGTGTTCTTCGATGCGGAAATCGACTATAGTTTGAGCTTCTTGATTATGTTGTTTGTCCCAAAGCATTTCCGTGTTTCACTCGAAGTGTGATCCCATATTTATAGACCTTGAGATCAAAGAGCCGTTGGAAAGCAATTTGAATCTCGGGCTATTTCTAGGTAGAGTTGCGAGGCTTGATGTGGCGTCTTGGGAAGGCGGCATGGTGAAGGTTTATAGCCGTTTGAGAGAGAGCAACATCGAATCATGATGTCGGCTCTTGTTCATCACGTGTCTCTTCCTTATTGGATGAAAGCTTGCTTGCTGCGATGTTGTTCCTCCAACTAAGGTTGGTATTCATCTTGTTCGGATATGACGTATGATAAGATGAAACATGGTTTCATCTTATGGTGTCGATCGGTCAACCTTGATCGATCCACTTTGATGGAGTCTTCGGCGCTGTTGACTTAGCTTCAATTTGGTGACTCCTACTGATGTAGGTCTTTGGTCTTATCTTGCGGAAGTCATCGATCTTCTAGTATAGAGGTTTGAGCTTCATGACTTCATTGAGTTATCGACAAGATCGGTTAGATCGATCTTAGATTACGGTTTTAGCGTTACGCTTTCTGCCGGATATCGACTTTCTTACGAATCTTGAATCGACCTTTACATATTGAGTTTCCCCCTCAATATGTGACCTATCTATTACATCGTTTTTCTATACAATCATTATCAACTGGTCTCCTATAGCAGTAATGTAAACATCGATCCACTAATGTGTTTTGGTCCTATTACATGTGTTTTTGGAACTTTCATCAAAACTATAAATTTCCCAACAATTTCCCTTTTGATGAAAAACCAAAACACTTGAGAAACCAAACAGTTGATTAGTATAGAACAGTTAAAGAGCAAGTAATCAGAAGACAAAGAGATTTTGTCTTGGGATCGAAAAAATAAACTTTTCATTAGATAAGATGATTACATGTTACATCGGAAAAGTTGAATTTAAAAACTGCTGATCCCTAGACGTCTTCTGAATCTTCACTCCTTGGGCTTGTATCCTTCTGGCATTTCTCTTTGGTCTTGTGGAATGTTGAAAATCTGATAGAGTTTCCATTTGACATCGGTTATGTCCGCTCTTGATCGATTATCGTGATTTGCTCAAGATGTCAAAGTAAAATCTCTCAAATGCCGGTCTGTCAAATGAGCCATCCGCCTTCTTTTGAGTATATTAACAGATCATACTCTTGGCGGTAGATATCTTTACATTTATAAGCTTGGCTTCATTTTCGGATACTTTAAAGTCCGGATATTTATTACGTAACGGTTGAGGAACTCATCATCCGGTGATTCTTCTTTGGGGACAAGATCAAGGACAAAGGCATCTAGAAGCCATTCAACACGATCTTATTCCATTCCTCAAACCTCTTGGCGCAGGCGGCTAGTTTTTGGTATAATCTAAATCGACTCTTTCTTTGGCAAATGAGAGGGTTACGGGTGCGATTTTCGATTAATCCTTTCTTAGCCCTTGATTTGAACTTCTTTTTCAACCCTTACGCTTGTGCGTTTTTACATCCTTCTTTCTTCTTGATTATCATTCTTTGGACAATTTTCTGACTAGCTCCTTATCACCAGATGTCGACTAGTTGTCTTACGGTGGCTTTCTGATGCGAGTAACTGGTCCAGATTTTGATGTCCCAGCACCCGCAGCAGCCTTTCTTTCCAATTGAGCTTTGTCCATGGGCCTTGTCATCTGATGTGTCGGTTGGTTTTCAGATCCTTCCCCCTTTTTGGTTTGATCAAAAAGCGCATTGAGGTGGGAAGTCAGAGACCCAAAGTTGATTGACAATGCCTGATTTAAATCATTAGCAGATAAACACGAAGATTGAGCTATTAGATTACGGGCGGTTTATGTCGATTCTTTCTTGGCGATTTCCATTGTAGTAGAGAGTGTCCAAATCATTTTGTCAAATTTCTCTTCGATAACTTTCGAGCCTTTTTTCTCGGTGGCGTCGAAAAAAAAAAGTTTGAGTTTCATCCACATTTGACTTGTCATCAAGCGATTTTGTAAGCTCGGCAGATATGGTGGACATGGATTGGGAAGGCCCGATCTCGATTGCTTCGTTTTGTTTGAGGCCCGATTTGTCTCGATCGGTTAGCACTCCTCAATCTCTTCTTTCGGGGAGATCTTTGAGACAAGATCTGATCTCTGAAGTTGATCGATGATGATTTGGGATGTAGGAATTGGATCCATCACTTGATCGAGTTGAGTTGTTTGTGCCTCCGGTGGTTGGTCGTGAAGCTACTTGACACAGTTCCACTTTCATCAGCGACTCGGCATTCACCATTTCGGCGTCATTTGTTTCGAGCTTCTTGAGCGATCTCGGCTTCTCTTCTTCCGTGATAGTTCCAACTTCCTCGTGGATCGAGCTTTCCGCATTTATCGATA
The DNA here is from genome assembly GCA_037126765.1 of Stenogyne calaminthoides. Lineage (NCBI taxonomy): Eukaryota > Viridiplantae > Streptophyta > Magnoliopsida > Lamiales > Lamiaceae > Stenogyne > Stenogyne calaminthoides. Next base: position 5,536,610 of record JBBCBC010000002.1, on the reverse strand, counting down.
TGAGCTCATTTGGTGATCCCACTTTTGGCGGGACTTTCATATCGAAGTCAAAATCTGCGAACTCATCCGCACCACCCATCATTCAACAAGTAAGATAAGATCTGAGAAGCTTTTTTAATCGAGATCTCTCCGGTGAGGATCTCCATGACTTCTTCTCTCGATAGCGGGATGGGCGCCGGTTGTGGATACATCTCATCAATCTCCCTGTTCAATTCTTAGTCGACCATTTTTCCCGGTGATGGTCTTTGTTGATCTGGATGCGAGGAATGATCTGTCCGGATACATTGGATGAGATGTGAAGCTTCGGTTGTGCTTGAATCGGCGGAAGTTGTCGATTGGTTCAACCTGCGGTGGTTTCACCTTTGTGTGGCGATTATATCTGGTTCGGAGTTCATGGCGGGTGAACTAGCGATGAGAGATATGCTCTCTTGACCTTTAGTCTGGCGGTGAATCTTGAGGTTGAGGAGAAGTAGATTTATCGGCTTGTCTTTACCTCAGATCGTTCCGGCGAGCCCCGGGTTGAGAAGCTTGCTGTCATCGATTACATTCTTTGTTGCGCAATGCATCTATTTCAGCGCTTTTTCTTCTTCGACTCATCTTCTAGTGAAAGTCGGGTAGGTTGCTTTCTTTCTTTGGCCTCTTTCTCCAGGCCTTCACAGTTTTCGTTTTTTTTACGTGGAGCAACCTGGTGTGGATGAGGCGAACTTCTTTGCTCTTTCCTTTCTTGTTTTTGTTGGAGTGGGCTCGTGGTCATCGTCTGGTGGCCCATATATAACTGGAAGTTGATGAGAGAGGAAGGCATTGTAGGACTTGATCCATTTCGATTCCATTCGGTAGCTTGGCGCTTTGTCTTTTAATATGGATCGCAACCTTGTTGAGATTGGCGATTCTCTTTTTGAAAAGACCGCTGGATTCATTGACTCCAAATTTTTCGTGTTCTTGGAGCAAGATGGCTTTTCGGGAAGCCGTGCAATTGATGTTCGAGCCCCATCAATTATTTGCCCATCTTGTACATTTTGGTGATGTGAGAGCATCTGGGCTAAATGAGATTCTATGATCGTTCTTGATGAAGAATGTCAAATGATCTCACTTTCTTTTTGAGCATTGGCCCGATGAATCCGGGTATCGATGTTTGTCCGCCTCTCTTAAGAGCTCCCCTTTGATTTCTTCATCCTCATTCTCCTCAGAAGTGTGCGGGAGAGATTCGCCCTTTGGGTGAGCAGACGAGTGATATGCGCATTTGTCGATCGATTTCTTCTCCCTGATTGGTAGCGACATCGGTTCGTCTCTCGCTTTTTCAGATTCCACACTCAAATTCTCGCAAGAATTGAAGTGCTTCATCTTGCATCCTTTGGATTGCGATGAGCGAGCAATATGTTTCAGTCCCTTTCTTGTAATTTGTTCCACCTCCATGGATTGAGAATCCTCGGTGGTTCCAAAATCGAACGAACTTATCCTCAAAGATTCGTTGCGATTCGATAATTGCACATGATCTTTCCAAGTCCATGAGTGGCCATCTACATGTGAGATAGACTCATTAAATTTGTGCATAATCAATATCAATATCATCTTTGCGGAAAACAAAAAGGCAATGAAGCATAATTTAAAAAACAACTTTTGAAAACAATGTTTTTAACGGAAAGAAAGATTCATCATTAAGCTTAAAAGAAAATATTACTGATTCAAATTTTCAGAGACGATTTTGAAACGTAGAGTAAAATTTGAAGTTTTTCAATGAGAGTAATGCGAGTTTGTGAAGCAGAAAAACTCTGGTAAGGTTTGATGAATCTTTATATAGAGGCGGAGGGTACAATAAGACAAGATTTTGAAGATCAATCGTTTTGAAAAGATTGTGCGCTCCAGATGAAGCGGTTTTGATCGTAGGGTTGGAAAAACGCACGTACACAAAACTTTTGGATTTAAAAGCACGATCAAGTAGCAGTTAATACATGTACCCCACGTCCGCATTAAATGATTTGCAGAGTACACGTCACAAGGATAGTGGGTACAGTAAGGCAAATAAAATCAGATACGATCCGATAAATAAGTAAAGAACAAAGAAGAGAGACGCAGTCGGTTGATCGATGTTGTTATCGGTCAATATTACTTGTCAATGTTGATTCCACTTGTTGATCTTAATCATTACGCTAAGCCTTAAGAAATTTCCCAACTATGATCCTTTTAACCGATCTTCTCCAAAAGGCGTCGATTTGTTGAAACTTGGCTTAATGATCTTTCCTTGAGTACGTCGATTTCCTTTTTAATCGCCTTGATCGGTTGAAGTTCCCCTTCAACCGATATTTTTTTTTATAGACCGATATATCCGATTTATTGGAGTTTCAAACACAATGAGATCTCTCATCTGATCATGCTCGTAAGTAATCAGATTTTGGTTGACCTTATCTGATTCTTTTCAGATAAAGCCAATTCTTGGGATAAGTGTTACCGCCAAAACTTAGTCTAGAGTAGTAGCTTCTATTCCCTAAGTAGGCGTGATTGACATGCGTAAATATCGTCTGAATCTCTCGATATGTCAATCAACCGTAAATTTATCCAATTATCAGTCGCGTGATTTCTACATGCTGTCCTTTTGATGCAAATTTCTCGGATAGGCTTCTTGAACTGACAATTGCATTTGCATCCTTGCTTGGCCTCTATAAAATGGACCAATGTTTTACACAACATCACCCATTCACCATACTTATCTTCTTTGTAAGAATCATGTATCTTGGTGAACCCTTGTTTCCGGTGAGACTTCCGGCAAACACTTTTACACCCTTTTATATGGTTTCATCTTCTCAAATCAACCCTTTGCATCCCTCATTGCTGTTTTCTTCATCATCTTCGATTTCACATACGATTGCTGCAAAGCTTCTCTACCACCAGGGCGGCGGATCTGCTGTTGCAACTGAGAAGACACTTCTCCTAACCGTATGCACCTTGTGTGTCTATCTGGATGACGTAACCAGAACCATCAGACTTAGTCTGGTATAAAATATGCAGCACATGTGCCCATGAGATCTGATGACCAACTCTTTGGCACACGTGCTCCATTTAACAGCTGGAGAGCCCTACTACTCCTCCTTTTAGGGCTCCAGGCTTAAGAATCCCGTCAATGCCGCTCTCACTTCACTTGGAGAGTCCATCAGTTTGCGGCATGGGATTACCTTTGAAGCCTCCCCCCTCACCCTGTTAAGTGGGGAAAAATGAGAGCGTCAGATTTCATAAAATCTCTCTCTCTTCCCCTCATTAACATTTAACTAATGAGTTCGGGTTTGGGTTTGGATGCAGGTTTAGGGTCCTAGGTTTAGGATTTTGGTTAACATTTATGTACTGACCTCCGGGTCTTCTTGTACTTGTAACTCGTAATGTAACCTCACCTTCGGGTTTTTATCAATGAAAAGTTCTGTTATTTCATTTTGTTGTGTAAATTCCTGCTTTCTTATGCGATTGATAGCTTCTTAATCTCTGAATCTTGCTTGTTGAATCACAAAGAAATACTATAACCAACTTGATTTAATCAGATAATCCTTTAAACTGAGCATTTACCTTAAATCTGATAAACCTTGAATCTGATCAGTTCCTTTAAACTGATAGACTTAAAATCTGATAATACTAAAATCTGATCAGTTCCTTTGGATCTGGTAGCGTGTATGTCTGATCGATTTTTGCATATCAGTCTCTTGAGATCAGTTAAGATACCAAACTCAACTGATTTCTCTCGATCTGGTTAGTCTCTTAACCAGCTAGTTCTGGAGAGCATTCCATCAAACATTTTCGGTGACATTTCTCCAAGATCTAGAAGTCCTAGCTCATTGCATAAATCTCTGAATCTGATCTCAGCTAGTGGCTTGGTTAGAATATCGTACTTACAGATATCAAGATGAATCTTTTCCATTTCGATATTCTTCTTTTTCAACGTGATCTCTTATGAAGTGGTGTTCGACATCTACATGCTTGCATCTTGTATGTAGAATCGATTCTTGAAAGTGATTGCAATAGCACTATTATCGCTACGTAATATAGGTACGTTCTTAGCTACAATGTTGTAATCCTCACCGCCGATCGAGCAGAGCGATTGGGAACAACAAATTTTCCTCGCAACCATATATTCTCGCTTGTTGTTGATGTCGAAGAATCGATGTCCGCTTTTTGAAAACCACGAGATCGGGTTTACTTCCTAAGAACCGACATGTTCCCGAGGTTGATTTTTCTCCGATCTTGCAACCTCCATAATCGTAATCGAGAATACCCACTAAGTTTTTAGATTATCATCTCGATGGGTAGAATAAACCAAGGTTTATTGTTCCTTCAGATACTTAAGAATCCGCTTAGTCGCTTCTAGGTGGTGACCATTGGATTTGCTCGAAATCGCACATACACCCATGCGAAGGTGATATCCGGTTCATTGGCAACAGTCGGGTATAATAAAGATCCAATGAGAGCCCTACATTCTTCCGATTTGTTTTTTTCGACCGCCTCATCCGGATCCATCTTGAATCCATCATCATAGGAATTTTGGCTTCCTTGCTATTTTGAATTCCAAACTTAGCCAAAATATTCCTAGTGTACTTTGCTTGGCGATTGAATATCCCTTCGAACTTTGTTTAACTTGGAGACCTAGAAAGTAATTCATCCGACCCATCATGGACATCTCGAATTTCCCTTGCATCGGTTTTTGTCAATCTTTCACATAGGTTCTTGTTTGGAGATCCGAAGATGATGTCGCCCACGTAAATCTGAACCATCGAATATCTTCTCCATCTTCTATTCTCGAATAAGGTTCGTCCCTTTCCTTCCTTTAGTGAACCCACTTTCGATCAAGAAGCGAGAGAGTGTATCATACCAAAGCTCATGAACTGTTTCGTGTTATAAAGAGCTTTTTTTCTTAAACGATACACTTGGTTGCCTTTTTTCAAAGCACGGAGGTTGTTCGACATAAACTTCCTCCGCTAGTACCCGTTTAAGAAAGCACTCTTTTCGTCCATCCGATACACAGTGAACCCTCTGGGAAGCATAAGCGTAAGCTTACCGAATCGGCTTCAAGGCGCAGCGATCGTGCAAAGGTCTCATCGTAATCAATTCCTTCGATTGTGAATACCCTTAGCAACAAGTCTTGCCTTATTTACGGTGATAACATTTTCTCATCTCTTGTTCTTGAAGATCCATTTCGTGCCAATTACGTCTTGATGGCTCGGTCATCTACTAGTTCCTATACTTCATTTTCTCGAATCGCGGCTCCTCCTCCTCGCATGGCTAGAATCCGGTTTGCGTCTTGTAATGCTTCCTCGATTGTAGTAGGTTCCTTCATAGATGCGGATAACAAAGAATACACGGCACTTTCACTGTCGATGTCTAGTTTTAATTTTATCGAGACGGGTCTCCAATTATCGATCGGTTGGATGACCGGGTTATCCAGTCCTTTCGCTTACGATTTGCGTCGGTTTTGAGAACATCGTCCGTTTCGATAAAATCTTATTACTAGTGATTGGGAGTGGTGCAGGTTATGGTCCACTTGATAAGAACAAGTCTCGGTGATGTTGGAATCATCATGTGTCGATGTCCGTTCGTGAGAACTTCGGGGAAGTTCCCCGAACCGGATGGTTCGGTTACTCTTGTCTCGGTGAATCACTTTTTTTCATCGACAGTTGTTCGTACCTTAGGATCTCGATTGATCCGGTGAATGACTAGATCCGAATGTAAATTGATCTGATTTCGATCCTTTATCCTTGATCGTTAGTCGATCCATTTTACGAATATCGAGGTTACGTAGATCAGTACTTTTTGTTCGAGGCGATTTCTCTTGATCGTAAGATGCTTCATCAAAGGTTACATGGGGTGTTTCTTCCACAACAAAGGGTTCGTTTGTTGTAGACCACGAAGGCTTTGCTAGATGAGGAATACCCTAGAAATATACCCTCATCGGACTTGGCCTCAAAGGTCTTCAACCGACTTTTCCCATTGTTGTGTATGAAACACTTTGCACAAAAAAACATGGAAGTAAGAAACACGAGGGTTTTCGCCTTCCACGTTCATAGGGTGTTTTGTAGTGAGCCTTAGTCAGAGACATACATTCTGCGTGATGGCATGCAAAGGTTGATTGCTTTACGCTTAAACGGTTTGGCATCGCATGTTCATTAACATTGTTCGACGAACTTCTTTGAGAGTTTCTCCGTTCGCCTACTCCATTCATTTGTGGCGTCCTCACCGGTGATGTTTCATGTCAGATATGCAAACTTAGAGCAAAAAATCAAGAATAAAGGAGTTCGTAAATTTGCACCTTTATCTCGATCGATTTTTACTACGCCGACACCCTTCTCATTTTGTAATCTTCTTAGTAGCTCGGGGTATCTTGGTTGTCGCCTCATTCTTCTTATGTAAGAATATAACCTGTAAACTTGGAATAGTCATCCACGATTACCGAGTGTATTTTCGTCCGTTGAGATCGACCGGTGTAATCGGGTCCAAACAGATCCATATGAAGTACCGAAGATCTTTGATGTCGTCCGGAAATCCTTTGAATGAAGCTTTGACTTTTCCTTCCGACATGCAAAGACATGTCCGATCCTTTGAGAACACTTCATTCGAAGTCCTTCCACTAGAGACATCATTTTATCTTATTAAGAGTTTTAAAGTTCGGGATGGCTCATTCTTTTTGCGCCAGAGCCAATCGCTACTTTTGGAACTCTTAACAATCGTGCATGCATTTCTTGGACAACATTCCAATCAGCCGGTAGATCGTCCCTTTTCTTGAACCGATTAACAATATCTGTTGGTGACTCGATTCTTGATGGTGCATTGATCGGTCGAGAACTCAACACCGAATCCGTTGTCGCGAGAATTGTGAAACCGATAATAGGTTGTGCTTCGGACCTTGACAAACGATACTCGATTATTTGTACATCATCATTCTAAGGTTCCAACCCTTTGGTATAACCAAAGTTATCATCACCGAAGAGTACACGCGGGCCTTTACGTTTCTATGTAGGAGGCGAGGAGATGTTTGCTTCCGGTCATGTGCCTTGAGCATCCACTATCGATGTACCCGGATAGTTGCTTGCACACCTCCTTTGTTGGCTTGACCCACGCCGAACCACGCAATCGATCGGGTTTTAGGTACCCTTTTCGGATTGGGTCCGAGGGGTTAGGTTTGGATTTGGGGATCCATACAAAGCGAGCACTTCTATGGTGATCGGTCGGATCGAGAAACACGATTTGTCTCCGTACTGTCAACATAATCATACTTATCCTCATATGCTTTTCGATTTGTATGATTACTTGTGTGAACCTTGGATGACTTGGAAGACTTATGATTTAGCTTTTAGGTTTGTCTTCTTTTTATCCGATTGTGGTTCAAAAAGTAGCCCTAAATTTCGACTATAGGGGTAGGATACATTCGCTACCATCAAAAGATTCATATCCTTTTTCGAGATAGATGGTTTTAGCGATTTACGAAGCATGCTTATTAGGCGGTGACCTTGACGGGTCTCAGATTAGACTTCCCTTTTGTAGGTTGTCTTTTTCGATTCTCGATACATTGATCGAGGTTGAGGTTTCTTCGTAAGAACCGGGTTCTTCCGTTGATTCCTCGGTGATGCTTTACCGGTTGGGGTCCATTTACATTTCCTTTTCGGTTAGGCACTTGCTTTTTACCCGCTCAACCGGTCTCTTACCCTATTAGATACAAGTTTGGCTTTTTTGGTGTATCTTTTTTTGAAATTCGATGCGATTACACCTTTTCGAGATGAATCGGTCGGGGCTTTTGAGGATGTGGAGGGTTTTCATAGCCAAGTCCTCCTTATCAATCTTTACTCGAAAATAGGCGTTCATGTCTTTTAACGGTTTGAGATGATTTTGAAAAAAACATCTATTTTCTTACGCAGATTGTCCTCGAGGAGGATTTCGGACTTTCATGCATTGGAATAGCTCATCGAATTTTGCTTGCAAGATTTTGAAGTCATCGACTTGTTGTCTGTTAATTTCCATCTGTTCTTTGATCTCGCTTTTCACGATCGGAAGCTTTAACTTTGAGAATTTTAAATTCCTCGGTTTCCTTCGAGCGATTTGGTGATCTAAGTTCGAAGGTTTTTCCGAGATCATTTTCTTGACAAAGTCGATTATTTCGATCCTCGACTTATCATTCTCGGCTTCCACAATAGCATAAGTTTCTCTTCGCATTGGAGAGATCTTCAAGCAATTGCTTCCGAGTAGAGTTGCAGGTCAATCTCCCAAAGTGTGCTAATGATAGCGGTGTAGAAGCGAACGAAGGGGTTTGGAGGTTACCTCGGATTTGGTCCTCCCCGGCCATCGTGCAAAGTTCATTATAAACCGATGAGAATATCGATCTTCACTTTTCATAGAAGTTTACTGTGAGACCGATCGGGGCAGAAGTCTTCTACAGAGGAGTATCCGGAGTCCTCGGAGGGCAGATAGGAATCGTCAATTCTGACACGATCAGCAACCATGGCTCTTTCCGTCTCTAAACCGTTTGCTCTCTTTTGTTCCTCTTTTCTTCCCTCTCTCTGGCTGCCACGTCCGGGCGTTGTCTTTATAGTGACCGGCTTCTCACAGGATTGAAGCACGCTCCCGGATCCACTGTTCCCTTCCTTCCGGTGAATCACTCCTTCATATGACCTATCGGTGATTTCCCTTCGATAGTAGTCCGAGTTTCTTCTATCTCGATTGGTTATCTCTTCCTTCCTTTGTCTGACTATCTCTTTCCCTTTCATCTCTGTGATCCCTCCGATCATCAGATCTGGTTCTTTCTGGAGATCTATTGTCTGATCTCCTATCTCGTCCTCGGCTATGTTGATAGTCCTTATAAAATCTTCGATACTTACCAAGTTGTATATCTGACTTCTCAAGCTTCCTGGTAAGCAACGCGATCTATTACTCGACTTAATATATTTCAATGGGTTCATTGGCCTTTGTTCTCATCGTTGGTTGCCTTGAAAAAACTTGATTTTGAAGTCGAGGTTTCAGCAAGGGGCCTCGTCTTCATCGGCTTGACCTCTTTCAATCAGGTCGAACTCGTGAGCTTTAAGACTCAAGAACAAGCTACTAGGTTTCATTCTTGAAATGTCCTGGCAATCTTTGATTACCGTGACCTTCATGTCCCACTTCTTGGTGAGAGACCTTAGGATCTTATAGTTGATATCTTTATCGGTCATCTCTACCAAGTTCTCGCTTGTTTATAGACATTGTAATTCTTCCATCGAGTTCGTTGATGGTTTTATGGCAGCATCTTGGTTTCTCGAACTTCACGGGGTTCGGTTGAAGAGGCGGTTTGTCTTTTATCTGTTCATTTCCTCGCAGATCTCAGCCCGGAGTATCCCACATTGCTTTCGCATGATTTGAGATACTTAATCTTCTCTTTGGTGACCTTATCCATTGTCTTCATGATGATATGTCTTGCAATGGTGTCCAGAGTATGCGATTTTTTTTTCTTACGTGTCCATCGGGGGCTTTTTTCGCACAAGACTTCCACGTGGGAAAGTCCGGATCTCCTCCATTGCAGGATTGTCGTAGTAAATGATGATGGGTCCTCTCGATGACTTCCATCATTCTCGCCATCGATCGAGCCTAGATGGTTGGACATATATATGGGCCAATCTGCATACTCATCAATAGAGAACCGGCAGATCATGATACATACCGGATGTGTTATCCATCTTTGAGTGATTTTGGAAAATGAATGAGTTTTAAAAACGGTTTTTCAAGATCGATTCGGATGACCACAATGACACGTAGTCGATTGGGTCGGAAGAACCAACCGCTCTGATACCACTTGTAGGTCCCGAGCGGGTTATGAGAGGCGTAAGTCTAGAGAGGGAGGTGAATAGACTTCGAAAAATTTTCGTCTTGGATCGGTGTCGAGCAGATAGCTTTGTCGAGTGCGAGTGAATCGGCCGGTCTCGATAACCAACTTCTTGAACGCGGAAAGGCGGATCGGTTCAGTAACTATCGATTAATCGACGATCGTCGGAAGCTTAAGTTTACCCGTGAAAAACCGGTTTGTATAAATCGATTCCAAGTTTTATCTTTTTAATCGGATGTGAGAAATCAAGTCCGATCGGATCGAAGCTTGGTGTATCGATCTTAACTTAGAATGTATGCGCTTTTAAGATTGTGCGATGTGAGAAAGCGGTTAATCAAAGCAAAAAAGGCACACAAGATTTATAGTGGTTCGGACAAACCAGTCCTACATCCACTCTTCCCTTTCACTGGGGCACCAACTTAACCGACTTAACCGATCGACTTAGATTAGTGTGTTAGTCCAACACAAAGACACCAACAGATGTTTTAAGAGTTCTCACTCAACGATCCCGTAAATCAAGACTAGAAACCCTAGATCGAATCTTGCTAAACAACTTATCCTAACTTGGGGGTTTGGGTAAGATTGTTTGAGGTTCCAATTATGAAATCTTTTCTTGCGTATAAGCAGCCTGATAGCTAGATGAAAAGATTTCTTGCTAAGAACTTATGGGATGAACACAATATAAAATAAGCTTGTAGTTGTGTTCTTCGTGCGGAAATCTGACTATAGTTTGAGCTTCTTGATTATGTTGTTTGTCCCAAAGATTTCGTGTTTCACTCAAGTGTGATCCCATATTTATAGACCTTGAGATCAAAAGAGCCGTTGGAGAGCAATTTGAATCTCGGGCTATTTCTAGGTAGAGTTGCAGGCTTGATGTGACGTGCTTCAGGAACGGCATGGCTGAAAGTTTATAGCCGTTTGAGAGAGAGCAACATCGAATCCCGCGAGTATCAGCTCTTGTTCATACGTGTCTCTTCCTTATTGGATGAAAGCCTTGCTTTGTAGTGTTGTTCCTCCAACTAAGGTTGGTATTCATCTTGTTCAGATCGCAGACGTATGATAAGATGAAACATCGTTTTCATCTTATGAGTCGATCGTCGATCTGAATCGATCGATCCACCGATGGAGTCTTCGGCGCTGTTGACTTAGCTTCAACCGGGCCGACTCGCCGATGTAGGTCTTCCGGTCTTATCTTCCCGGAAGTCATCGATCTTCTAGTATAGAGGTTTGAGCTTCATGACTTCCATTGAAGTTATCGACAAGATCGTTAGATCGATCTTCCGATTCGTTTTAGCGTTACGCTTTCTGTCGGATATCGCTTTCTCCCGAATCTTCAGATCGACCTTTACATATTGAGTTCCCCCTCAATATGTGACCTATCTATTACATCGTTTTTTCTATACAATCATTATCAACTGGTCTCCTATAGCAGTAATGTAAACATCAGTCAGCTAACAGGTCTGACTGGTCCTATTACATGTGTTTTTGGAACTTTCATCAAAACTATAAATTTCCCAACAGGTGGCGATGCGGGTTCGCGTGAACGGCGCGAGTTGCGGAGCAAGGCCGCCCGCTCGAGCGCCATCGCGGGTCACCCGCGATGCCAAGGACGCAAGTCGAGCAAGAAAGTGGCGACGGTTGGGGTTTCCAGGAAACCCTAAGAAGACGAAACAGGCGAAACAAAATTTGGGGTGTGTTTATCTAATGACAAAAACTTGTATGAACCTGGTTCATGCTATGAACTTGGTTTTTAATTCATGGCATTTGACCCTACCCAGGGTATAATACTAGTCAAGTTTAGTGGTTTAAAAAAATGTTTTGAAATTGAGTTTAATGGGTCAAGTAATTCAAGTTCATGGCATGAACCTGGTTCATGGGAGACTTACTCTTATCTAATAAGCATGCCCCCTTAAATCAAGCAACTCATATATGGTGCGGTCAATTCACACGACCGCACCAAGCAGTTTATAAAAAAAAAATTAATTTTTATAAACCAGTAAATATGCGATCAATTTAAAGAGCCTGGAGCTCTAATACCACTGTTGGAATATAGAGGCACGTAAACACGTAATACATGCACAGTGGAATTAAATAGTTCACCAACAACGAACAGTTAGTTGCATAAACGAGTACGAATAATCATAATGAGAAACTTACAATAATTCGATAGGAGATTTCTCAACTACGGTATCCATGTAATCCCCGTTGACAGATTTGCACAGATTTGTCAGCGTTGAATTTGAGATGGAATTTGCTATGAAAATTCATATTCTAGATTTTATGGAGAAACTAGGTTTTCTTGTTGTAGTGAATAATGAATCCCAGGAAGTTATATATATAGGGAGAGACTGGCTTAAATCTTAAGTCATCTTTATTAGGAAGATAATTCCTAATCTTGCAAAACAAATCTCAAAGTTATGTTTTTTCCTACGGATATTTTCCTACAATAATATTCCATAATATTATTTTGGGAATCCTATTTAATTAAATCTAATTTAATCAAACAGTAATAATAATTAATTCTAAATTAATATATTATTAATTCTCCATAAATTAAATATTAAATCTAATTTAATACTTAATCAACCAACTATAATCCGTACACAAGAGTTACTTGTTGTGTGACCCATAGGCCCTCATATATCGAGCGATTAGTCAAACTAACGATCTTAATTGAACCCTAGACAATAAATCAGACATTCTCAATATATGAGGTACGTTGCGAGAAACGTGCAACTACCTGTAAGTGAAACATGGGCTATTACGATTTCCTCCTTTCATTCATGAATACTCAATTTGTCTTGAACATGATGAAGTGTCTATTAAAATAACTTAATCATATTGTCTCCAATCACTAATTGATCATTTATGTCACACTTGGTCACAAAGTCCAAGTTGACGTGCATTGGCCAATGACTTTGATCCAATTATGATGAGAAGATGAGTATTCTCTCTAAATCCACTTTGAGGAATGAATCATTTTCTTGGCTCAACTACCACGCACATATACTTCGTGATGAACCCAATTCAAGCCATATCTACCCATGGAAGGGTGCAAGCATCGGTCATGGTCAAAGTTCATCACTCCACACATGTCGTGCGTATTGACCTCAAGTCAAAGGAGTATCGCATCGCTCCCACTAACTGAGACACCCGTAGACACATATAGTGGAACTACATTAAACGGTTGCTCGGATGGGTATACCAATACCTTCTAAGGTATTTGTGCATCCATCATGAGATACCTAGTATCTCGTAGTAAGTGAGATCTTACTACACTCTCTAAGAGTATGATGCAGATCGCACACCAATCTCCATTGCATCATCAATATCTCATTCTTGATGATCCTTGATCGGGGCCATTTGAGAATCATACTTAAGTCATCTGAGTTCTCACACCTCAATGACAACAGTGATTCAAGGGAACACAGATAAGAACAAATGCAAACAAGCAAACATAATATTCTAATAAGAGTAACGCCATACATTTAATATTAAATAAACAATAATATTAAACCAACACTGAATATTATTTTAGTATTATGTCCATACAAATGATTGTCTCTAGGACACTAACACTAACAAGCGAAACGTTTTATCGTCATGATTTTCTTGATTATGTTATTTGTACAAATATTGGTAGATGATTGTAGGTTATAGGTTATTAATTCCTCATTAGTACTCTTTTTGTTTGTTAAAGGGCGGTTAGAAATCCACGATAGGAGCAGAATTACTGGAGGGTCTTCTAGTGGATCGGCTGCCGTGGTGGCTGCTGGATTGTGCCCCGTCGCACTTGGTGTTGATGGAGGAGGTACGACTTTGCTTAACTGTAAACAACTAATACTTTTCAGTGAAAACAACTAATACTTTTTTAGAAAACAAACTAATACTTTTTAGTAAACCAACTACTCCCTCCGTCCCATAGTTAATTGAACGTTTAAAGTACACACCAGATTTAAGAAAATAATTATTTATTATTATTAAAAGGGATAACGTTCAGGTTTAAATGGTAAAGTAGTGGCATTTGTGTAAATTAAATGAGATAAAGTTTACTTTAGTGTTTAAAAAGTAATGACATTGAGTGTAATATTGAGGTGCTTGACAGGTACAGATAAAAAAGAAAAAAATGTTTTATTACCATTTATAGAAATGTTCAATTGAGTTTGGGAAGGACCTTTTTGGCAAATCAATTATGTTGGGGACGGAGGTAGTAATACTTTTTTGTATAACAACTAATACTTTTTAGAAAAATACACTAAGTCGAACGGCGCACCTTTTGCTTCATCAAAATAACGACATCTTTTTTTGGTTACTCGGTTAGGATCCGTGAGACTTCCTGCAGCTCTTTGTGGTGTCGACGGCTTCAAAGCAACTTTTGTGCGCGTTCCACAAGAAGGGTGTGCAGTCAGTCCATTTAGTTTATTTTTGACTAATCATTATTTAAATGTGTAGAGTTCTTCCCATAAACTCGGTTGGGATGGTTGGAATTCTCGTAGCAACGGTTGAGGACGCACTCATCGCGTGAGTTTCCATTTCTCTGTTTATCCGATACCACATTCTCGAAAGTTAATTAACCGTTTTAATTTTTGCAGTTATGCAGCTATAGCTGGTGGCCTTTCATCAGATCACTCAGGCAGTATAGTGGTTAGCCACCTCAAATCTTCTATATATATAAACTTTTATATTTTTTCTTTTCATATACAGAACATGCTAACACTTTCTATTTTGGGAACAAAACCAGCCGAAAATAGGCCTGCCGTTGCTGAAAGCCGCAAACTATATGTCTTCTAAAGAGTAAAAGTGTTACTCTACTTTTAAAATTGCTATTTCACTTATGTAAAAGCCAATGTGGCAGTTATGGTAGTTAGAAGTTAGTTATACAATTTCCCCTCTTTTATATAGGGCTAATCAAATTAGGTTAGACTCACTTTTCCATTTCATACATTTCCATATTTGTAATACAATACACTTTCATTGATTCAAGATTCATCTTCTTCTTCTTTATAATCTGTTTTAGATTGTTAATATGGTATCAATTTTATACTGGTAATGTCATTTCGATCCTTCAATCGCTTCTGCATCTGATAGAGTTTTACGCTCATTTGTTTTTTTTCATCGATTGAAATCGATTTTTGTTGCGTGTTTGTGATTTTGTTGAAATCTTTGGGGTTTTTGGTTTGCTCTTGCAAATTCGTTCGTCTCTTGTTCAGATTTTCCAGTTCTTGGGTTCGTTTTCAATGGCAGCACAACCTTCTCTTGATCCTGCGGTCAATCCGCTTTCTCCGTATTATCTTCACCACAATGATAATCCCGCGATGTCGATTGCTTTGGAGCCTATGGATGGGGCGAATTTCATTTCTTGGAGGCAATCTGTGGCTCGTGGCTTGAGTGTGAAGAACAAACTTCCGTTGGTGGATGGCTCGCTTCCAGTCCCGACTCCTGATGGTGATAGGGTGGTGTATGCGGCGTACATCCGTGCGAATGACTTGGTCTTGCAGTGGATACTCAACTCGGTCTCCCCTGAAATCAAGAAGACCTTGAGGTACTTTCAGACTGCCCGTGAGTTTTGGTGTGAGTTGATTGCTCGTTATGAGTGTTCTGATTTGTCAAAGATTTTTCAACTTGAGAAATATTTAACTAACAATGCTCAGGGTTCTAAAAATCTGGTTAGTTATTACAATGAATTTAAGTACCTATGGGATGAGCATGTTAGTCATAGGTCTGTTTTAACTTGTAATTGTGGTGTTATGGTCAATTGTGTGTGTGATCTTTCTAAGCAATATGCTGCTGCTCAAGAATAGGATTGTGTTATGAAGTTTCTGATAGGGTTGAGTGAGTCCTATGCTCCTATTTGTAGTCAGTTTTTACTGCATAAGCCATTTCCTCCCCTAGCTAAGGTGTATGCCCTGTTGTTGCAAGAATGAAGAGTCTCAAAGGTCTTTTGTTTTGCCTAATTTTGTAATGCCTGACTCTGTGGCTATGCTAGCAAACAACTCTAGGTTTTACAAAGATAAGAAGAAGGGGTTGAAGTGTTCTCATTGTAATGGGAATGGGCATTCTGTGGATAGGTGTTTTGAGCTAATAGGTTATCCCCCTGGTTGGAAAGGTCCAAGGGGTGGGAAAGGGAAGGATAGGTCTGCAAATGCATTAGTTTCTTCTCCTGAGAAAGGTTCCATAGGGTCTAATCCTCTCATCACACAAGAACTTATGGAGCAGTTGTTGTCTCTAGCTAGAAATGCTCAGAAACCTGTTCCTGACTCAATCCATTCAGCTGCTGGTGTGATTGCTCATGCCAATCCTACTGAAAATTCCACCACTTCAGGTATACAGGGAAGTGCTTATTATTTTCATTCTCATTCTCCTAGTCATAATAGGTTTTTTACTTGGATTTTAGACACTGGAGCTACTGATCACATGGTGTCTAGTTTGGAGTGTTTTACTACTCCTCCAACACTAGCTAATATTAAAATAAGTCTTCCAAATAATGTTGTTTCTACTGCCACCCATATGGGGACAGTTGTTCTTAATGACCACTTGACATTGTATAATGTGTTATATGTCCCTGACTTTGCTTATAACTTGTTGTCTATAACTCATTTAACAAGGTATTCCAATTGCACATTTAGTTTTATGGCATCAAGTTGTGTTTTGCTGGACAAGTCTACCCTCAAGGTGATTGGTTCTGCTGAGTAACATGGAGGGTTATATCTGCTTAGAGTTGCACATTCAGTACATTCTGATGCAGCCTCTTCATCTTCTGGTTCTGGTACTTTTACCATTTGGTATTCTAGACTAGGACATATGTCCCCTTCCACTATGTTACAAATAGAAGGACTGGATTTGAAATCTTCATATATTCATACTTGTACAATCTGTCCTCATGCAAAATAGAAAAAAAAGCCTTTTCCCATTAGTACTTCTTCATCTCTTGCTTGTTTTGATTTGATACACTGTGGTATATGGGGGCCTTTTTCTGCCACTTCTCATTCTGGTTTTAAATATTTTCTCACCATTGTGGATGATCATTCAAGGTGTACATGGATTTATTTGATGAAAGCTAAGTCTGATGTCAAGGTTTCTTTGGAAATTTTTTATAATATGGTGCTTACTCAATTCAATAAGAAAATTAAAGTTTTGAGAAGTGACAATGGTTGTGAGGTTTTGTTATATGATGTTGATGTTGCTCGGATGTTGTTCCAGATGTTGGACAACATTCTGCACAACATCGTAAATTTGTCCTTTCTCCTAACATTGACTCCGTTTTAATAGATGTGTTTTTCTATGTTTCCTACATTGTAGGTTGATGACAATTTCGGATATTGTCAAGCGGTTGCACTGGAATGGAGTGAGAATAGAAAGATCATGGGTGGTTACACCAAGACCATGGAGATAGTGGAGGAGATATTTAAGGCTATCCAAGCCAAGTGGATAGGACAATGCAGTTGGTCAGAAAGTCTATAAATAGACTGCATTGGACGACATTCATATTTGAGTTAAAGTGAAATACCATTTGCTCTACTCCAAAGTTAAGAGAGTAGCATCCAAGACACAACCATGAGTGGAGTGTGAGGTTCGATGCTATGTCTATTTGTACTGGTCGAGTGTATCCCAACATTTCCCATCAGTATTGATTTTATCTTATTAGATCAAGTTTTAGGTAGAATAAGATCACTAGTTACTTGATTGAATAGATTGATTTTTGGTGTGTGGTTTTTCACTACACCTTTTAGGATCTTGTAAGAGGTTCTTGTGTATCTCACTACTAGTTATAGTGATGTTTTTAACCATGAGGTTCGTATAGTCTGGATTACAAACTATACAAAATTTTGAAATCCTTTGCACTGCGTTTTTATACTTCCGCTGTCATATGTTGTTTTACATGTTGCATAACATTTTCAACAACACTCTGAAAATACACGCACACACACTGTCAGTTGGTATCAGAGCTATAAACTTGATACACTAAGTTAAAGGTCTTGTGTTATAAAGTGTGTTCTTGCAATGGATTATCCACTGACTCCTTCTTTAAAACCTCCAATTTTGGATGGATCAAATTACCCTTACTGGAAACCTAAATGCGCATGTACATTAAGTCTATAGATGAGAGAGCATGGAGTAGTGTGTTATCTGGTTGGAATCCACCAAGGACAATTGATGATAAAGATGGAGAATCGCAAGTCAAAAAGGAAATTGATTGGTCCAATGATGAATGCACATCGACCAATTTCAATTCTAAAGCCTTTAATGCGATATTTACTGCTACTGATGTTTCTATGTTTAAACTGATATCTAATTGTGTTTCTTCTAAGGATGCATGGGAAATATTGCAGGAACATTGTGAAGGATAAGAAAGTGTTCGAAGGACTAGACTCAGAATGCTGGGAACCAAGTTTGAAAACTTGAGGATGAAAGATGATGAAACAATTTCATCATACAATGAAAGGATAAGTGAGATTCTTAATTAGTCACACTCACTTGGTGATCCAATTTCCAACACTCGGCTAGTCAATAAGATACTTAGAACTGTTCCTAAACGATTTGATGCTAAAATATGTGCAATAGAAGAGGCTAAGAACACTGATTTATTGAGTCAAAATGAGTTGATCAGTATTTTGAAAACTTATGTTATGTTAGATGATGATAAACATGAGAAATATAAAGACAAGAAAGTACTTGCTTTTAGAGGTGAAACTTCGAGGAAGTCCATTTATGGACTGAAGCAAGCATCCCGTGCTTGGAATCAATGTTTTGATCAGGTTATAAAATCCTACGGTTTTGATCAAAACAATTTCGAAAGTTAAGTTTATAAAAAGTGTGATGGAACTGCCTTGGTATTCTTAGTACTATACATAGACGACATTCTTCTCATCGGGAACGATGTAAAGGTGTTTTCAGACGTTAGGGCATGGCTGTCAAAATAGTTTAATATGAAGGACTTGAGAGAAGCTGGTCATATCCTAGGGATCAAGATCACTCGAGATCGCAAGAAAATGATGATCGGCCTCTCACGAGCTTCATACATAGACACTGTCTTGAAGCGATTCAACATGAAAGATTCCAAGAAAGGTTTTGTACCTTTCAGACATGGAATCCATCTATCCAAAGAATTGTGTCCAAAGACGCAGAAAGAGATAGATGGCATGAAGAACATTCATTATGCTTCGGCTGTGCGAAGCCTCATGTATGCAATGCTGTGCACGAGACTGGATATCTGCTTTGCCGTAGGCATGGTAGCAAGATATCAAAGTAACCCCGAGAAAGAGCATTGGACTGCAGTTAAAAATATTCTGAAGTATCTGAAGAGGACACGGGACAGAATGTTGGTTTATCAGTCAGACAGTCTAATCCTCGTCGGTTACACGGACTCAGATTTCCAATCAGATTTAGACTCCAGAAAGTCAACCTCGGGTAGTGTGTTTTGCATGGGAGGAGGAGCCATGACATGGAGAAGCGTTAAGCAGAAATGCATCGCCGATTCTACTATGGAAGCCGAATACGTAGTTGTTTGTGAGCAGCGAAGGAAGCGGTTTGGCTCAAGAACTTCTTAGTGGACTTGGACGTTGTTCCGGATTTGCCCATCACAATCACGGTTTACTGTGACAATGCCAGAGCAGTTGCAAATTCAAGGGAACCGAGAGCCCACAAAGCCAGCAAACACATAGAAAGAAAATACCATCTTATACAAAAAATCGTTAAGAGAGGAGACATAGAGGTGGCAAAGATTGCATCGGAAGATAACATAGCAGATCCATTCACAAAGGGTCTGCCTCAGATTACATTCGAGAGACATGTGGAAGGAATGGGTGTCAAGAGCATTGCCAATCTGCTTTGAGTATAAGAGGGGGAAATAGGTTCGTGTGAGTGACATTAGATGTCACGTAGAACACGAGACGTGATGTAGTACACTTAAAAGTAGACTTTGAGTATAAGTGGGAGATTGTTGGGGTTATACTGGAAAGTATGTTTTTTACTTTGTATAACCAAACTGAATTTCTTATTTATTTACTGAAATAAATTATTTATCACTGTTGCATTAAATATGATTGAATGTTATATATATTTACTGCATACATGTTCAATAAATAGTACGTGTTACATTGTAGTTAATTTGGTGATACCAGATCACGGAAGATCAAATTAACAGTTCCTCGTAACTAAGTACAAATTCACAACCTATATGAAAATGAACAATTCATCGTGAAAGGTTGAAGTGTAAAAGCTCAGATTGGCTTGTCTTGACCAAGAGATTACACTAGTGCATTATGATGCGCTAAATAGGACCTACATGTGGATAAATTCTCCAGCACTTAATATAGAAGAATTAGACCTCAGTGGTTCGTTATTTGTTAATCTCCATTCCTTAAATAGGATCGTGTGAAATTAATAACTATTGCTTTGACTTATGATGGGAAGAGAATCAACGTGATTCGATACCTTATATCTTGGGCAATATTATTAGTTACACGACGATTGCTAAGATTTAATACGGAGAATCGTGTGCAAGCACGTCTTGCTTGATTTGTCCCCTTGGTGGACTCAGAAGCTTTATCATACCAAATCTTGCAAGTGGAAATTTATTTCCGGTATGGATAATAATGTTGAGTTGTCTTTACTCCAAGGATAAAGATATTAATTAATATAAAGCTTTTTCGATGGCTTAATTAATTAGTGGACTAGATAATCTTAAAAATGGGAAATAATAATCGAGAGTCATATTATTGTAGCATCGTAATATGGATTAAGATGGATAATTCAATATTAATTTTATAGTGGAGTAAATTAATATTAATGGGCTTGAATAATATTTTGGCTTAATATTATAAATTCATAGCCCATTGGAGGTACAATCTTAATTCTCTTAAAGGCCCCTCAAATAGCCCAATTAAAGTCCAATTAATGAAAAGGAGAAGAAAATATTATTGCCTATTTTCCCTTAATATTTTCGAAAATTATGAGTAGGAGAGAGAAAAGATTTTCTTGATTTTCTTGGAAAGATTTTATGGAATAAGTATTCTTGAGATACAAGTTTATCCCATAAATTCAAGAAAAGTAAAAGATCTTATTTCTTCCCTATTTTATTTGATATTTTCAAAAATTGTCTGACAAGAAGGAGAAGATTTTGTTGGGAGATATTTTGGGAAATAGATGTTAGGATTTAAAGCAGCAATTATGGAGAAAATAATAGAAACAAGAATTAAGGAATACAAATTTGGTTACCCAGTGCGTCAGGAATGACTACGTCTGGGGGCACTACCAAGCCAGGAGATCTACTATTTTCGAGTGATACAATTTGGTAATACACAAATTCAATGAATCAAAAGTGTTTAAATATGAGACTGGGCCAAAAAACCCTAAATCCGCGTACAAGCCTCGGAACCGCTCGACCACGGGCCTTGGTCGAGCGGTTCTGCTCGAGCTCACCACTGGTCGAGCGCCTGGTCACCGCTGCATGGGGGGTGCTCGACCGAGCATAAGTGTTTGACCACGAGCATAGGTTGAGAGCCGCCTCCCGGGCGCTGCATCCCCGTTTCACTCAGGCTCCAACAATCTCAACAATCTCTCACCTGGAGACTGACTCCAATTGTAACTTGTCTCTTCCGTTTCAACGGTCTCTCTCACTGGTAGTAGTGTCGGGCCTTCATCTCAATTTCCAAGGCCAGTTGAAGTCATGCATAACTTCAACTTTTCTAAGGTCACAACCTTAGTCAACATGTCAGCAGGATTCTCACTTCCTCGGATCTTCATTAGCTGTAAGATCTTGTTCTCAATGAGGTAACGTATGTAATGATACATTAACTCAATATGCTTCGTCCTCGAGTGAAAGGCCGGATTCTTTGCCAAGTGAATAGCACTCTGACTGTCACTATACAGAATACTATCCTTTTGCTCCTTCCCCAACTCACACGAAAGATTCTGCAACCAAACCATCTCCTTCCTAGCCTCAGTAACTGCAATGTACTCTGCTTCTGCAGTGGACTGAGCTATGATCTTCTGCAACTTAGAAGCCCAAGAAATTGTTGTACCACCAAAAGTAAACAAATACCCGGTTGTACTCCTCCTTTTGTCGAGATCACTTGATACCAAGTCTGCATCAACATATCCTGCCAACCCAACGCTTTTGCCCTCAAAGCACAAAGCTTGTTCAGTAGTACCTCTCAAGTACTTAAGGATCCACTTCACTGCCTCCCAATGCTGCTTACCCGGATTACCCATAAATCGGCTAACAACTCCCACTGCATGTGCAATATCTGGTCTTGTACACACCATGGCATACATCAAACTGCCAATTACTGAAGCATATGGAGTGTTTTGCATGTAGGTCCACTCCTCTTCGCTACTAGGTGAGTCCTTGTTGGATAGCTTGAAATGACTTCCCAATGGGATACGAACTGGCTTTGCATCTTCCATACTAAATCTCTTCAAGACCTTCTTTATGTATTCAGCCTGTGAAAGATACAACTTTTCTGCCACCTTATCACGATCGATTCGCATACCTAAGGTTTGTTTGGCCTCTCCAAGGTCCTTCATAGCAAACCTATCAGACAACTTCTTCTTCAATTTGCTCACTTCCCGAGCACTAGAGCCTGCTATCAACATGTCATCAACATATAATAGCAAAATGATATAACCACCATGATACCTCTTGAAGTAACAACAATGGTCAGCTTCACACCTATTGATCTCAATCTCGTGCATGAACTCATCAAACTTCTTGTACCACTGTAATGGAGCTTGTTCCAAACCATACAAGCTCTTATTCAATTAGCAAACAAGCTCACTATTCCCCTTTGACAAGTATTATTCTGGTTGCTTCATGTAGATGTCCTCATCTAAGTCACCATGAAGAAAGGTTGTTTTCACATCCATTTGTTCTAACACCAAGTTCTCTGCAGCCACCAAACTCAGAACTAACCGAATGGTAGTTAGCTTCACAACTGGAGTAAAAACATCAGTATAATCAATACCATGTTTCTGCTGAAACCCCTTCACAACCAGTCTTGCCTTGTAGCATTTGCTTCCATCAGCCTCCTCTTTGATTATGTAAACCCACTTATTATGCAGTGCTTTCTTGCCCTTAGGGAGCTCAACTAGTTCCCAGGTTCCGTTGGTCATCAACGAATTCATCTCATCATCCATCGCAAGTTTCCACTTGCTTACCCGCCACTACGATGGTAGCCTCTCGTGATAACATTGTGTTCACCACCATCACCAACAATAAATAATGAAGAGAAGGTGAATACCTATCAGGAGATCTCCGTTCTCTCGTGGACATCCGCAGCGGAATTGTTGGTGGTGGTGTACTTGGTTCTCCCTCAATAATCTCCTGATCATTTAGAACCTCCTTGCTCCCACCTGAGTTCGAAATGTCTAGCTCCACAACCTGAGTCTCAGAACCACCTTCTTTGGATATCCCTGACCTGTCTTTGTACAACACCTGCTCATTAAATACGACATCTCAACTACGAATTACCTTTCAATTTTCCTCATCCTAAAATCGATAGCCAAATTCATCACCACCATATCCAATAAACGTACACTTAACAGATTTAACATCCAATTTACTTCTACTAATAGCATCACATGAACATATGAAACACACCCAAATACTCGAAGAAAAGACAGATTTACCTCCTTACCCGACCAGGTCTCCTCTGGTATGCCATTTTCCAAGGGATTTGAGGGTCCTCTGTTTATCAAGTAGGCCGCAGTGTTAACTGCTTCTGCCCAAAACATCTTTGGCAGCCCACACTTCAATCTCATACTTCTAAAGACGTTCACATAAGGTTATGTTCATACGCTCGCCACACCGCTGTTTGGGGGGTTCCTCTCACGGTTTTTTCTCCGTCAATTCCATTCGCCTCACGAAATTTTTTGAACTCACGGAGCTCGTACTCTCCACCATTATCCGATCTCAAACACTTCACTTTGAGACCCGCCTCTCGCTTTCTACAAGTGGCCTTCCACTTTCGAAAAGCATTAAAGGCATCGACTTATTTTTCGTAAAATAAACCCATACCTTCCTCGTAGAGTCGTCAATAAAAGTCATGTAATATGATGCTCCACCAAGGGATGTCACTGGTGCTGGACCCCACAAGTCGCTGTGGACTAACTCCGACCGCTTCTTCAAGGTTCTCCGCCTCCCCAAAAAAAAAAACTCACCCTTTTCTATTTTAGAATACACAATCCTCACATAACCCGATGTCATTTGCCTTGAGGTCCGGAAGTTTGCCTTTGAACACATAACTTTCATCCCTTTTCACTCATGTGGCCAAGACGACAATGCCACAAATCTGCATTCCCCTTTTCACCTGCAAGAGCAATGATGTCCCGGGTGTTGCCTGTCATATACAACGTTCCCTCCTTATTGCCTCGAGCCACTACCATGGCACCTTTGGATATCTTCCACGTGTTGCACCCAAAGATCACCTTGTAACCCTCATCATCAAGCTGCCCAACTGAAATTAAATTCCTCATCAATCCAGGAATATGTCTCACATCTTTCAACTGCAAAACAGTTCCATTTGGTGTCTTGATCTGAATATTCCCTTCCCTTTGATTTCAGAGGCTCATCATCAGCTAGATAAACCTTCCCAAAGTTCCCGGAAGTGTATTTTCTCCATCACGTCAAGATCGCCGCATTTAATGAACGATGCTCCAGAATCTAACACCCACGATTCTAATGGACTACTTATGCTCAAGATTAATGCATCTGAGCCCTCATCAATGGCGGCGTTTGCTGAGTTGTCATTCTTCTTTGGTGCATTCCCTTGTGTCTTTACTGGTGCCTTGCACTCCCTTTTGTAATGACCAAGTTCATGACAATTGTAGCACTCAACTTGACTCTTGTCCTTCTTGGGCTTATCTTTGCCCTCGACTTTGATCTACCCCGATTTGGCTTCCCTTTGGATTCAGATTCGCCTCTATTTCCGTGACTCAAGGTCGATCCGTGGCCACACCCAATTCTTTCCTGCGAATTTCTTCGCCATGATCGATCTCTAACCTCATCAAATTTAAGTTTCACTTTACCTGCTGAAGCACTAATAGCCGGTTACCGTCCCACTCCAACTTTCGGTAAAGAAGACAACAAAATTAGGGCTTGAACCTCATCATCAAAATCAATCTCAACCGAGCTCAATTGGGCTATGATCATATTGAACTCGTTTAGATGATGGCTACCACAAGATCCTCTCGCCATCCTCGGGTTGAATAACCGCGCAGATCGATGAACTTTGTTATTTGAGACGGTTTTTCATACATCTCTACCAAAATCTCCAAAGATCTCCTTTGTGGTTTTTGCTTTCACCGTATGGAGGGCGACGTTCTGGATAGCGACAGCATTTAACCACACTCATCGCCTTCCTCTCCAAAGAACTTCCACTCGTCCGTCCTTCATATCTTCAAAGCTTTGAACCCAAAGTTTGATCTGAGATCTTTACCGCACTGAGTAATCCTCGATCCGCAATTTCGTAATCCAAACTGTTACATCAAACTTCTCAACAGGCGATTTTCCTTCAACCATCATAATTGCTCCCACCAGATCCCTTGAACCAGATGCTCTTGATACCAGTTGTTAGGATTTAAAGCAGCAATTACAGAGAAAATAATAGAAACAAGAATTAAGGAACACAAATTTGGTTACCCAGTTCGTCAGGAATGACTACGTCTGGGGGCACTACCAAGCCAGGAGATCTACTATTTTCGAGTGATACAATTTGGTGATACACAAATACAATGAGTCAAAAGTGTTTAAATATGAGACTGGGCCAAAAAAACCCTAAATCCGCGTACAGATAGCCTCGGGAACCGACCACGACGGGCCTTGGTCGAGCGGTTCTGCTCAAGCTCACCACTGGTCGAGCTCCTGGTCACCGCTGCATGGGGGGGTGCTCGACCGAGCATAAGTGCTTGACCACGAGCACAGGTCGAGCACCTCCCGGGCGCTGCATCCCCGTTTCACTCAGGCTCTAACAATCCCAATAATATAATATATTGGATATATTCTAGATTGTATCTTGAGGAAGAAGCAAGGAAATTTCCCAATGCTCAACTTGACCTAAATTTTCGTCCACCCTTGTCCTATAAATAGGGGATGAATTTTTCATCCCCAATGCAATTCCATGTGTTGGAAAACTTAGAAATCCACAAAGGTGGTGGCAAATATTTTTAATTTTCTCCTTTATTAAAATCGTTCGTGAGAATCCTCCCACCGGATTACGTTCGTGGACTTGGGACATATTTGAGAAGACAATTTGGGTTGATCCATCCTCTCAACGGTTGTCTCTACAAGAGGTATGTATTTTCGTAGCTCCTAGATTCCGCATGCTTAGTATTTACGTGAATTACGTGTACGCATGTTGTTGTTGCTTATTTAATTATTATGTTGAATTAATTTAATATTGATTCATGTTAGTAATTAATTGAATAATTTAAATATGTATTTAAATACACCTCGAATAGATCCAGGCACCCCGTATTTACCAACACTTATGCCATAACCAACTGGTTTCAGTAGCCTTCTTGGCAACTAAACATGTATCCATATGAGTCAATCTCCAATCAGCGAGATACATATTTTCTTTTCTAGTACCAGTCAGTAAGACTAGGTGTGAAACATTATCTTTCACATAACACAAGTTCTTTGAGAACTCAACACTGAATCCTTTACCACATAATTGACTGATAGAAAGCAAGTTATGCTTTAAATCAGACACATATGATACACCATGGATATGAACAGTATCAACTTCAAGTGTTCCATATCCTTCAGTCTGTACTTTGGAATTATCTCCAAAAGTTATCTGAGAACCTTTCTGTTCAACATAGTCAGTGAGCAAATGTTTGTATCCTGTCATGTGCCTTGTGTTGGGATAACATATGTCAGGATCTATCGGGATGACCTCATAAACACAAATTTAAATTAACAATTATTACTAGCATGAATTGACCTAAGTGACTTCAAATAATAATTAATCCAACAACGACATGCAAATAATATTTCACGTAAAAGATCCTAGCATGCGGAATTTCTAGGAGTTTATGTAAACGTACCCGTTGGAGAGACGGTCTGAGACAGACAGGATCAAGTATCTAGATACCCACCAAAAGTCCTTCTCAAGTATTCCCAAGTCCTCGTCCAATAACCCTGGTGGAAGGTTCTCCAATGAACGATTTATAAACAAAGGAAAAATAAATAATTGTTGCACCACCTTTGTGGATTTCTAATATTTCCATCACATGGAATTGTAGGGGGGTGAAAAGAATTCATCCCCTCATTTATACATAGGGGGGGGGACGAAAATTTGGAGTCCAAATAGGGTTAGGAAAGATATTTTCTTGATCTCCAAGAAATCTTGAATATATCCCATATATTCTTCTTTCTATGTGTATTTTTCCACAAAAATCTCACACCCTATTTTATTCCTTATTTTCGAAAAATAAGAAGAAAGATTTCAAGATTGGATCTTTCTTGAATTTATGAGATATTCTTGTATTCCAAGAATACATATCTTTTTTCATAAAATCTTTTCAAGAAAATCAAGAAAATCTTTTATTCCTTCTTATCCCCTAAATTTTCGAAATTTTTTAATTAAAGAGACCAAGTGGGAGATTTCTTGAATTTATGGGATAATCTTGTATTCCAAGAATACTTATCTCCTTTCAATAAAATCTTTTCAAGAAAAATCTTCTCCCTCTTTCTTTAATTATTTTCGAAAAATAAGGAAGAAATAAGCAACAAATATTAAATTTATTTTCTAAGCACCTTTTATTTATTGGACTTTAATTGGGCTACTTGAGGGGCCTTCAGGAGAATTAAGATGGACCTTCCAATGGGCTTTTGAATTCCAATATTGAGCCACAATATAATTCAGTCCATTAATATTAATTAATGTCACTATATAATTAATATTGCATTATCCAACTTAACCCATATTACGGTAATATGGCTCCCGGTCATTATTTCCCGTGTTTAAGATTATTTAGTCCATTAATTAATTAAGCCACTGAAAAACTTTATATTAATTAATAGTTTTATCTTTGGAGTAAGGACAACCCAGCTTTATTATCCATACTGGAAAGTTAATTCCACTTGCAAGCACACGATTCTCTGTATTAATTTAGCAACTGTCATGCAATTAATATTATTGCCCAAGATATAGGGTATCGAAGTCGCAATGATTCTCTTCCCATTTATAAATCAAGCAATAACTACTAATCACGCACATTCCTTATTAAGTGACAGAGATTAAGAAATCAACAACCACTGAGGTCTAACTCTTCATCCCTTAAGTCAAGCGAATGAGTTTATCCCTCTCTCGCAGTCCGCTTTTAGCGCATCGAATGCACTAGTGTAATCTCTTGGTCAAGACAAGCCAATCGAGCCTTACACATCAACTTCTACCAATAGATTGTTGAATCTATCTAAGTTGTGAAACACGACTCATTTATAAAGTAATCGTTAACGGATTTTACGTGATCCGGTATTGTTGTAACATGAATAATCTCACCATACGATAAGTTACAAAACCGACGAAGTCGCTCACCAAAGAACCCGGATGAAGTGACTTGAGGTTGAGGCTCTATGAGCCGAAGTTGGCAGTCTGGGTCGAGGAATCTCATATAGTCGCCAGAGACTGGAGGCGACTGAAGCGCATACACAAGTCGCTAGGCGACTTGGAGGAGCATGAAGATCTTATGACGACTTGGAAGACTGTGCAGGTCGGTGGGCAACCTGGAGGAATGGGAAGGCCCCTTGGCGACCTGGGAGGTCGCGCAAGTCGGGGACGACTTGGTCTCAAGGTTTGAAGAAGGATAAATATGGCAAAGATTCGGGGAGTTAATGGTGCGGATTTCGCGGACCGTAATCATGGTAAGAGTATCTGGATGCGCGACTTGTGGGACAAGCAAAGAAACCCTAGGCCGGCCCATGGAAGGAAGCCCACGAAGACTATAGCCCTAATTCTGTGTCTATAAATATAACTTGTATTACACATTGTAAAGGATCGAAATCTTCACACATTAGAATCCTAGGCAGAAATTATAGAGTAAAATACTCCTGGCTTGGTCGCCCCCAGATGTAGTCTTATTCATAGACGAACTGGGTAATCAAATAATGTGTCAGTTATCATTTTCGTTATTGTCTTG
Source organism: Stenogyne calaminthoides (assembly GCA_037126765.1). Taxonomy (NCBI): domain Eukaryota; kingdom Viridiplantae; phylum Streptophyta; class Magnoliopsida; order Lamiales; family Lamiaceae; genus Stenogyne; species Stenogyne calaminthoides. The sequence goes on along the minus strand of JBBCBC010000002.1, from coordinate 5,507,650 downwards.
ATCGGTGTTCTTGTTATCAAATTAATTGTTTGTTTGTCGGTAATCAAACTGGGTACAACAATTGGCGCCGTCTGTGGGAACAATTTCGACTGATTGTTCATCATTCTTGGAAGACCCACCTTTCGTTCATCAACGATGGCCATCAACCCGATAGCGGCTACTGGGCGAGAAGTTGATACGCAAGATGGGGCAGAAGCCTATTGGGGTTAAATTCCCCAACAAAGCCTCTCTAGGCTCCCATCACACTAACCGAAGGGTTGCCACAGCCACTCCAGACTGGGGCAATCTCATTCGGTCCCCAGAAGATGAAAAAGTCATCCTAGTTGTCCTCCGTAAGAGGCAGCTTGTCTTCGACGGCCCAGAAGAATCACTTCCAAACAAGAAGGTCACCCATGGGGAGGGACGTCTAAAGTTAAGGGGAATCTAACCCCAAAAGGGCAGTCCGCGGGTCAATCGCCCCTCCAGCTAACGGAGAGTCACCAACGCTAGGGGGAAGTTCCGGCCCCATGGATCGATGCAATAAATGGGTTTCAAACAACTTGTTCAACCGCCTAAAACCTCCTGAGTAACCGAAAAGCTCCAAAGCAGATGTGGAGGATGAGGTTAACTCTTCTATCCCGGATCGCGAAAAGCTTAATCGCGATCTCTCATTCGCACTAGTTGCTCACCAAAGACGGCGTCCGGCGGTTCTGGCCTACCGTCATGGCAACAGCAGACGCCCCGACCGACCGCGTCTTTTGCGGACGCACAAGTCGCTCTTCACTTACCCGCACGGTTTGGGGCATTCTTTGGAACAGGATTGAAGATCAAGATTTTAATGATGGGGACGAATGCCGACGTCATCATCCCGAGATCACCATTTGGTACGCTAATTACTTTAGCACCTACTCAGAGGAAAGTCGATGCAGCGGCAATAGATTGCTAGAATGGGAGCACGGACCCAAGGGCTCATGTATCGAGGTATATCTCCTACATGGTGTCCACGGGTGCAACCGATGCGACCAGATGTAGGATATTTCCTTTAACTTTGAGCGACCATGCTCATATGTAGTTCACTTCACTGCCTCCATGTTTGGCTATTCCTGAGTCATTTCTCGACAATGGCTCCCCGACCAGCGACCAAGCAGCGCCTGATGAATGCTCAACAGGGTGACAATGAATCTGATCGATCCTATATTGAAAGGATCGAGAAGCTCATCCTTGAAGGGGATCCCTTAGGGGATGAGACGAAATTGCTCGAGGCCGTTGGCGGCCTAAGAAAGGGGACCAAGATGTGGCAGCGCATGACCGCCGACTATCCAACCAGTTATGCCGACTTTCGAAATGGGAAGGCCCCTTGGCGACTTGGGAGGTCACGTAAGTCGGGGACGACTTGGTCTCAAAGTCGGAAGAAGGATAAATATGGCAAAGATTTGGGGAGTTAATGGTGCGGATTTTGCGGACCGTAATCAGGGTAAGAGTATTCGGATGCGCGACTTACAGGACAAGCAAGGAAACCCTAGGCCGGACCGTGGAAGGAAGCCCACGAAGACTGTAGCCCTAATTCTTTGTCTATAAATATAACTTGTATTACACATTGTAAAGGATCAAAATCTTCACACATTAGAATCCTAGGCAGAAATTATAGAGTAAAATACTCCTGGCTTGGTCTCCCCCAGACGTAGTCTTATTCATAGATGAACTGGTAATCAAACAACGTGTCAGTTATCACTTTCTTTATTGTCTTGATCGGTGTTCTTGTTATCAAATTAATTATTTGTTCGTCGGTAATCAAACTGGGTACAACAGGTATCACCACGTTAAATACAATGTAACGCGTGCTATTAACGGTTTGCAATAAATATATATAACATTCAATCATATTTAAAGCAACAGTGATAAACAATTTATTTCAGTAAATAAGTGTTTAATACATAGGTTATACAAAGTAAAAGCATACTTTCACGTATAACCCCAACAATCTCCCACTTATACTCAAAGTCTACTTTTAAGTGTACCACATCATGTCTGATGTATTATCTAGTGACATCTAATGTCACCTACATCAACCTAATAACATTTCTCCCACTTATACTCAAAGCAGATTGGCAACGCTCTTGACACCCATTCCTTCCACATGTCTCTCGAATGTTAACTGAGGCAGACCCTTTGTGAATGGATCAGCTAGGTTGTCTTTCGATGCGATCTTTGCCACCTCTATATCTTCTCTCTTAACGATTTCTCGTATAAGATGGTATTTCCTTTCAATGTGTTTGCTGGCCTTGTGGACTCTCGGTTCCCTTGAATTTACAACTGCTCCGGCATTATCACAGAAAATCGTGATGGTGCTGGGCAAATTTGGAACAACGTCCAAGTCCACTAGGAAGTTCCTGAGCCACACCGCTTCTTTCGCTGTTTCACAAGCAGTTACATATTCGGCTTCCATGGTAGAATCGGCTATGCATTTCTGCTTAACGCTTCTCCATGTTACAGCTCCTCCCCCCAGACAAAACACACTACCCGAGGTAGATTTTCTGGAATCTAGGTCTGATTGGAAATTCGAGTCTGTGTATCCCACTGGAAATAAATTGTCTGACTGATAAACCAGCATTCTATCTCGAGTTCTTTTCAGATACTTCAGAATGTTCTTAACAGCAGTCCAATGTTGATTTCCGGGATTACTTTGATATCTCGCTACCATGCCTACGGCGTAGCAAATATTTGGTCTCGTACACAACATTGCATACATGAGACTTCCTACTGCCGACGCATAAGGAATACCTCCCATGTCATCTATCTCCCTTTGCGTCTTGGGACACATGTCTTTCTATAGATGGATTCCATGCCTGAAAGGTACAAAACCCTTCTTGGAATCTTGCATGCTGAAACGCTTCAAAACGGTATCTATGTATGAAGCTTGCGATAAGCCGATCATTCTTTTCTTTCGATCTCGAGTGATCTTGATCCCAAGAATATGACCGGCTTCCCTTATGTCCTTCATATCAAACTATTTTGACAGTTATACCCTTACGTCTGACAAAACATTTACATCATTTCCAATGAGCAGAATATCGTCTACGTATAGTACTAGGAATACCAAGGCAGATCCGTCACACTTCTTATAAACACACCTCTCGAAATCATTTTGATCAAACCCATAAGACTTGATTACATGATCAAAACATTGGTTCCGAGCCATAGATACTTGCTTCAGTCCATAAATGGACTTCCTCAGCTTGCACACAAGGTGTTCTTGGCCTATTTCGATGAAACCTTCAGGCTATTGCACATAGATTTCCTCATCAAGACTCCCGTTAAGGAAAGTTGTCTTGACATCCATTGTCAGATCTCAAAATCTAGATGCGCAGCTATTGCCAAGAGAATACGGATGGACTAAAGCATGGCTACAGGCGAAAAGGTTTCTTCATAATCGATACCCTCTTTCTGAGTGTATCCCTTTGGCACAAGCCTAGCTTTAAAGGTTTCCACCTTCCCGTCCGGTCCACTTTTCCTCTTGTAGACCCACTTTCATCCAATGGGTTTTACCCCACTGTGTGGTTCAACTAGCTCCACACCTGATTATGATCCATTGAGCCCATCTCGGCTTCCATCGCAGTTTGCCAGGATTCTGAATCCTTATCTTGGACCGCCTCTTTGTAGGACCAGGGGTCTGATTTACTATCCCTGGGGATCAAATCCGAAGATTCTCCTATCCCCATGAATTTCTCAGGTTGTCGGACAACCCTCCCACTACGACGAGGTTCTGATTGTGTAGGTGTGACGCTTGGTATATCAACATGTACAGTTGGTATAGGAGTTTGCCCTCTTATTTCATTTAAGGTAATCTCACTTTTGGGCTTTCGATTGTTCATAAAGTCTTCTTCCAAAAATCTAAAGTGCGTACTTATTACCACCTTTTGATCTTCGGGACCATAGAACATGCACCCTTTCGTTCCCATGGGATATCCTATAAACAACCTTAGTTCTGAACGTGCGTCCAACTTACCGGCTTCCTTGTATAGCACGTATGTCAGACACCCCCCAAATTATGAGGTGTCTCAGATTGGGCTTGCAGCCGGTCCACAACTCTTTAGGGGTTTTGGGAACCGATTTTGATGGCACCAGATTCAGAACGTAAGCCGCTGTTTTCAAGGCATGACCCCAAAACGACTTAGGTAGATCTGAATAACTCATCATGGATCTTACCATTTCTATGAGTGTTCTGTTTCTTCGTTCTACAACCCCGTTTTGTTGAGGGGTTCCGGGTGCAGTCAACTGGGAAACAATGCCCTCGTCTGACAGGTAGTTCAAAAACTCATCATTGAGTTATTCGCCTCCACGATCAGATCGTAGAAACTTGATACTCTTTTCCCTATGATTCTCCACTTCGGCTTTGAACTCCTTAAATTTAAAGGTTTCTGATTTGTGTTTCATGAGGAAAATGTACCCGAACCTTGAGTAATCATCGATGAAAGTCACGAAATACTCATAGCCACCTCTATCTTTGGTTGACATTGGACCACACACGTCAGTGTGAATGATTTGCAACACTTTTGTGGCTCTATTCCCCTTGGCTCCAAATGCCCTCTTGGTCATTTTACCCTCCAAACATGATTCACAAGTTGGAAGTGGTTCTAACTGTAGGTCCGATAGCAAACCATCTTTCACCAACCTTTGGATCCTTTTTAGATTATTATGACCTAATCTTATATGCCATGGAAGTGTCTCGTTCACATTTTCTGAACGTTTTCTCTTATTTCATGAAACAGTCGATGTGTTATAAGATGCATTTTTTTAGTGGTGTGCACAGTTAATAGTATAGAGATTGTTCTGTAAAGTTCCATGACAGATAAACACATCGTTACGGTAAACAGTAACTTGCTTAGAAAAACAAACAGAATATCCATCATTAATTAGTTTAGAAACTGAAATAAGGTTTTTGCGAAAAAATAGAACGTAAAGAACATCTCTTAAAACAAAAATCTTATCTTCAAAAGACAGGTGCACGTCTCCCACTGCTTCAGCTGCTACTCTCGTAGCATCGCCCAGTGTGATGAGGACCTCACTTCCACTAAGTTGTCGGGTCAGTTTGAACCCCTGTAATTTGAAACAAACATGATCAGTGGATCCCGTATCCATTACCCACGAGTGGGTAGCATACGCCGCTAAACAAGTTTCAACAACTAGTGCGTGAGAATTACCTTTCTTTCCATTCCGCTTTGGTTTGGAACAGGTAGACCTCCAATGTCCCTTTTCACCGCAATTGAAGCACTTCCCCTTTGGATCCTTCTTGACACCCCCAGCATCCCTCACCTTACTCTTGCCCTTGGCAACAGTTGAGTTCGACTGCTTTTGGCCTTTGGCCTTCCTCTTCTTCTTACCCTCCTTTGGCCTAGAAGATGAAGATGGTCCACTTGCCGCCAAAGCTTGAGTTTGGTGTCCCATCAACGTCTCCGTTGAGACCAAAGCTTGCAACAAGTCAGCTAGCGAGAACTTCTGATTATTCATCTGATAGTTCAACTGAAAGTGTTCAAAACTTTTAGGCATAGAGTGAAGCACCAAATCAATCTGAGTCTCCAGATCGTAATCTGCACCCAGAACCTCAAGTTTATTTAGATGAGCCATCATCTTGAGGACATGATCCCTTACGGGTGTGCCCTCCACCATTTTCAGCGAAAGCATTTCTCTCAAGGTGATCTGACGAGACGTGAGGTTCTGATGTTGGAACATTTTCTTATGATTTTCCATGATTTCTGCAGCAGTTGCAAATTCTTGGTGTTGGTGTTGCAACACATCCGACATAGATGTCAGGATGGTACACTTAGCCATATCATTGCAATGCTCCCAGTCATCATATTTTTTCTTTTCCGCCTTACTCGACTCGCCAGTTGGCTCGTCAAGTTTGGAGTATCAAGGATCCACTTGTACTTTTGTGCAGTGAGGACAATCATCAGCTTACGTTTCCAATCAACATAGTTTTCACCAGTTAATTGATGGTCTTTAAGTATAGCATACAGTGTGTTAAAAGGTTGCGACATGTTGAACTGAAATAAATAACATTTTGTGTAAGCACAAAATAATCACTAAATTTGATCACATTGTTCATATCAAAATCTCAAAACAATATGAACACGCATCAGCCGATATCTCAAAACAGTTTAAATAGGTCACGTGTCTATTTAAACGCATTCAAGCAGGTTACAAACAAGAACATTTACAAACCTTTAATTCAAAATTAATAGTCGGCTCTCACTTGACCAATATAAAATTGACAGGGACTTCGGGGAAGTATATGCATATCAATTTTATACCTAAGTAATAACCATGATTAAATACAGAATTATTACTTCGCTTTGTACGAGCCTCGTGGGGAGGGTCATCGTCGCCATTAATAATAATTCACAATCATCCTTTTGGGAATTTATTCATGTGAAAACCATCTTTTGGTCGTTCCGTGGGGGAAATTTCTCCAAAACAATTTACAAATAAATAAATCATGGAGGTCAATTTGACGAAATTTTATTATCCGGAATAAAATTTGTCAATAAAACATACTTAGTAATTTTTTTGAAAGTGAGATTTTCTTTGGACAATTCTAAATCATGCAAACACATTTAACAAATAAAATTGCACGAATTTAAAACAAGCATCAAGACAAAATAAATCAAGTTGGGCACATATATCCAACTTGTTGGGGTTATACTGGAAAGTATGCTTTTACTTTGTATAACCAAACTGAATTTCTGTCTTATTTACTGAAATAAATTATTTATCACTGATGCTTTAAATATCATTGAATGTTGCATATATTTACTGCATAATTGTTCAATAAACAGTACGTGTTACATTGTGACGAGATCACAAAAGATTAAATTAACAGTCCCTTGTAACTAAAAGTACGCTATTCACGACCTAGATGGAAATGAACAATCCATCGTGAAAGGTTGAAGTGTAAGGCTCAGATTGGCTTGTCTTGACCAAGAGATTACACTAGTGCATGACTGATGCACTGAATAGGACCTACAGGAGGATAAATTCTTCAGCACTGAATCAGGGAGAATTAGACCTCAGTGGTTCGTTATTTCTTAATATTTGTCCCTTAAATAGGATCGTGTGTGGTTAGTAACTATTGCTTTGACTTATGACGGGTAGAGAATCAATGAGATTCAATACTTTATATCTTGGGCAATATTACTGGTCACATGCGATTGCTAAGATTTAATACGAAGAATCGTGTGCGAGTACGCTTGTTTGATTTGCCCCCTTGGGAGGTTCATAAGATTTATCATACCAAATCTTGCAAGTGGAATTAGTTTCCAGTATGGATAATAATGTTGAACCGTTCCTTGACCAAGGACAAAAGATAATAATTAATGGAAAGCAATTTCAGTGGCTTGAATTAATTAATGGGCTAGATAATCTTAACACGGGAAATAATAACCGGGAGCCATATTAATAGTAATGTGGGTTAAGATGGATAGTGAAATATTAATTATGTAGTGGGATTAATTAATATTTATGGGCTTGAATGATATTGTGGATCAATATTAGATATTCAAAGTCCATTAGAAGGTCCAATCTTAATTCTCCTAAAGGCCCCTCAAGTAGCCCAAACATAATGTCCAATAACTGAAAAAGGTGTTTAAAATAAAATAAATTATGGTTGCTTATTTTTTCCAAATTTTTCGAAAAACATGAATAAAAGAGGAGAAAGATTTTCTTTGAATTTTGTTATGGAATGAGGATATGTATTCTTGGAATACAAGATTATCTCATTAAATTCAAGAAATCTCTCACTTGGTTATTTATGTGGGATTTTCGAAAATTATAAGAAATAAAGGGAAAGAAAGATTTTCTTGATTTTCTTGAAAAGATATTATGGAAGATATGTATTCTTGGAATACAAGAATATTATGGAAGATATTTATTCTTGAATTTATGAGATATTCTTGTATTCCAAGAATACATATCTTTTGTTGGGAAATTTAGAGTTTTGATGAAAGTTCTAAAACACATGTAATAGGACCAGTCAGACCTGTTAGCTGACTGATGTTTTTAATACCAGTTATAAGATGACTAGTTGATAATTATTATATAGAACAACTGATGTATAAGATAGGTCACATATTGAGGGGGAACCTCAATATGTATAGGTCAGATCTAAAGATCAGAAGAACAAAAGATCGGCTGAAGTCCGACAGGCTAGAAGGCAAGGGAAGGACAGAAGATCAGACGATCTGATAAAGTCAGATAATCAGGTGAAGTCATGAGACACAAATTCAGAAGACATGAAGATCAGATGACTACCAGAAGATCAGACCAAAAGACCTACATCAGCCGAGTCTTCTAGTTGAGCTAAGACAACTGGCACCAGAAGACTCTATCAGGTAGACTGATCAGTTGTGACTGATCAGGTCAGCTCACACCAGGTGATAACTGATGTTTCACCAAGTCATACGTTGTTGATCTGAACAAGAAGAATGTCAACTTTAGTTGGTAGAACAAACACTGAAAATTGCTTTTGTTAACCAATAAGAACAAGACACGTATGAACGGAGCCGACAATAGGGATTTGGTGCAGCTTGGTCAAACGGCTATAAAAAATGACATACACTCTTTCGGCCATGCCGTACCTAGAAGCACGTCACATCAAATCCTACATATCTACCAAATATAGCCGGAAATTCAAATTGCTCTCCAACGGCTCTTTGATTTTGAGGTCTATAAATATGGGATTACTCTTCAGAGTGAAAAAACGGAAATTATCAAGAAGCTCATACTATAGTCAAATTTCCGCACGAAGAACACAACCTTGATGATTATTTTTCTAAGTGTTCATCCCATAGTTCTTAGCACAGAAATCTTATCCTCTAGCTGTTAGGCTACTTAAATACTAGGAAAGATTTCAAAGTTGGAACAAACAACAAATCTTACCCAAAACCCAAAGTTAGGTTAAGTTTGTTTAACAAGATTTCAGACTAGGGTTTCTAGTTCTGATTTCTGGGATCGGTTGAGTGAGAGCTCTATAAATATCTGTTGGTGTAATGTGTTGGACTAACACAATAATCTAAGTCCAATTGGTTAAGTCGGTTAAGTTGGTGCCCCTTGTGATAGGGAAGAGTGGACGTAGGACTGGTTGTCCGAACCACTATAAATCTTGTGTGCATTTACCTGGTTAATTAACTACTTTACACTATTGCACACAACTTGATTAAATCTGCATACATATTCTGAGTTAGGATCAGCTTGCACCAAGTTACTGATCTGATCAGATTGACTTCATAGTCATCTGATTGAAAACAACTTTGGAATCTGATTTGTTATAAACTGGTTTTTCACACGGTATAAACTAGCTTTCCGTGCATTCCGCTTAAACCGATAGATACCGAATCGACCGCCTCAGCGATCAAGAAGTTGATATCATCCAAAAACAGATTCACTTGCACTCTGATCAGGTAAACTGCAATCACACCCGATCTGCACGAAAAAAATTTCAGAGGTCTATTCACCCCTCCCCTCTAGACTTTTGCCCTCACGAAACCCGTTCGGGACCCATGTTGGGTATCGAGCGGTGGTTCTGGCTGCACTACGGCTTTGAATATCATCGGTTCTTGAGGAAGAACCTTTGTGGTCACTTGAACTGGTCTTGAAAAACCTTTTTCAAATCTCATTTGTTTTCAAACTCACGATCAGCATGGATAATACTTCGGGTATGTATCATGATTTGCCTAAATTTTCCATTGATGAGTATGCACACTGGACGATATACATGAGCAACCATCTGGGATGATGGAAGTTCTTGAACGAGGACCCATCATCATCTATCATGACAACCCAGCTGTTGGAGGTGATCCAGATTTTGCAGTTGGAAGTCTTGTCAAAAAGAGTCCCGCACTGATGGATGATGAAGAGAGAAAGTTGTACACTCTGGATACGATAACCAGGCACATAATCATGAAGACCATGGACAAGATAACCAGAGAAAAGATAAAGTATCTCAAGACAGCCAAACAGATGTGGGATACGCTTCCTGAAATGTGTGAAGGAAATGATCTGATTAAAGATAAGATAACCAAAAGTTTCGAATCGGTGAAATTCGAAAAACTTAAGATGCTACCAAATGAAACCATCAATGAGCTCGATGGAAGAATCACCATGTCAGTCAACAAGCTACGGGAACTTGGACGAAGAAATGTCAGATAAAGACATCAATTACAAGATCTTGAGATCTCTGACTAAGAAGTGGGATATGAAAGTCACTGTAATAAAGGATTGTCAAGATATTGCTAAGATGAAGCCAAGCAACCTGTTCCTGAGTTTTAAAGCCCATGAATTCGATCCGATCGAAAGAGGGCAAGAAGAAGAAGACGAAGTCTTTGGGGCCACACACCGCCACATCAAAATCAACAGATTCAAAGTTATTAGCAAAGAACTCAAAGTCTCATCGAACGGGTTGGAAATATTATAAGACAAACTGAAGCAGATTGCTTTTGCTAACGTAAAAAACTTGAAAAATCTAACATTCAACTTGGTAAGTATCGCAGATTTTACAGGATTATCAAAAACAAAGAGGAAGAGATAGGAGGCCAACCGACAGATCTCCGAAAGGACCGATCCGATGACCAAGAGATGATCACGTAAAAGGATCGCAGAGAAGATAAGAAAAGAGATGATCGGTCCGATGAAAGAAGAGACAACAGATCCGAGAGAAGAAATTCGACATAATCGACATGTAAGTCACCGACGATTCTGGCATTTAAATGACTCACTGGCGTAAGAAGATCCGTGGATCGTGGAGCGTGTTTCAATCGTGTGAAACCGGGTCATTGCCACCGCATTGCCTGGACCCTAACACCAAAAGAAAAGAGAAGAGAAAGCGAATGTAAGAGAGCAACGCTTATAGAGATAGGAAAGCCATGGTTGCCGATACATCGTAAATTGATGATTCTTATCCGCCTTCGAGGATTCGGGCTACTCATCATCAAGAGAGGACTTTTGTCCGATAAGCAACGCCGATGATTTCTACCACTACGATGATCCGATATTCTCTTTCGATGATGAAATTTATCCGATGGCTAAGGAGGAAGACCAATGAGGTAACCTCTAAACCTTCTCGCTCTTTTCGGTTTCCACATCGCTTATGATTAGACTTTTCTTTGGAGAGATTGACTTGCGGCTCTATTCCGAGCAATTGCTTGATGATCTCTCTAACGCAAAGAGAGACACTTATACGATAGTGGAAGCCAAAAAACGATAAGCTAAGGATTGAAAATACTCGGCTTGTTAAGGAAAATCTTGTCAAGAAATCATTTGAACTAAAAATCACCGGTTACTTAGAAGATAGTCAAGAACTGGAAGTTCGAAAAGTTAATTCTTCCGATCGGAGAAGCAGATTGAACAAACTAGCTATCAATAAATAAAGAAGTCGATGATTTTAAAATCCTACAAGCCAAGTTTGATGATCTCTTCCGACTACATGAGAGTCCGAAATTAATCGAGGATAGTTTACGAAGAAAAATCTGAGTTTTCACAAAATCTTCGAAAAACCGCTCGGGATATGAATAACTATTTTCGAACGACAACTAATAAGAAGGAATTGGGTATGAAAACCCTTCTACATCCTCAAAAGCCCCGCCCTGGTTCACTTCAAAAAAAGGTGTAATCAAACGAGTTTCGATATAGATACACAAAAAGCAAAAATATGTATCCGATAAGGGAAAGAGATCTCATTGAACGTAAGACAAGTGCCCAATCGAAAGGGGAATAGAAATGGACCCCTAATCGATTAAGCATCGGTAGGAATCAAAGAAGAACCCGGTTCTTGAAAGAGACCTCAACTCGATCGCCAGATTAGGTATCGTAAAAGACAACTCACAAAGGGAAATCTAATCAAACCTAATTAGGGTCAAACTTCCTAACAAGCAAGCTAAAGGTAAACCGCTAAGATCATTTATGCCAAAAGATATGAATCTTTTAATGGTAGCATCGTACCTACCCTTACAATCGAAAACCTAGGTTTCTGACTTGAGCCCCAATGGGTTTAAAAGAAGACAAACCGCAAGGAAAAAAATCTCAAGTCTTCGATTCACTCAAGGCTCACACAAATAATCATCAACCGATCGAGAATGCATATGAAGAGATGTATGATTATGTAGATGTTTATGGGAGACAAATCGGGTCTTCGATCTATCCGATTATAATAGAAGTGTCCCGTTTGTATGGATCCCTAAAACTAACTCTAACCCTCGGGACCCAATCCAAAAGGGTACCTAAAGCCTGATTTGATTGCGAGGTTCGTGGGTTTGGCCAACAAAGGAGGTGTACAAGCAACTATCCGGTACATCGATAGTGGATGCTCAAGGCACATGATTTCGGAAGCAAACATCTCCTTAGCTCTTACACGTAACAAGAAGGCCCACGTGTACTCTTTTTTTGGTGATGATAACTTTGGTTTTACCAGAGGATTCGGAACCTTAGAGAATGATGATGTCTGAATTCTTTGGAGTCTCAGATGTCGAAGGTTTAAAGCATAACCGTTATCGGGTTTCATAATTCTGCGACAACGGATTGGTGTTGAGTTCTCGATCGATCGGTGTACTATCAAGAATCGAGCTACTCAACAGATCTTGTTAACTGGCTCAAAGAAAGGTACAATTTATACAGCAGATTGGAACAGTTGTCCAAGAAATGCATGCCTGATTGTTAAGAGTTCCAAAAGTAGCAGTTGGCTCTGGCACAAAAGAATGAGTCATCTGAACTTTAAAACTCTTAACAAGAGAGCAAGGATGTCTTTGGTTGAGGGACTTCCGAATGAGGTATTCTCTAAGGATCAGACATGTGTCGCATGTCAGAAGGGAAAACAGGTTAAAGCCTCATTCAAGGGAATCCTGGACCAAAGATCCAAACAGAGTATTGCAACTGCTCCATATGGACTTATTTGGACCAGTTACACAAGTCAGTCTCAGCGGACGCAAATATACTCTGGTAATCGTGAATGATTATTCCAAGTTTACCTGGGTTGTATTCTTGTATAAGAAGAATGAGACAACAACAAAGATATCTGAGCTGCTCAAGAAACTACAAAACAAAAAGGGTGTCAGTATAGTGAAAATCAGATCAGATAAAGGTACAGAATTTCTAAACTCTTTTATTACTAATTTTTGCACTAAGTTTGGTATATAGCATGAGACAATAGCTGCAAGAACGCCACAACAGAATGGTGTAGCAGAACGGAGAAACGGAACACTCAAAGAAGCTGCTCGCACTATGTTAGCTGAACATGCAACACCAAGCCGTTTCTGGGCAGAAGCCATCAATACTGCATGCCACACTCAGAACAGATGCTCTCTGACTAAGGCTCACTACAAAACACCCTATGAACTGTGGAAGGGCAGAAAATCTCGTGTTTCTTACTTCCATGTTTTTGGGTGCAAGTGTTTCATACACAACAATGGGAAGAGTCAGTTGAAGACTTTTGAGGCCAAGTCAGATGAGGGTATATTCTTAGGATACTCCTCATCCAAAGAAGGCTTTTCGGGGGGTTTACAACAAAGTAACCCTAGTTGTGGAAGAAACACCTCATGTGGTCTTTGATGAAACATCTTTTGAACAAGAGAAATCTGCCTCAGAACAAGAAGTACCAGATCAACCGGTACCTGATGCACATAAAATGGATCAGCTAAGTATCAAGGAAAAAGGATCAGAACACGTAAATGGTGTATATTCCGATGATCTCATCGATTCACCAGTCAATCGGATCTAAGGTACGCATAACCGTCAATAAAGAAGTTGGTACAACTGAGACAGTATCAACTGAACCATCTGGTTCAGGGGGAACACCTGAAGTTCCTACGGACAGACATCAGCACATGACGAGTCCAATATCAGCTGAGACTTGTCCATGTCAAGTGGATCATAAGTCTGCACCACTCCCAATCACTAGTAATGAACTACTATCAGAAGAGGATGATGTTCTCCAAAACAGATGCAAATCGAAAAAGAAGGACACGGGTAACAGGTCATCCAACCGACCGATCATCGAAGACCCATCCGATAGAGTTAAAACTAGACATCGAGTTGGTGAAAGTGCCATGTATTGTTGTTATATGTCTTTGAAGGAACCTAAATCAAGTAGAGGAAGCTCTACAAGATGCAAACCGGATTCTAGTCATGCAAGAAGAATCGAACAGTTTGAGAGGAATCGAGTTTGGAAATCGGTGGATGGAGACCAACCCATCAAGATGTGATTGGCACAAAGTGGGTATTCAAGAACAAGAGAGATGAGAATAATGTCATAACGAGAAATAAGGCAAGACTTGTTGCTAAGGGGTATTCACAATCGAGAAGGAATTGATTATGATGAGACCTTTGCACCGCCGCTTCCCGAAGCCATTTGGCTATTTTTTTGGCATATCCGCCTACGAGAGGGTTTATTGTGTATCGATGGATGTAAAGAGTGCATTCTTAAATGGGGTACTAGTTGAGGAAGTTTATGTTGAACAACCTCCGTGCTTTGAAAAAAGGCGACGGTGTCTGGATTTAAGAAAAAGCTCTTTATGGTTTGAAAAACAAGCTCCTCGAGCTTGGTATGATACACTCTCTCGATTCTTGATAGGCGGTGGTTTCACTAAATGAATAGTGGGATGTAACCTTATTCAGAATAGAAGATGGAGAAGATATTATGATGGTTCAGATTTATGTGGACGACATCATCTTCGGATCTCCCAACAAGAGTTTATGTGAAAAATTCAGCAAGCTGATGCAAGGGAAGTTCGAGATGTCCATGATGGGTCAGATGAGTTACTTTCTGGGTTTACAAGTTAAGCAAAGTACAGAAGGGATATTCATCCGCCAAAGCGGTACACTAGGAGTTTATTGGCTAAGTTTGGAGTTCAAAACCGTAAGGCTTTAATTCCTATGATATTTGGATTCAAGATGGATCCAGATGAGGATGGTCAGAAAACTAATCAGAAAGAATATAGGGCTCTCATTGGATCTTTACTATACCTGACTGCCAGCAGACCAGATATCACTTTTGCAGTAGGTGTATGTGCCAGATTTCAGGCAAATCCAATGCAAAGCCACCTGGAAGCAGCTAAGCGGATTCTTAAGTATCTGAAGGGGACAGTAAACCTTGGTTTATTTTACCCATCAGATGATAATCTAGAGCTTAGTGGGTATTCTGATTCTGATTATGGAGGTTGCAGAATTGACAGGAAGTCAACCTCAGGTACATGTCAGTTTTTAGGTAGTAAACTGATCTCGTGGTTTTCAAAGAAGCAGACATCAGTTGCGACATCTACTATTCAAGAGAATATATGGGTCATATGAAGTCATTGCTCCCCAACTACTCGGCTTAGTCAAAGAAATGAGGGATTATAACATTGTAGCTAAGAACGTACCTATATTCTGTGACAGTAATAGTGATATTGCAATCACTCAGAATCTTGTTCTACATACAAGATGCAAGCATGTGGATGTCAGACACCATTTTATAAGAGATCATGTTGAAAAGAAGAATATCAGAATGGAAAAGATCCATACTGATAAACAGAAAGCTGATATTTTAACCAAGCCACTAGCTGAGATCAGATTCAGAGAATTATGCAATGAGCTAGGGCTTCTGGATCTTGGAGAAAAAGCACCAGAAATGTTTGGTGGACTGATCTCCAGAACCAGCTGGTTAAGAGACTAATCAGGTTAAGAGGAATCAGTTGAGTTAGGTATCTCAATCGATCGTAAGATCGATCAAGGAACCGATATGAGAAGGCTTTTATCGATTAAAAAGGATCGATCAGATTAAAGAATTATCAGATTAAAGGAACTGATCAGTTTGGTTGTTTCATACTTTGTAAGTCGATTAAGCTAATGTTCAACAAGCAAGTTACATAAGATTAAAGCTTCAATCGCATAAGGAAACAGAAAATACACAACAATGGAATAATAGAAATTTTCATTGATAAAGACTCGGAGGTCAGATTTACATTACAAGTTACAAGTACAAAAAGACCCTGGAGGTCAGTACATAAACCATAAATCGTAAACCCTAAGCCTAACCCTAGAAGGGGGGGAGAGAGGCTTTAAAGATTTTAAAGCCTGATGCTCCCATTTTCCCCCACTTAACCCTAAAAGGGGTGTGAGAGGCTTTGAAATAATCCTAAAGCCACCCTCAGAGCTTCGGAGTGAGGAGCGAGAGCGGCATTGAAGGATTTCTAAGCCAGGAGCCCCTAATCCTAAAATCAATGGGCTCTCCAGCTGTTAAATGGGACACAAGTGCCAAAGATGTGGTACAAAGACCATATGGCCACAAGTGTCACATGCAAATATTGAGTTTGATATACGATGATCAGCTGTTGTCTGATCAAGATCGAATACCAAACTCATGTTTTGTATCAGACTGAGTCTGTTGATGCTAATTTTGTCATCTCGATAGGCACACAAGGTGCATACGGTTAGGAGAAGTGTCTTCTCATTTTCTATAGCAGATTCGCCATCTCGGTGGTAGAGAAGCTTGGCAATAATTGTATTTGTAATCTTCGATGATGACGAAAGCAGTAATAAGGGACACACAGGGTTGATTTGAGAAGCTGAAATCATTTGAAAAGGGTTAAAGGTTTTTGCCGGAAGTTTCACCGGAAATAAGGGTTCACCGAAATATATGGTTTACAAAACTTAAAGAACATAAGTATGGTGAATGGGTTATGTTGTGTAAATCATTGGTCCAATTTATAGAGGCCAAGCAGGGGTGCAAATGCAAATTTTATTTCTCAAAGCCTTTTAGAGAAATTGGCACCGCAAGGACAGCGCGTAGGAAACACGCGACTGATGATTGGATAAGCTTACAGCGATTGATATCCCAAAGTATCCAGACTATTATTACGAATGTCAAATCGTGCCGACTTAGGGAATCGAGACGACTATCTGATTTTCAATACTAAGTTTTGGCGGTAACACTTATCCCAAGAATTGACTTGGTCTGAGTAGAATCAGATTAGGTCAAGTGAAATCTGATTAGATAAGAGACTGATCAGATGAGGGAGATCAGTTGAGTATGATACCTCAACAAATCAGATAAATCAGTCAATAGGTAATCAGAAATAACAGTTGAAGGGGGAACTTCAACTGATCAGGGAGGATCAGAAAAGGGAATATCAGACGCAAAGTGGAACGGATCATTTGAAAGGGACAGTTGGGAAATTATAAGGATTAGGCAGAAAACTAAGATCAACAAGTGGTACAAACAGACTTCAAGTGGTATTGACTGATTACAATATCAGTCAACCAGATACGCATTTCTATTTCTTTGTCTACTGCTTACATATCTGAAATTATCTGATAATATTTGTCTTTACTGTACACATACTTTTGTGATGCATACCCTGCAAAGTATTTATTGCGGACGTAGGGTATATGTATTAAATGCCACTAAATGTGTTTTTAAATCCAAAAGGTAATCGTGCGTGTATATCCTGACCACACGATCAAAACCGCTCAATCTGGATCGTTTATCCTTTTCAAACGTTTGATCTTCTAGTCTCGATTTTTCCTCCTTCCTTTTATAAGCTTCATCAAAACCCTACCAGAGTATTTTTCTCAAAATTCTTGCGATTTATTCTCTGCAAACTCACAATTATCTTTCTGCGATTCAAAGTGTTTCTTGCGATTCAACCAATTTCAAAATCAAAAAGCAGAATCTGGTAATTTCTGGTTATTTGATGAATTACTTTCCTAAAATCCATTGAACATATAGATTACGTCTATTTATGTTATCCTGTGTTATGCCTTATCATTTCTTGATATCCGTATGTATTCATCGATTACTAGGTCTGAGAATAGGTCTGATAATCAATATATGATATCTTTATGGTTATGCACAAATTTTAATCGAGTCTATCTTATTGTAGATGGCCACTCATGGAATGGGCAAAATTATGTGTAACTATGCGGATTTGTAAACCAAAATTGTTGAAGACAAATTTGTAAGGTTTGGTGTTACACGGGATCCGGAATCAATGGAGGTGGAAAAAAATCGAGGAAGGAGGTCTCGAAAAATCAGGTCTACGCTCACCGCAATCCAAAGAATGCAAAGATGAGGCACTAGAATTCTTGAGGAATTTGAAGGTGGACACGGAAAATCCTAGAGACGAACTGATTTCTTCAGTAAATGGAGAGGATATCAGACTTACAAATTCTGATATAACTCAACTATTCAACCGCCTAAAGGAAAAATCTCTCCGCTGCTCACTACTGAGGAGAATGAAGACTAACCGATCAGAATGAACTTTTCGAGAGAGCCGATAAACACTGCACCGTAGGCTTTTGTCGCCTATGTTGAAAAGGAAATATCGTTCGTTGTTTGACATTCTGTCAAAAATAATCATGGGTATCTCGTTCAGCCCAGATGGATTAACAGCTGTAAAAATGTATAGTATGGCTGCTATCATCGATGAAGCCAAAAATATTAATTGGCATGGTTTCCTGAAGGCTATTCTGCTCCAAGAACATGACAAGTTTGGAGTTAGTGAACAGAGAAAAGTCTATCTGAAGAAGAGAATCAGCAATCTCAACAAGGTTGCAGTCATTCTAAAGGACAAGATACCCAATGCTGGATGGGATCAGAACGGACTGAAGTCCTACAAGGCTTTTCTCTCAACCACAACTGCCATCTATGGGCCATCAGATGATGATATGCGGCCCACTCCCCCTAAGGTTAAGAAAGGGAAAAACAAAAGGAAGCATTACGTGAAATCGATGCTCCTCAAAAAGAAGAAGAGAAAACGGTAAAGGCTCGGAGAAGAGCCCAAAGAAGGTAAAAACAGGCCACCATGACTTTTTTTCCGAAGACGAAGTCGATGAAGAAGGAGTGCTGAGATCAACTCGATGCGCAAGCAGAGATCAGCTGAAACATCAGATAGGCAGGCCTCTCAAGTTGAGAGCTCGCCAGAACAATCTGAGGGAAGAGCAAGGGACGAACGATCTCCCTCACCTAAATCTCGCGTTGATTCACCACTCAGACTTCTAGCTGCTGAGCATATCTCTCCTTCTCCTTCACATGCTCGCGAACCTGAAAGTTTACCAGTTCGCGAACCAGTAAGATCACATGCTGCAGAACCAGACGACTTTGTCTTTCTGGTTAGAACCTCCGCAGATTCAGCCAATCAGCCAACATCTAGCTACTCAGACACCACCAGAACCCTCTACATTTCATCAACCGGAACCTGGTCGATCTGAACAGATGATTCCTAAGTCCAGATCATCCAAGACCATCACCGGGAAAATGGTCATAATGAGAATTGAACGCGATATTGATGAGTTGTATCCAGAGTTGGTAGCCCATCCTGTTATTCGAGAGATAAGTAATGGAGATCCTCACCGGAAAGATCTCCGCTTTGAAGAAATTCTCAGATTTCATGATCATTATTGAACAGATGGGAGGTGCTGATGCATTCGCAGATTTTGATTTCGATATGAAGAAATCTGCTCAGGTAGGATCACCAGCTGAACTGATAACTGCTGAAGCGATCAAATCTCTGATCCACAGAAAGTTGGGACTAATTGAACAAGTTGAACTAGAGGCTGTTGCAGAAACTCCTAAGGAAGATGATCCTATGAAGAATGTGGGAGTTGCCGATGATAGTGGAACTGGTGCTGCAGTTCATGACCAGCCACTGGAGGCACAAACAACTGGAAATGATCAGGTCATGCAAAATATTACTGCAACACACATCACCACTGATCAACTTCAGGAGATCAGATCGTGTTTTAAAGATCTTCTGAAAGAAGAAGTTGAGGGAGTGTTGGCTAATGAACTTAGCAACACAATAGATGATCAGAGGCAGATTGGCCTCAAAGAAATAACGGATCAACGGGGAATTGGCTATTTCAGATTGAAGCAATCAAAGATCGATTCTCTCAAACCGTGACCAACCCGATTCTTTGAATTTAAGAAGACAGTTGACGACAAGTTAGTTCAGGTTGATCAACAACAAGTTTCTCTTCTAATGGTCACAGAAAAGCTTGAAATGACTGAAGAAAAGCTTGACAGAAAAGTTTCTCATTCTTACCCTCTCTACTGCCGTTGAATCTGTCAAGATTGGGCTGATCTCAAAGATTCAAAATCTATCTACTCAAGCTCAAGGTTTATCTGTTGAAGATCTTAACAAGGTCATATCAGTCAGCTTTGGATCTCTGACTTCCCACCTCAATGCTCTTTTGATCAAACCAAAAAGGGGAAGGATGATTGAGAAACCAACTGACTTTATCAGAACAACAGAAGAACTGATTCAGACAGTTGAATCCTATGGCCAGAGACTGGACCATCTAGATCTGTTTGCTAATAAAATTTCTGGGGAGATGGAGAAGTCAAAGGCAACAAAGTTAGCTGCGGGTGCTGGGACATCAGAACCTGTACCAGCCACTCAGACTAAGAGAGTCATGACAAACACAAATAAATTGATCACAGCCGATAAGGAATCTGGCCGAGAAACCTGCCTAAGGAAGATTGTCAAGAAGCTTTGAATTAGTGAAAAAAAAAAGAAAAAAAAAATTGGCAGAGGCGTAAGATCCGAAAAAGAAATACGATCGAGGGATTAAGAAAGGCAAAGCCGAAAAATCCGGGCCGTAACCTCGCTTGCAAAGAAGAGTTGATGAAATCATTCCAAAACCGATGCACATGCTGATAGGTTCGAGGAATGGAATAAGATCAGAAGTGAATGGCTTCTGGATGCTTTTGTTCTGGGTCTAGTGCCACAAGAAGAATCACCAGATGCAGAATTTCTCAACCGGGGTTGGAGAAAAAGCGCCCAGATTTTTCGAAATATCCGGGAAAATGAGGCCAGAGTAATCAATGTGAGAATATCTCGTCAAGATTATGAAGTGATGGATTACTCGAAGAAGGCAGATGGCTCATTTGTGATTTGGCATTTCAAAGGTTCTATTTTGACATCCCGAACAAAGCTCGCATAATCGGGTCCTCGCCAGATCAATGATGTCAAATGGAAGCTATCTGGGATATTCAACATTCCTCGGGATCAACGAGAAATGCCGGAGGGATATAAGCCAAGAGATTGAAGATCGAAGATGTTTAGGATCATTTGAATTTAAACCCAAACTTTTCTGATGTAATATGTAATCGATAAATCTGATGAATGAAAAGTTTATTCTTTTTCTGATCCTAAGACAAAATCTCATTGTCTTCTGGTTATGTGTTCTTTATTGTTTTAATATTTATCAACTGTGTTGGTTTCTCGAAGTGTTTTGGTTTCATCAAAAAGGGGGAAATTGTTGGGAAATTTAGAGTTTTGATGAAAGTTCTAAAATACATGTAATAGGACGATCGGTCGGACACATTAGTCGATCGATGTTTTTAATACCGGTTATAAGATGACCAGTTGATAATTATTATATATAACAACTGATGTATAAGATAGGTCACATATTGAGGGGAACCTCAATATGTATAGGTCGATCTAAATATCGGAAGAACAAAAGATCTATTTGAAGTCCGACAGCCGTAAGGAAAAGCGAGGAAGGACGAAGATCAAACGATCGATAAAGTCGATAATCAGGTGAAGTCATGAGACACAAATTCAGAAGACCTGAAGATCAGATGACTACCAGAAGATCAGACCAAAAGACCTACATCAGCCGAGTCTGCTAGTTGAGCTAAGACAACTGGCACCAAAAGACTCTATCAGTAGATCGATCGGTTATGAATCGATCAGTCACCACACCGGTGATGGCGATGTTTCACCAAGTCATACGTTGTTGATCCGAACAAGAAGAATGTCAACTTTAGTTGGTAGAACAAACACCTGAAAAAGTGTTTTTGTTAACCAATAAGAACAAGACCGTATTGCATTTAATCCGACGATAATACGGATTTGGTCCGCTTGGTCAAACGGCTATAAAAAATGACATACACGCTTTCGGCCATGCCGTACCTAGAAGCACGTCACATCAAATCCTACATATCTACCAAATATAGCCGGAAATTCAAATTGCTCTCCAACGGTCTTTGATTTTGAGGTCTATAAATATGGGATTACTCTTCAGAGTGAAAAAATGGAAATTATCAAGAAGCTCATACTATAGTCAAATTTCCGCAAGAACACAACCTTGAAGATTATTTTTCTAAGTGTTCATCCCATAGTTCTTAGCACAGAAATCTTATCCTCTAGTTGTTAGGCTACTTAAATACTAGGAAAGATTTCAAAGTTGGAACAAACAACAAATCTTACCCAAAACCTAAAGTTAGGTTAGGTTTGTTTAGCAAGATTTCAGACTAGGGTTTCTAGTTCTGATTTCTGGGATCGGTTGAGTGAAAGCTCTATAAATATCTGTTGGTGTAATGTGTTGGACTAACACAATAATCTAAGTCCAGTTGGTTAAGTCGGTTAAGTTGGTGCCCCTTGTGATAGGGAAGAGTGGACGTAGAACTGGTTGTCCGAACCACTATAAATCTTGTGTGCATTTACCTGATTAATTAACTGCTTTACACTATTGCACACAACTTGATTAAATCTGCATACATATTCTGAGTTAGGATCAGCTAGCACCAAGTTACTGATCTGATCAGATTGACTCCATAGTCATCTGATTGAAAATAACTTCGGAATCTGATTTGTTATAAACTAGTTTTTCACACGGGTATAAACTAGCTTCCGCACAATCAGTTAAACTGATAGATACCGAACGGATCTGCCCTCAGGCGATCAGTAAGTTGGATATCAGTCCAAACTGATTCACTTGCACTCTGATCAGGTAAACTGCAATCACACCTGATCTGCACGAAAAAGTTTTCAGAAGTCTATTCACCTTCTGCCCTCACGAAACTAGTTCGGGACCTACATCTTCCATAATATCTTTTCAAGAAAATCAAGAAAATCTTTCCTTCCTTAATTTCACTTTATTATTTTCAAAAATTACTAAACAAATAGCCAAGTGGGAGATTTCTTGAATTTAATGAGATAAACTTGTATTTCAAGAATACTTATCCTCATTCCATAACAAAATTCAAAGAAAATCTTTCTCCCTCTTTATTTATTTATTTTTGAAAATTTAGAAAAAATAGGCAACAATATTTTATTTAATTTTAAACACCTTTTTTAGTTATTGGACTTTATATTTGGGCTACTTGAGGGGCCTTTAGGAGAATTAAGATTGGACATTCTAATGGACCTTGAATTTCCAATATTAAGCCACAATATTATTCAAGCCCATAATATTAATTAATCCCACTACATAATTAATATTGCACTATCCATCTTAACCCATATTACTGTTAATATGGCTCCCGGTTATTATTTCCCGCGTTTAAGATTATCCAGTCCATTAATTAATTTCAGCCACTAAAATAGCTTCACTTTAATTAATATTTTTTTCCTTGGTTCAAGAACGGTTCAACATTATTATCCATACCGGAAAACTAATTCCACTTGCAAGATTTGGTATGATAAAACTTCTGAGCCTCCCAAGGGGACTAATCAAACAAGACGCACTTGCACACCAATTCTCCGTATTCAATCTTAGCAATCGTCATGTAACTAATAATATTGCCCAAGATACAAGGTATTGAATCACATTGATTCTCTACCCATCGTAAGTCAAAGCAATAGTTATTAATTCCACGCGATCCTATTTAAGGAACGGAGATTAAGAAATAACTAACCACTGAGGTCTAATTCTTCTATATTCAGTATTGAAGAATTTATCCAGTGCATCATAATGCACTAGTGTAATCTCTTGGTCAAGACAAGCCAATCTGAGCCTTACACTTCAACCTTTCACGATGGATTGTTCATTTCCATCTAGGTTGTGAATTTCGTACTTTTAGTTACAAGGGACTGTTAATTTAATCTTCTATGATCTGGTATCACTAAATTAACTACAATGTAACACATACTAATTATTGAACAATTATGCAGTAAATATATATAACATTCGATGATATTTAAAGCAACAATGATAAATAATTTATTTTAGCAAATAAGTCCGAAATTCAGTCTGGTTATACAAAGTAAAAGCATACTTTCCTAGTATAACCCAAACACATCCACTATCCAGATACTATGCAACAGGTGCCATTTCACTTCCACTCATCAGGGTTATGTTGTCTTCATTCAGCTCAGTGCCCAACTCCTTCACTTGAAACAAAATCAGGCCTTAGGTACCCATTTGGTGTAGGGTCCTACCAGGTTAGTTGTACCTTTTGGAATCCAAATCTGTCTCACAACTCTAATTACTTTATAGTGGCTAATTTGTCTTCTATAAACATCTACATACACATTCACCACTCTTGGTGCCTTAGCATTATCCTATGTATGAGTGTCAGCCTTAGCATGAACATAAGCCTTAGAGTTCTTCTTGGGTTCAGGCCTCTCGTTCAGATATTTTGGCCTTGGTGCAGCTAGTCTAGGTTTATGCTGACTTGGGTTTACATAATCTTTACCTTTAGGCAAGTGGGGTTTAGGTCGTC
This sequence comes from Stenogyne calaminthoides, assembly GCA_037126765.1. Taxonomy (NCBI): domain Eukaryota; kingdom Viridiplantae; phylum Streptophyta; class Magnoliopsida; order Lamiales; family Lamiaceae; genus Stenogyne; species Stenogyne calaminthoides. The sequence continues at coordinate 5,483,196 of JBBCBC010000002.1, read as the reverse complement.
TGTACTGAAATTGGGGTCTTTCAGTGTTCCGAGGACTTGGTCTTTTCAACTGAGAATATCTCTGTTGAGTGTTTCTCTGCTGAAAATTCCTCTGTGGCTTCAGGGCAGATTTCTTCAGGACATTATTCTTGGCCTGAGACCTTAAAGTACTAGCCTAAGGATTTCCTACTGAGTGTTCAGGGTTTCTAGACTTTTCCTTAGGTTTGAGCTTTTCACTCTGAACCTTCAGGTTCTCTGAAACCATAAGTCCTTTACCCTTGTCTAAAACTCGTGGTTGTTCTTCAATCAGAAGATCAGTACAAACTGCGGGTTTTACAAAAGTCATCTTAGTGCCACTAGTTGAAGTAGCATTAAGTTGACCTTGTGAAGTTCCCCCTGGATTATAGTTGTTGGTCCCGTGAAAAACCATATAATGCACATAAAACAGGGGTGAGGAATAGTGACTCCAATTTTTCTTTTAAATGATGTGTTTTGCTTATAATCAAATGCATATGGTAAGTAAGAACATAAATCAATAAAGAACACATGATTTTTATAGTGGTTCAGAGTCCAACTCCTACATCCACTCTTCCCTATCAGCAGGGGCACCAACTGGACTTAGTTTAACGTGTTAGTCCAACACAATACAGATGTTTAATGAGTTCTCACTCTCACGGGACTTATCTCCCTTACGGGATTGCTTAGATGTTTAACGAGTTCTCACTCACACCCAGAATTTAAGTTAGTCCAATTAACTTAAATTCCTTGCTTAACAAAACTTAACCTAACACTTGGTTTGGGTAAAGATTGTTTGGTGTCCAACTAGGGTGAGATTTTCCCTTACATTTGTTTAGCCTCAATGCTAAGGATGGGAAAATCTCTCTAAGCTTAGGATATTACATTTGTGCTTAGATCTAGGATAGAACATGTAGGTCCCGAACGGGTTTTGTGAGGGCAGAAGTCTAGAGGGGAGGGGTGAATAGACTTCTGAAAACTTTTCGTGCAAGATCAGGTGTGATGGCAGGTTGCCTGATCAGAGTGCGAGTGAATCAGTTTGTACTGATATCCAACTTACTGATTGCCTGATGGCTGATCAGTTCGGTGTCTATCAGTTTAACTGATGTGCGAAAGCTAGTTTTAACCCGTGTGAAAAACCAGTTTTATCAAATCAGATTCTCAAGTCTGTTTTCAATCAGCTGACTAAAACAGTCAAACTGATCAGATCAGTTGCTTGGTGCAGACTGATATTAACTCAGAATATGTATGCAGTTTTAAGCCAGGTGGTGTGCAATAGTGTAAATCAGTAAAGAGCAAGTAAATGCACACAAGATTTTTATAGTGGTTCGGACAACCAGTCCTACGTCCACTCTTCCCTATCACAAGGGGCACCAACTTAACCAACTGGACTTAGTTTATTATGTTAGTCCAACACAGTACAACCAACAGATGTTTCAAGAGTTCTCACTCAACCGATCCCAGAAATCAGAACTAGAAACCCTCTGTAATCTTGTTAAACAGACTTAACCTAAATTTTGGGTTTGGGTAAAGATTTGTTGTTGTTCCAACTGGAAATCTATCCTAGTATTTATGTAGCCTAAAGTTAGAGGATGAGATTTCTATGCTAAGAACAATGGGATGAACACTTAGAAATATTCTTCAAATTTGTGTTCTTCGTGCGGAAATTTTGTTATAGTTTGAGCTTCTTGATAATTTCCGTGTCTTCACTATGAAGAGCAATCCCATATTTATAGACCTCGAAATCAAAGAGCCGTTGGAGAGCAATTTGAATTTCAGGCTATTTTTGGTAGGTTGCAGGATTGATGTGACGTGCTTCAGGAACGGCATGGCCGAAAGCGTGAATAGTTGTCCTTTATAGTCATTTGACTATGCAGCACCGAATCCCACAGTGTTAGCTCCGCACATACGTGTCTTGTTCTCATTAGTTAACAAGTACACTTTTCAGTGTTTGTTCTACCAACTAAAGTTGACATTCTTCTTGTTCAGATCAACAACGTATGACTGGTGTAACATTAGTTGACATCTGGTGTGAGCTGACCTGATCAGATAAAATTGATCAGTCTATCTGATAGAGTCTTCTGGTGCTAGTTGTCTTAGCTCAACTAGCAGACTCGACTGATGTAGGTCTTTTGGTCTTGATCTTCTGGCAGTCATTTGATCTTCAGGTCTTCTGTACTAGAGCTTCATGTCTTCACCTGATCATCTGACTTGTCTTGTGTTCTGACTCGACTTGTCTTCTGGTCTTCTGACCTCAGCTGGTCTTTTGATCTTCAGACCTCATCTGGTCTTCTGATTTTCTGACCTCATCTGGTCTTCTGATCTTCAGACCTGACCTGGTCTTCTGATCTTCAAACCTGACCTATACATATTGAGTTCCCCCTCAATATGTGACCTACCTTATACATCAGCTGTCTATACATTTCAGTTGGTCATCCTAACCTGATTCTAAGTCATCAGTCAGCTAACAGGTCTGACTGGTCCTATTACAATCTGTTTTGGAACTTCCATCAAAACTCAATACAAATTTCCCAACAGAACACTCTTGAATATATTTTGGATATCTACAGATTTGTGTTCTATGGTGGGAATGCTTTAAGATATGGCTCTTGGCTTGATAGCATTTTTCCACACTTAAAATGATGGAAGTCCTTGTATTTATAGTGTGGATTTGAATGTTACCGTTGGAGAAAGTCACATTCAAATCCATACTATTCTGTAATTTTTGCAGCTTTTTGTCAGGCTTGTTGACCGCCTATGATTGGTCCACGTTAGCTTTCAGGATCCACCTGAGTTTTTAGGATCCACCTGAGTTTTCAGGATCCTCTTGAGTTTTCAGGATCCACCTGAGTTTTTAGGATCCTCCTGAGTTTTCAGGATCCACCTGAGTTTTCAGGATCCACCTGAGTTTTCAGGATTCTGTACTCAGCAGACTTCTCTTCAGCGGACCTTGTCTGATCAGGCATACTGACACTCAGGTTACTTGCTTTTACTGATTTGCTCAACTCATCAGTTAACTCGAAACTCATCCTACTCATCTGATCTCGATCATCTTCTTCTGATTTCATGAGTCCCCCCTCAACTTGTTCTCTCATTCCCCCTCAACTTGTTATCTGTAGATTAGCTTAAATAACACAAGTTGATAATGTTTTGGCATAATTCATCAAAACTCAAATATCCCAACAATAGCCTAATCCAGCCTTTATAGTTACAGGTCTTTGATAGCTCTGAATTGCATCTATTGCTTTAGATGCAGAATTCAATAGAGCTAACTTTATCCGCAGACTATCTTCACATTTCTTTAGAGTTTCATGTTTCTCAAAGAGGTCATTGAATTCAGTTTTGATTAGCTTATTTTCCTCAGTGGATTTCTCTAATTTTCCATTCAGGACAACTATCAGCTTCTCTTTCTCTGAGAGTTGTACTTTCAGAACATCTAGTTCATCAGTAACTCCCATCAATTGAGAAGTGATCTCAACAATATTAGAGTTTTTCCACTTTAGATTATCAGCAATCAATTCCTAATTTTGCTCTTAAGTTTCAATGAACAGTTCTTGTAACACAGAGTAATCTTTCATTAGGTTCTCAAAAGAACCCATCAGATTAAAATTATTGGTTATAGAAGAACTTGAAAACTCTTGTGCAGGTGTGGGAGCAGCAACAGAGATAGAAGAATTTACCTCCTCAATAGCAACAAGACATTCATCTTCAGTATCACTTTTTGAAAAAAGTTCTCCTGAGGTGCTGTAATCTTCCTCTTCAGCATCTTTGTCCTCAGCAACCATTGCCTTCTTGCTAGAGTACATCTTGTCTCTCTTTGCTTGTCTCTCCCTTCTTTCCTTGGAACTCAACTCAGGAGAGTCATACTGGAAGTGGCACTTCTTTTTGCAGTTGTAGCATCTGTTGTGTTGGGAGATGAATTTAATAAATATATGATTTTGATTAGATCCCAAAACCCCTGAGTATGACATGTTCAGAATAATATTGATAGTTGAGTCAGGATTCAGTTTTAGAGTATTTAGGATGTTATCTGCAAAATGTATAGTCAGCAGATATAGATCGGGTTAGGATCTGAAGATTCTGAAGAACTCAGTAAGTTTCTTAAGAAACTGAAGTTTCAGTATGAAACTGAAGTTTCAAGATTCAAGATGAAATCGAGAATCAAGACTCAAAGGTGAAATCGAGATATCAAGACTCAAGATGAAACCGAGAATATGAAGACTCAAGATGATATCGAGGAATCAAGACTCAAAGATGAAGACTCAAAGATATCAGTCAATCTGTGAAGACTCAGAAGACCCTGAAGACTCAGTATATCAGTCAATCTGTGAAGACTCAGAAGACCCTGAAGACTCAGAAGACCCTGAAGACTCAAAAGACCCTGAAGACTCAGAAGAACCTGAAGACTCAGAAGACCCTAAAGACTCTGAAGACTCTGAAGACACAGAAGACTGAAGACTGAAGATTGAAGATCAAGAATATCGAAAAGCACAAAGAATTATCGATGACTCAAGAATGTCTTCAATGCTCAAATATAAACTGAATGTTCCGAGGCACTGAAAATATCTATCTGAGGGATGCAATACTGAGGAAAATGAGATTCCTTAGAAAAATAGATATTGCCAAAGACATTTTCATCCAGAAAGAAGGACTCCAAGTCCAAAGAAGAAAGTGATTAGGATGATGATACCAACAGATGCTACAATTGCCAAAAGAAAGGTCACTTCCAGTATGATTGTCCAGACCTAAGTGCTAAGGAGAGAAGAGAAAGGCAAGCTAAAAGAGACAAGAAGTTCTCCAACAGAAAAGTCATGGTTGCGTAGAAGAACACATTCGAGGAAGGATCTAGCTCTTCAGATGAAATATTCTCGATAAAGGAAAGTGATGACATCTCGCCTCGATGGCTATTGAGGAGGTAAACTCTTCTTTTCTCTGTTGTTGCTCCTACACTAGCACAAGAGTTATCAAGTTCCACTTTATGAAAACAAATCATTTTGACCGATGGATTCTTTTGAGAATCGATGAAGGACTATGTTTGTTTTACAAGAACGCTTTCAATGAAACTCAAGAGCGTAACAAAGAACCGAAAAGTCGAAAATCTTAAATGGAAAGACTCTAGTATCTTGAAATCACTTCTCAATTAATGGGAGCTCTTGATGAACTGGATGTTCGAAAGTACAACTCTCGAGAAAGAGAAGTTGATAGTGACCCTAGCCTAAAAAAAACTAGAGAAATCCATCAAGAGATTCATTGATCGTAATCGAAGTTCAATGACCTCTCTGAGAAGCATGAAACTCTACAGAACTGTGAGGATAGTGCGGAGAAGAAGCTAACTCTATTGAATACTGCATCTAAAGTAATAGATGAAATTCAGAGTTACCAGAGATCTGCCACTATAAAATCTGGTTTGGGATACATTCCATGGGGAACCTCACAAAGTCATCCGAATCTTTGCATCACGTGCTAAAGAAGACAATCTTTTGTTAAACCAAAAGGCACCTACACTTCAAACTGAAGAAATGCCCAAGGTTGTATACAAGGGAAAAGGACCTATGGTTTCAGTAAAACTGAATGATCAGGTAAGAAAGCCCAAACCTCGGGTGAAGGCTAGAAAACCTGAGCACTCAGTAGGAAAATTTCAGGCAAGTACTTCGAAGCCTCAGGCTAAGAATGCAAACCTGAATGGATCTGCACTGAACCATCAGAGGAATCTTCGGAAGAGAAACACTCAAGCAGAGACATTCTCAAATCAAGAGACCAAGTCCTCAAGATCTTGAAAGACCCAAATTCAAGAAGATAACAACTGAACCCCACTTGCCTAAGGGTAAAGGTTACCTGAACCCAAGTCAACAGAGATTCAGACCGGCTGCACATAAGCCAAAGCAAATGAACAAAAGGCATGAACCAAAGAAAAATTCAAAGGCTCATGTTCATGCTAAGGCTAGCACACATACACAGGAAACTGCTAAGGCACTCAGAGTAGTAAATGTGTATGTTGATGTTTATGGAAGACAGATCGCCCACTCTAAAGTGATTAGAGTTGTCGGTGATTTAGATTCCGAAAGGTACATTTAACCTTGTAGGACCCTACACAAATTGGGTACCTAAGAATTGATCTGTTTCAGGGGAAAAAACAAGGCACCGAAATGATTGAAGATCACATAAGACCGATGAGTGGAAATGAAATGGCCCTATTTGTATGGTATCTTGACGTTGGATGCTTAAGTCATATGACAGATTCAAGAAGATACTCAAAGGACTATGTTGAACAAAGAGGCCCTCAGATCACATTTGGAGATAACTCCAAGGGACGGATCAAGGATATGGAACTTTGGAAATCGACTCGATTCATATCCATGGTGTTTCATATGTATCCGGATTGAAGCATAATTTACTTTCAATAAGCCAATTTCTGTGATAAGGGTTTTAATGTTGAGTTCTCAAAGAACTTATGTTATGTGAAAGATGATATCTCACGTAAAATATTACCGATCGGTACTAGAAAAGGAAATGTGTATCTTGGCGATTGGAGTTCAACTCCTAAAGATACATGTTTGGTTAAAAAAAAGTTCCACAGATACCCGAGTTTGGTTATGGCATAAAAGAATGAATCACACGAATTTCAAAACCTGAATAAACTTGCAAGATTAGCTCTTGTGAGAGGGTTGCCTAATGAAGTGTTCAGTAAGGAACATGTTTGTGATGCGTGCCAAAAAGGAAAACAAATTAGAGCATCATTTAAAAGCAAAGTAGATGTTTCTACTGAGAGAATACTTCAATTGTTGCATATGGATCTTTTTGGTCCAGTAACACCAGTAAGTACTAATGGCAGGAAATACACACTAGTAGTAGTTGATGACTACTCAAGATATACTTGGGTCATATTCTTACTCAGTAAGAAAGAGACTCAGATAAAGCTGCCTGATTTACTGAAAAGGCTCAGTATTGAGAAAAATCTGAGTGTGGTCAAAATCAAATCTGATAAAGGAACAGAATTTATAAACCATATTATATCTGATTATTGTGCAGCAAAATGAATTACTCATGAAACATCAGCTGCAAGGACCCCTCAACAAAATGGTGTTGCTGAAAGAAGGAACAGGACTCTAAAAGAAGCTGCAAGGACAATGATAGCTGAAGCTGATATTCCTAAAAGATTTTTGGCTGAAGCTGTCAACACTGCATGCTATTCTCAAAACAGATCCATGCTGACCAAGAGTCAAGGCAAAACACCTTATGAGCTTTGGAATGAAAGGAAGCCTCTTGTTTCTTTCTTTCGTGTGTTTGGTTGCAAGTGTTTCATACACAATAATGGTAAAGATCTGTTGAAATCATTTGATAGCAAAGATGATGTTGGAATATTCTTAGGATATTCCGAAGTCAGTAAAGCTTTCAGAGTTTACAACTGTAGGACTCTTATTGTGGAAGAAACACCTCATGTTGTTTTTGATGAATCTACTTGTGTTCAGAAGAACAGGAACATGATTCAGGAGAACTGACCAAGAGAATCACCAGATTAAGCCTGAAAAAGAATGATAAATCATCCACTGAACCTGAAAAGAAGAAGTCAGTCACCATCTATGATTGGAGTGACTCAGACAAAGAAGTTCAGGATGTAACTCAGGATGGTGAGACTCAGAATGGGAATTCTCAACTGAAGGAAAACCAACACACTGAAGCTGACCAATCTGAACAGACACCAGTTCAGACTCAGGTATGTGATGCCAATGAAGATGTGGTCACAGCTGAGGCAAATTCTGAATCTATCAACCAAAGGGGAACAAATGTCTCTGACAATGTTCTGAATGGAATTTTCCCTGAGGAAGATGATTCCCTTTCTTCTTTTCTGTTGTTCCCTGAGTTTAATGAACTAACTGAACCTAACATTTCAAATGTTGAGGATACTATTGAAGGGGGAACATCTAGAAGAAGATGGTTAGATAGTCATCCTACAAGTCAGATTGTGGGTGATCTAACTGAAGGTGTCAAAACAAGGTTTCATGGTGAGAGTGCATTATTCTGTTGCTTCCTATCAGAGAAAGAGCCTACTGAGATTGGTGAAGCTCTACAAGATTCTCATTGGATTACTGCTATGCAAGATGAGCTGAATCAATTCTCAAGAAATGAAGTATGGGAGCTAGTGGATAGGCCTGAAAGGCACAATGTTATTGGAACCAAGTGGGTATTCAAGAATAAAAGAGATGAAAACAACAACATTGTAAGAAACAAGGCAAGGCTAGTTGCACAAGGTTATTCCCAAGAAGAAGGCTTGGTTATGATGAAACCTTTGCACCTGTTGCAAGACTAGAAGCCATCAGATTGTTTCTTGGATATGCTGCCCACATGAAGTTCACAGTCTATCAAATGGATGTGAAAAGTGCATTTCTGAATGGTGTGCTTAAAGAAGAGGTTTATGTAGAACAACCTCCTGGTTTCAGACAGAATGACCAAGTTTACAGGCTCAGAAAAGCTTTGTATGGTCTTAAGCAAGCACCCAGAGCATGGTATGATACTCTTTCTCAGTTTCTTACTGACCATGGTTTTGTCAAAGGAACTGTTGATAGAACTCTGTTCAGGATAGAAGATGGGGAAGATATCTTACTAGTTCAGATATATGTTGATGACATAATTTTTGGATCTCCAAATCATCAGTTGTGTGAAAAGTTTTCTACACTGATGAAAGGCAAGTTTGAGATGTCAATGATGGGAGAGATGAATTTCTTTTTAGGTCTTCAAGTGAAACAATCAAAGGAAGGAATATTCATCAACCAAGCAAAGTACACCAGGGATCTGATTGCCAAGTATGGTGTACAGAATTACAATGCAGTTAGAATTCCTATGAATACTAACTACAAGATGGATCCTGATTCTGAAGGCAAATCAGTAAGTCATACTGATTATAGAGGAATCATTGGATCATTGCTCTATCTCACAGCAAGTATGCCGGATATAACATTTGCTGTTGGGATATGTGCAAGATACCAAGCTAATCCTAAGGCTAGTCACATGGAGGCTGCCAAAAAGATACTGAAGTATCTTAAGGGCACAGTGAATAGAGGATTATGGTATCCAGCTGATGATAACCTTGAATTAACTGGTTACTCAGATGCTGATTATGGAGGTTGCAGAATTGACAGGAAATCCACTACAGGAACTTGTCAATTTCTTGGAAGTAAACTGATATCTTGGTTTTCGAAGAAACAGACCTCAGTAGCAACCAGTACTACTGAAGCTGAATACATGGCTGCAGGAAGCTGCTGTGCTCAGATTCTTTGGCTCAGACAACAATTAAGGGATTATAAAGTTGTAGCCAATGAAGTACCAATATTTTGTGATAATAATAGTTCCATTGCTATTTCACAAAATCCGGTATTGCACACCAGATGCAAGCATGTGGATATCAGACATCACTTCATCAGAGATCATGTCGAGAAAAAGGACATCAGGATGGAGAAAATTCATACTGATAAACAGAGAGCTGATATCTTGACTAAACCTTTGGCTGAATCAAGATTTCAGGAACTATCAGTTGAATTAGGGATGTTGGATCCAGGTGTTTAGAGTAAAATCTGAAAAATTGAAGGTTTTCAGATGCATGAAGGTTTCTCAGGATTCTACTGAGAAACTCAGGATAAAATAGGAAATACTGAACTGGGTCTCAGGAAACTCAGGTTTACTGAAGGTCAGTACTCAGTGTTATACTGAACCCGTTCAGTACTCAGTATCATACTGACATTTTATCAAGGTCAATACTCAGTAAGACTGAGAGAGGTAAATTAGTCTGAAGAAGTAATGACTCATGCGACTCATTTATTGCTTAAGTGAAACTCAGTAATCATTTGCAATAAATACAAAACACCTGAAGAATGTTTTTGGGCGGGATCTTTGAAATTCCAAGGAAGGTCAACGGTCATTAAATGCTCTGTTACTTTTAATCACCAATGAGGACATTTTGGCGGCTTACTTTTCGGAAGATCGTCCGTTCGCATACCCGATTAATCGTGGATTAATCTTAACCGTTGATTTTAATTAATCAGATGATCTACCCACGATCTCGAACTATATATTCTTTGAGAAGCCATTCAAGCCATTTTATTGAACCCTTCGTTCCCAAAATCCTCTGCAAAATAAAATCCCTCTTTGCCCAGAAAATCCAAACCCTAACCTTCAAATCTTCAAAAATGACTCATACCATATTCGACAGATTGGCCGAGACCAATAAGCCATGGTATGAGTACGTGGTTTCTCTGGAGAGTACTTCCAATGCCAAACACGAAGAAGAGGTGCTCCACTTGATTCGGTTGGCGAAACTGACGAATCTTGTCGTGAATCGACCGGAGGCGGAGTACTGTCGCGAGGTAATAGAGTTCGTCTCTACTATGGAAATAGATGAGGATAATAATATTGAGTCCAAGATTTCTGTTTCGCATCTTGAACATTCATTGAAGTATGTGGATTTTGTTCGAGAGCAGTATATTGTTCCCAAGAATTTGAACGACATTTTTGAGTTGTGCGATAGGGGAGATGATCCCTCATTGTATATGTTGGGACGGGAGCAAGAGTATCTTGATGGGATTACTGAGAATCCTGTTAAGTTTGAGGCAACTCTGCATAAGCGGCATTTAAAGCCGAAATACAGAGTGTTGATGGATATTGTGAGCAAGTGCATCATGAGTAGATCGGGGAGCTTTGAGCAGATCAGCACTCCCAAACTCCGACTGATGGCGGCGATTGAGGACTCACCCACCAAGGAGTTCAACTGGCTGAAGTATCTAATCAAGGTGGTGAGTGAGCAAGCCAAGGTCATAAAAAAGGAGGATGGTGTAATATCTATCAAAGGCAGGATACTCCATGCCACCAAAATAGCTTTTATTTTGGAAATGTGCCAAGAGGAGGAGGATATCTTTGCCAACTCTACTCCATTCCCTAAGTCCAAGGTGTTGTTCAAGCCGATTGCTGCAAAGAGAACCATCAAAGGGAAGAAAGAGAAAAAGGTGGAATCACCTATTGCTGCTGCTGCTGAAGAAAGCCAACAAGCCAGGGGGAAGGCTTTGTTGGAGGCCAAGAAGGAGCAGGGTGAAAAATTGAAGAAGCAAAAGACCCTTGCTCCAAAGCGCAAAAGGATGGTGATTCTCACTGATGATGATGAGGAGGAGGAGAGTGAATCTGAGGAGATTCAACCTGAGAGCCAAGAAGCTCATAAATCGCCTTTGCAAGTGCTGGCTCAGGTTATCTCAAAGGCACAGGAGCAAACTGAGGAGCAAGTCTTCTCTGAGGTTCTTGAGACGTCATTAAGTTCTGACAAGTTCTCTCAAGAAATATTCTAAGGACCTCAGACCTAAGAGCAAGAGCAAGCATGATTCTGGCTGAGGAAGCACTCGCCAGACTTTCGAAGTCGCCGATTCCTACTGAGGAAGAACATGTTCAGACCTCAGAGCAAGTTCAGACTCTTCCGAGAAATGCCCGCCGCACAAGGGAGCAAGCTCGAGTCATAATCGGCGGGAGCTAATGGCGGCTCGGACCTTAACCAGTTCAAATTCGGGACCGGGAAACAGTCTCGCCTAACCCTCGATATTGCTGAGCCTCAGGAGCCGATGAACGTTGATGAGCTCCTGGGTGATCTACTATTTGATCTATCAGCAGATCTTTCCACTGAACCCGAGAGCCCGATGCTCAAGAAAGGTGAAGCTGAAGAGACCGAATGGCGAAGCAAGGGGGAACGGTTCATTCTTGACCGCTACCCCGAAGCTTAGCTATTCCTCGACCTCCAAGACATCTTCTTGGATTGAGGTCAATGGTCTACATCCTCAACCGGACTCTTAGGAGATGCTCAACATTGCTTCATCTCTTGGTGGAACGAGGGAGATGCTTTTCTCACTGGATTCTTAGGATTCAGGAAAACCAAGCTCAGAATGAAAATCTCTGACTTTGATGAGTTGGTTAAGAGGAAGGTTGCTGAGAGGAGGATTGCTGAAGTTGGTGCCCCGAGCTCCAAAGATAAATCTCAGAATGGGGACCAACAAGGGGATGATGAGAGTCAATCTCAGAAGGAGAAAGACTCAATTGATCTTTGAAGAGGTTTCTTTGTCCGAACATCCTCGGTGACGGGTTAGCCTTGACCGAGGAGGCTCGTGGACACCAAGCTCGGGGTGAATCCTGGACTCGGAGACCGAGTCCGGGAAGCCCGACCGGGTGAAGCTCGAGGTTGGGACCGGAGACTCAGTCGAATAGCCACTCGAGGAGGCTGGCCAGATCGGATATGCTCCGAGATTGATCTCACCCCGTTGATGGAGAAGTTGGAGAAGGTTGAGCCAATCCTGAACAAAATTGCTCAAATGGAGGAGGTATTGGCCAACCAAAGTCAGAAGATGGAAAGCTTGAGTTCTTCTTGGGACTGTGCTACTTCAGGATACTCTGACTGAAAAACTGACCACCATTGAAGGAAAGATTGAGGAGAAAATGGAAGGGGTCAAAGCTGAGATTAATGCAGAGCTGAAGCAAAAGCTTCAGGAACAGACTCAAATTCTTGAAGCAAAGTTGGTAGAGAAGAATGAGATGCTGGTGAAGAATGTTGTTGAGGAGATGAGCTCAATGCTCATGGCCAAGATGACAGATATGTTCAAGGAAGCTCTCTCTAGCCAATTTGCGCATATGTCTGAAGAACTCTCAGTGGCAAAGAACCACCTTAGAAGGCTCGAGGATGAGCAAGATCAGTTGGCAGGGGAGGTGCGGAGTGTCAGTAAAGAGCAATACCATATGGACACAGCACTCTCCAGGCTTCTGCCAAAGTATGGTTCCAAGAAGGGGGAAAGACCTGGAGCTGATCTCAGGAAATTATTGGATCATACTTTGAAAGGCAAGATTGTCAAGGATGCTGAAAAGAAAATCATTGCCGAAGCCATGAAGGAAATTGAGGCCACTGAGAAGCTAAAGTTCAAGAAGGTGGAAAAGCCAATCTACACTCAGGTTTCAGAGGAAACAATGCAAGAAGTTGCTACAGAGAAACTGAGTGGTAGAGGAAGAATTGGAACAAGCCAAGCTGGTGCTGAAATGCCCATCAAAAGAAAAGTTGTAGCGTTTGAGGAGCCTGAGGGCAAAAGAGCTAAGGCTTCTAAGCCAATTCAGAGAAAGTTGATTCAGGATATTGAAGAATCTGAGGTTGAGCTACAGAAGAAGGTCTTCAATACCAGAAGTGCTCTGAAAACACTCCAAGTTGAACAAGCTAAAAAGACTGCTGCTTCTGTTTCTGGTGTACCAGTGATCAGAAAGAAGGTAGAAGAAGAGCAGAAGAGAAGGAGTGGTTTCAAAAAGTTCGCAAACAAGAGGAGAGGGAACACAAAAGCACAGAAATGGCCGCATGTTGACAAATGGATGCCAATCCAGTACAACGATGCATGGGAAGAAATCAAGAGAACTTTCTGGTTCTATTATGATGTGCTCAGAGAATGGAGAGGGGAAAGCTCAGATCCCAATGAGGCTTTCATTGACTATCTCCTGACCTTTTATCCGAAGTACCTTCAAAGCTGGTTAAATCTTGCGGATGAAGGAAAGGTGCAGATAACCGCCCTGGTCCATACTCGTACCCTCCTCCCAGGCTGGAGAATGGCTGTGTGAATGAGAAAGCCATTGCTCAAGAGATTTCTCAGTACGCCATTCAGTTGGGTCTGACAGGGAACAATCCTGATATCATTAAAGAAAGAGATGCACTGAAAAGAAGATATTACGGAATGTTCAACCTTGAAGTCCCTGCTGATGAGGTGGAAGAAGATCAGAACTGAAGAGCAGAAGAAGACTGAAGATGAAGACTCAGAAGAATCATGTAATCCTTTATCTTTTTTGTCTTTTTGATTTTGTTTGTTCAGATAAGATTCATTGTAACTTGTAACTGTCTACCTATCATCAATGAAAACTTATCATTTATTCTCAAAAGATAATATCACATTATCTTATTTACATGTCTTTTAATTTTGATATGCCTGAATGTTGTCTCTGAGATTAATTGTTGGGAGATTATTTGGTTGGTGATGAATCCTTTGAGAGATTCATTACTGAATTAATTGTTGGGAGATTCTCTACTTAGGAAATTGTTGGGAGATTCTCTGTTTAGGAAATTATTGGGAGATAAAACCAATCTTGTAATAGGATAAACTGAAACCTGAGTATAGGTTAATGTTTTGTAACAAGATAGGTTTTGGCATCATCAAAAAGGGGGAAATTGTTGGGAGATGAATTTAATAAAGATATGATTTTGATTAGATCCCAAAACCCCTGAGTATGACATGTTCAGAATAATCTTGATAGTTGAGTCAGGATTCGGGTTTTAGAGTATTAGGGATGTTATCTGCGCAAAAATGTATAGTCGCAGATATAGATCGGGGTTAGGATCTAAAGATTCGAAGAACTTCGATAAGTTTCAAGAAACCGAAGTTTCAAAGATGAAACCGAAGTTTTCAAGATTCAAGATGAAACCGAGAATCAAGACTCAAGCAGAAATCGAGATATCAAGACTCAAGATGAAACCGAGAATATCAAGACTCAAGATGATATCGAGGAATCAAGACTCAAAGATGAAGACTCAAAAGATATCACTAAATGCGGAAGACTCGTAAGACCCTCAAGACTCAAGACCTCAAGACTCAAAAAGACGCCAAGACTCAAAAGACGCCAAGACTCAAAAGACCTCAAGACTCGTAAGAATCAAGACTCTAAGACTCAAGACTCGTAAGACTCAAGACACGTACATGTAAGATCAAGATCAAGATCAAGAATATCGAAAACAAAGAATTAATCGATGACTCAAGAATGTATCAATGCTCAAGATAAACTCGAATGTTCCGAGGCACTGAAAATATCTATCTGAGGGATGCAATACTGAGGAAAACGTGATTCCTTAGAAAAATAGATATTACCAAAGACATTCTCATGCAGACAAAAGGAACTAAGACAAAGTGTTGTTAAGGTTATATCACTCAGAGATTGTAACCAAAAAAGAGCCGTTGTGTGTCTATCTTTAACTGGAGACAAAAGTCAAAAAGAAGAAGACAGCATTGTACCATACTGACACTGACAGGGACAGGTCACTGAAAAGATGTCAGAAGTACTAAGTTCCAGACTGCAAAAAAGTGATAACCGGCTACATGAAAGGCTATTGCCTAAAACGTGTTAGGGAGTGTCAAAACCTAAATATAGTCGTTTCTCACAAACCATAAGAGGAAACTCACGAAGCTATCTCTTCCAACGGATAGTTTTTCAAGAGTGACCTTGGTGTATGCCTATAAATACTTGTGACCCTCTACATTGTAAGGTTACGGGAAATTTGTAAGCAACTCAAGAGCTCAAACTTATTATCGCAAGTTGAAGCACTCGAAAACCCAAGAATTTCCCAAGTGCTTTAAATCGAAGAGAGATCATTCCACTAAGCCTAGCTTGATAAGATATATCCAAAGCTTAGTCGAGATATCCTAACCTTTACATTGTTCTTTATTGTAAAGGATATCTCATCCTAGTTGGAAACCAACCAAGAAACCCCCAAACCCTTTGTAAGGTAGTTTGAGTGTGATTGTTGGTGAGATTGGAGTTGTAAAGAGTAAGTAAACTACATTGAGGTAGTCAGAAAGCTCTAGAGAAGAAGTGAGTAATCTATCTTGGATAGACAGAAAGCTTGTGTGAGTTTTGAGTTAGTAAACTACAGAGGTAGTCAGAAAGCTCAAAATAGAAAGGTTAGTAAATTACAGAGGTAGTCAGAAAGCCTTAGGAAGTTATTAGTGAATTTCTCTGAAGAGATCAGGGAGAGTGGACGTAGGAGCTTGAGTCTCTGAACCACTATACTTGCTGTGTTATTTGCTTTCTGTTTTGCTTGATTTATCTGTTGCATTACTTTGAATTGAAAGCATATTTTCACTGATATTCGGTTGGAATCAATCCACTGAAGTTGCATATAATTGAATCACAGCCTAATCACTATTCCATTAAAGGAAGGTTTTCAGCAAAAGCTTAAAACGAGTATAAACTAAGGGCCAACCATTCCGCACATCTGAGTAGCTAGAACAGATAGTTACCAAACTGAACTTACTCTTCTGAGGGTTCAGTAAGTTAGTTATCTGATCCAAGCAACTCTGGATCTCTGAAAACTCAGGATCAGTTGGGATTATCTGAGGTATCTGAAAGCAGCTCAGGATCATTGTCTCAGGTAGACTTTGACTCAGAGCGATTTGTGCTTCTCAGGACCAAATCATCAGGACAACCTGACCCAAGCTGACCTCAGTAAAGAAAAGTTTTAAAAACACTGAACACGTGTATTCCCCCCCCATACACGTGTAAGACTCGTTTGCACCGGGACCAACATGTTGGTATCATCATCCTGATCACTCTCTTCTTTGGACTTGGAGCCTTTTTTCTTGGATGAGGATTCTTCAGCTTTGTGGTCTTTCTTCCTGTCAGTGGACTTGTCCTCAGCTTCAGAGTTGCTCATGTTCCTGTACTTGGAATCCTTGTAAAATTTCTTATACCTTCCAAACCTGCTATTGAGTCTTTCAAACCTCCTTGCCATCAGTACTAACTTGTCCTCATGTTCATCCTGATCTTTGGCAGGTGGGTTTTCAGACTCTTTAGCTTTACAGGATTTCTCTTTGGCTTTGAAAGCCACATTCTTGCTAGATGGAGATTCATCTTTGCTATCAGATTTCTTAGTTTTCTTATCATTCACAAACTCATAAGCTTTCAGTTCAGAGAAAACTTGTTGATATGGCATAAATGCAATATCTTTGGTGTTTTCAATCACCACAGCATGTATATCCCATTTCTTAGAAAGTCCTCTAAGAATTTTCAGTGCAATTTCCTCTAAGAATTTAAATTTAAATATAATATAATAATAAATTAATTTTTTTTAGATTACACATAGAAAATTTAAAAAATATTATTATAATTTGTTGGTCCCCAAGTACGAGTCACACACGTGTATGGGTGGGGGAATACACGTGTATAGTATTTCTCAACTTTTGAAAACCTTGTTGATCAGTGAGTCAGACCTTCCTGAGTTTAGTCCTGAAAAACACAAATCACCCATAAGTTAAAGTCTATAGAGACAATAACCCTGAGCAGCTTTCAGTCCTTTAGATTAGCTCAACTGATCCTAAGTGCAAACTATCCTGAGTAGCTTGGCACAGATAAGTCTTACTGAATACTCAGAAGAGTTGTTCAGTTTGATAGTTATCTATACTAGCTAACTGAGGTGTGGAAAGTGTAGTCCATAAGTTTATACTCGTTTTAACTTGATGAATACCTTTTACTTTGTGAAGACAGTGTTTAGGTTGTGATCAGGTTAATGCAAGTTCAGTGGATTGGTTCCAACTGAATTCAGAAAACCTTTTAATGCTTCAGTGAAAATATGCAACAATAAAATTCAATACAGAAAGCAAATAACACAGCAAACTTATAGTGGTTTAGAGACTCAAGCTCCTACGTCCACTCTCCCTGATCCTCAGGGGAATTCCTTAAGCACTTCAGGAATCTGCTTGGTTTATAGTGCCAAGGGACACTGATCAGATCACCTCTCGAAGGCAATGTGATCCCTAGGATCTACTTCCTGAGTCCTAGTACTCAGAACTACTACTCCTCTCAAGCTTTCAGGCTGAACAACACAGCTTACTCACTTATACAACTCTCTCAACTTCCAAACAATACTACTCAAACTGCCTAACACTTAGGGTTTGGGTTTTGGTTTGGTTTCCAACTAGGGTGAGATATCCTTTACAATAAGAACAATAGCAAATGGCTAGGATATCTCTACTAAGCTTTGGATCTTAACAATATTAGGCTTAGTATGTGAGCTCTCTTCAAAGTGAAACACTTGGGAAATCTGTAGGGTTTCGAGTGCTTAAAAAACAAACTTGAATATGCTTGAGCTCTGTGAGTTGCTTGATTTCCCGTAATCTTGAATGTGTTCAAGGCCTTCGGTATTTATAGGCAACTCTCAAAGAGTCACTCTTGAAAAACTATCCGTTGGAGAGATAACTTCAAGGGTTTCCTCTTTAGGTTAGTGATGAACGGCTCTCTTAGGGTTTGAACGCGCCCTTTCATGGTTTAGGTAATATTCAACCAAACAGCCTATCACTATCCTTTGCAAACTAGATGATATCAGTTCTGACATTTCTTTCAGTGAGATGTCGTTTTCAGTGGCAGTAAGGTACGATGTTGTTGTCTTCTCATTGGTAGAGATCTTCCTTTGAGTAGAGACAAAACGAACGGCTCTTTTTTAGGTCAACTCCACTGAACTGATACTATCCTTAATGTCTATGAATGCATAACATTCTCTTTGTTTGTACTAAGTTTGAACATAACATTATTCATCAGATAGTCTGTTCAGGATCTGTTTCTTCAGTACAAAACATCTTCAGGATCTTCGGTCTTCAGGATCTGAGTCTTCAGAATATACTGAGTTCCCCCTCAATATATTCCTCAGTTTTCAGTGATGCTTTCACATTCTAAACTATCCTGATCTAAATCTACTGACTATACATGGTGCAGATTATCCTGAGAGCCTATCTATAAAAACCTGAATCCTATCTATCAAGATGTTCTGATACATGTCATACTCAGGGGTTTTGGGATCTAATCAAAATCTCTTATATTAAATTTATCTCCCAACATAATTGAACTAAATAAACATTTGAAGTATTAAACCAAAATGTAATACTAATATTTTTTTAAAGCCACGAAATTCGCAAAGATACGTACTAGTATTTATATAAATACATTAAAAATATTTTATAGGAATACTTTATATACGAATAAACTCTATATAGTAGTAAAATAATAACGGTTCCGACTCGAGATTAGTTATATTTATGAATAAACTCCATATTGCAATAAGTCTTTTTTTTTCGATCTTGTTTTAAGGATTTATATCTTCTTTTAGGAATGAACGACATTATTTTTTTAAAATATATATTTCATTACAATAAATTTAAGATGACCTAAAATATTTATCTATGGTTGATTATGACAACATCTAAATTATACGACTTGTTACTGCATACTTCAATTTGCATATGTATAATAACTCGTCCACATAGACACCTTCTTATTGAAGCCAAAATGATTCCAACTTATGTAGTATAACATATATTATATTGAATATTATTTTTTTATAAGAAAAATAATATTTTTATATGTTAAATTTAATTTAAGAATAATTTTCCTATAATAATTTTTTTTTTCCCAGTCCCTATAATATGATCTGTATAAAATTTTTACTGTATTTATTTTCTACGTACTATTTTTAAAAGCAAAGAATTCATTTCAATTATTCACAAGAGCAAACAACTGTATTTTTTAAACCTTTCAAAAAAAAAACCCAAATATTTTTTTGTCACCTGCAAATAATTATATAAAATGCGAGAAAAATGAAAGTAATCATATTTCATTTAGAATTTATGGGTTACCATTTTCGTTGATCTCTTGATTACACTCTCCAAAATGAATGTGATTTGTGATAATGGGGTGTCAAGCGACTTATTCCAAATTTTTAATAAAAATTTTGTAGAAGGATTTAACCTAAAATTTGATAGTATAAATATTCCGGCCAACAAACAATAAGTAATTGATAGGATAGCAATTCAGACGATCAAAACAGGTAAAAGAGACAATGTTTGGTGACCCAGTTCGTCTTTGAAGAGACTACGTCTGGGGGCGAACCAAGCCAGGAATATTTTTACTATCTATTAGTTTTTGTACTGAAAATATTAGCAAAATTCCAACCTCCTTCTAGTATGGCCATGGTGGCCTATTTATACAAGGATTCTCGCCTCTCGGGCGGGAATTTACATAAGGAATGTACAATAAATGTGGCTTCAATCCCACTGGCCGGGAATTCCGTCTCGCCGGGTCAGAGGTCGCTGCATTTAGTGCGCGCCAATTGCGGGGCAAACTTCGGGGGCGGATCTTGCGGCTTATCGATCGTTTTCCAAGTGTTAGCAGGATCTGCGACCTCTGGCAGCCTGTGGGCTACCTGTGAGCTACCTACGACCTGTGACCTGCGACCTGTGAGCCACCTACGACCTGTGACCTACTACCTCACGACCTCCGGCTCGCGGAGTCTTGTTCCGAGTCGCTCTTCCTGGTCGCCTGTAGCGACTTGCAATCCTTGCGACCTCTATGCAAGTCGGGTTTATTCTTCTCACAACAATAAAATTGATAGAGTCGTTTGTGATTTATTCCATCTGACTACTGAAACTCTATTTTAAGACTTCTATTTATAAAACATTAACAACTTAGGGTATGTTTGTTTGGAGACTCACCCGGATGAACTTAGGACTTTGCGACCCACGTCCCATTACAGTTTGAGTTTTAAAACCAGACTTCAACATTCATTCCTATAAAATATATCTACACACCTATTTTTCACAAAATTCTATATAATTAATCACTATTTTTCCTCTCTCACAAAATTCACGTCGGGTTCACCACTTGATGGTCCCGAAAAACCCAATTTAAAGCTCGTAAAATCTCAATGGGAGGTGACTTAAATTTTTTTTTTTTGAATGTGTGTTATGCAGATTTGCTAAAGAATGTATGACAGTTAATATGAAAGCAAATAAGAACACGCGTATTTTTATAGTGGTTCGGACAAACCAGTCCTACATCCACTCTTCCCTTCATGGGGCACCAACTTAACCAACAGATGTTTACCGAGTTCACACTCAAACGGGACTTATCACCCTCACGGGATCGCCTATAGATGTTTATCGAGTTCACACTCAAACGGGACTTATCGCCCTCACGGGATTGCCTACCCTCCCTTTCGGGATTGCTAGATGTTTACCGAGTTCACACTCACCTACAAACTTATCCTATCAAACTGATTTGGGTAAGGTTTGTTTGGTTTCCAACTAGGTAGAGATTTTCCCTTACATTTGTTTAGCCTCAATGCTAAGGATGAGAAAATATCTCTAAGCTTAGGATATAGCATTTGTGCTTAGATCTAGGGTAGAACACTTTTGAATATATGTGTGTATTTCTTGCTCTGTGTTCTATGAATGGATTTGCTTGAATATTTGGCTTTAATTTCACTTTGCAGATCCTCCATTATCTTCTTTTGAAGATAGTGCAATGTATTTATAGTGTGGATTTGAATATTACCGTTGGAGAGTAATATTCAAATCCATATTAATAATCTTCCAGCTTTTCTTTGTCCTTTTGTACTGTTGTTTGCAGCTTTATGTCACATCCATATATGTTGTTATCTTCTTATTGATCAGCTGCTTTTGTGTGTCTAACGGATCGATCATTTCATGGGATTATTGTTCATCGCTTCGATTACGGGTCTTTGATTCGTCCATTTAAAATCTGATCTGTAGATTTCGGTGTCTTTGAAATCACTAATCATCAAGTTAAAACACTGTTCATCGGGATTCGATTTCCCTTCGATCGGATCATGTCGAATCGATATGCCAGATCGATCTACCGATTCGATCTGCCTGTTAATCCCCGTCTGCCGCAGCGATCGAGACAATTGATCCCCGATTCTTACCTGATTCGATTCGTGATGACTGATTCGATATAAATCTTTACCGATGATCGATCTTTACAAGATCGGTTACCTGGTGAGACAAATTGATTCGATCTTGCCTGACGGATCTCTGATTGATTCGATATCGCGATCTGCTTGATTCGATCTCAGACAAATTGATTCGATCTTGCCGGTGATCATCTGACTGATATCTTTGCCAATAGATCGATCTTGATTTCTTCTTCTTCTTCTTCTTCTTCTTCTTCTTCTTCTTCTTCTTCTTCTTCTTCTTCTTCTTCTTCTTCCTTCTTCTGATTCAGATACCGACCCTTGATATCGCGATACCGGACCGATATTCCGATTTCTTCTTCTTCTTATTCTTTATACTTTTCTTCTTCTTTCTTCTTCTTCTTCTTCTTAACTTGTTCTCTCGTTCCCCTCAACTTGTTATCGTATATTAATTTAAATAACACAAGTTGATAATGTTTTCAGCATAATTTATCAAAACTAAAAATATCCCAACAATTCCCCTTTTTGATAATGATGCCAAAACTAACTAACAATAAAAATATACGAGAAAAGCAGTGTTAGTTAAACAAGAGAAATGATGAAGAATATTTGATGCATTAAAAAAAATGATGAGAAGATGATTGTCAACCTCCATGAATTTTATAAATAATATGCATTTTAAACTAAATGGGTTTTAAAAAAAAGATGGATTCGGTGTTCACATTAAAATCTAGTGAACTTTTGAACCCCGCTTTGATACCACTTGATGGTCCGAAAAACTCGATTTAAAGCTCGTAAAAATCTCAATGGGAGGTGACTTAATTTTTTTTTTTTTTTGAATGTGTGTTATGCAGATTTGCTAAAGTATGTATGATGCTTAATATGAAAGCAAATAAGAACACGCCAGATTTTTATAGTGGTTCGGACAAACCGATCCTACATCCACTCTTTCCTTCATGGGGCACCAACTTAACCAACAGATGTTTCTGAGTTCACACTCAAAGCGGGACTTATCACCCTCACGGGATCGCTTTATAGATGTTTATCGAGTTCACACTCAAAGCGGGACTTATCTCCTCACGGGATTGCCTACCCTCCCTTTCGGGATTGCTAGATGTTTACCGAAGTTCACACTCACCTACAAACTTATCCTATCAAACCGATTTGGGTAAGGTTTGTTTGGTTTCAACTAGGTTGAGATTTTCCCTTACATTTGTTTAGCCTCAATGCTAAGGATGGGAAAATCTCTCTAAGCTTTAGGATATAGCATTTGTGCTTAGATCTAGGGTAGAACACTTTTGAATATATGTGTGTATTTCTTGCTCTGTGTTCTATGAATGGAGTTGCTTGAATATTTGGCTTTAATTTCACATTGCAGATCCTCCATTATCTTCTTTTGAAGATAGTGCAATGTATTTATAGTGTGGATTTGATTATTACCGTTGGAGAGTAATATTCAAATCCATACTAATAATCTTCCAGCTTTTCTTTGTCCTTTTGCACTGTTGTTTGCAGCTTTATGTCACATCCATATATGTTGTTATCTTCTTATTGATCAGTTGCTTTTGTGTGTCTAACGGATCCGATCATTTTGACGGATCTTGTTCATCGCTTCGATTTCGTCTTTGATACGGTCCATCGAAATCGATTCAGATTTACGGTGTCTTTGAAATCACTAATCATCAAGTTCCGAAAACACTATTCATCGGATTCGATTTACGCCTTCAGATCAGGTGGATCGATCGGAATCGATATCTTGCCCGGTGATTCGATTCTGACTGGTGATCCGATCTGCCACCGGTGATTCGATATCAAGATACTGATCGTTTCAAAGATGGTGACTGATCTGCCTGGTGATCGATATCAAGATGGTGATCGATTCTGCCTGGTGATCGATTCTTGACAAATTGATCTGATATCAGATGGTGATCTGGTTCAAAGATACCGTGACTGATCTGCTTAACCGATTCGATCTTGCCGCGGTACCGATCCGATCTTGCGATGGTGATTCGATTCGACAAAATTGATCCGATCGCGAATACCGATCCGATCTTCTGATTTCTTCTTCTTCTTCTTCTTCTTCTTCTTCTTCTTCTTCTTCTTCTTCTTCTTCTTCTTCTTCTTCTTCTTAACTTCTTCTCTCGTTCCCCCTCAACTTGTTATCTGTATATTAATTTAAATAACACAAGTTGATAATGTTTTGGCATAATTTATCAAAACTAAAAATATCCCAACATGAACAATCATTATTGTAGCAAGTAAAGCTACACTTTATTTGTGGTGTAGTGGTGAGTTTCACTCTCCACTAAAGAGAGTCACTTTGTATTAATCGAAAGAAATTATTTCCTCTTTTCTATTTATTATTAACCAACAATTTTAAATTTCAATAAAGTTTTTTAAAATAATATATTTCATATAATTTATTTTAAAATTTTTAAATTTAATATCTATATTGCACATTTAAAATTAACATCCATCTTTAATTATTTATTTAATAGTTTTAAAAGTTTTTTTTAATGTTAATTATTTGAGTTGAATATTTTAGATTATATAAATTTTGGTAAACTTCAATATTATTTTACAAATTTTAGTATTAGTGATGAATTTAGTATATGATTAACAAGTAATTTTGAGACACCTACATATATACAATATCATCTTTAGATATAGAGAAAAATATTAGCAGAATAAATAAATTAATTAATTTAAAGGTGAACAAAATAAATTTAATTTAAATTTCTATTACTTAACCTCACTCTATACAATTTTCTGTTAAAATTAATATATCTATAATCTCTATAATGGAAAACCTCCATAAGATGATGTGGCAAGTCATAAAATGATGTGGCAATGATGTGGCAAAGTCATATTCTTCTATTTCGAATCCCTCTAATCTTATTCATTTTGTGTGTTGTTTTAATTTTAGTCATTGATTTTGTCTTTCATTTTCTATAAATTGTGACATCTCATATTCATTTTTTCTCCATTCATTCTCTTCCATTTTATTTTCTACTGTTTTTTTTTTTTTTTTTATATTGTCTTCTCTAACAATCTTTTGTTCGATTTTTTTTGTTTTGTTTTGCAGGTTCTTATTATCATATAATGCTTGAAGAATGTTTTGCAGGTTTCTATAATTTTAGTCATATTTTATGTAGATTCGTCTACATACGATCTCTTCCGTGGATTAAGTTAACAGTTATACATTCTTCATGCGAAAATATTAGTTTTTTCAATCTTTTTCCGATGTTTCTTCCCGTCTCCTCCATTCTTTTTAATATTATTATTTTGTTTAATCAACAGATTTGCGGAATATGATCGAGGGTTTTCATTGCAAGTTCATTGATTGGATAGTTGAAGACTTTATTGTTTAAGTTTCGAAAGAGTATTAAGATATTTATTTTTTTATAAGTTTTGGAGACTTTGTTGCTTGATCTATGTAAGATTTGCACTAATACACATTTGGTTAACAGTTATACATTCTTCATGCGAAAATATTAGTTTTTTCAATCTTTTTCCGATGTTTCTTCCCGTCTCCTCCATTCTTTTTAATATTATTATTTTGTTTAATCAACAGATTTGCGGAATATGATCGAGAGTTTTCATTGCAAGTTCATTGATTGGATAGTTGAAGACTTTATTGTTTAAGTTTCGAAAGAGTATTAAGATATTTATTTTTTTATAAGTTTTGGAGACTTTGTTGCTTGATCTATGTAAGATTTGCACTAATACACATTTGGACTTGGACAAGCTGTTAAAAATGACCTTGGACAGCGGTTATAAGGGTTGTCCAAGTAACAGTTGTCTAAGTTAAATTGACACTTAGACAAAGATTTAGAACCAGAATTGTCCAAAGTAACCACTTAAAAATTCATTTTTTTTTTTTTGGACCCAAGTGGCATCTCATATATATAAGCTCAAAGATGCCTCCCAATTAATTGAGGCAAATATTCGCTCCCATGGGGGACCGGACACGGGACCTTGGGCGCCTGAGCGGGGATCAATTCCGCTCGGGCACTTGCTTTCTTGAGTTTATTTAATGAAATTAATTCTATATGTCCTAAAAATCGTTTTTTCTTACTATTTTTTTTTTAAATTCTTTATTTCAATTATCATCACATTTTTATATAATAATTTTTTTTATATAATTTTAAATTTAAATTTAAATTAAATTATATTATATTAAAATTATATTTTTTACTTGTTTTTTTTTTAAGTTTTACCTTTCTTTTAAACCTGTAATATTTTTCCTTCTAAACAAGTAATACTTTTTTTTATCTTAATAAGTAATATTTTTCTTTAAACAAGTAATACTTTTCAATTTATGTGTAGTATTTTAATTCATAGCATATTTTTTTAATTAATTGAGATTTTTAAAATTAACTATAATATTAATTTATTTTTTTATTAATTGAATACAACAATAATTGATTTATTCAATATTAAGTAAAAATAATAATTCAATTATATATAATATCACACAAATTATTCCAAGTTATCCATATAAAAAAAAAGTTAAAACCAATTAAAATAAGAAAAAGAAAAAAAAAAGAAGAAAAAGTAGCGCATGCAGCACATATATCATGCGTTATATAATAGCGCAAAGATTTTTTGCTTCCTTAGTTACACAGCGGTTAGAAACCGTTGTCCAAGTTTTTTTTGGGCGCCGGTTCAAAACCAGACTCAAATCTGACTTAGACAATGGGTTCATAACCATTGTCTAAGTTTTCTTTGACGGTGATTTATGAACCACTGTCTTTTTTTAAAAAAAATAAAACCGCTCTCCAAACTATAGTTTGGAGAGCTGTTTGAAAAAAGGGTTGTCCAAGTGCAGTTGTGCAAGCTTAAATGTGTAGTAGTGTTGATATTATTAATATATAAAAAAAATATAGTTGTACGTTCTCAATCATCTTTATTTGAATTCAACTTTAATTTTCTTCTTTTTTCTTTCAAGGTCGATTAATGTTGTTGTCGACCTTCAACATTAGTTACATAATTTTATTACATATATTATGCAATCTAATTAATTAATATACATAATCAACACATGTAATTAGATAAAAATATAGAATTGTATGATTTTTAAATTTGACACAAAAAAAATTTAAATTACTATTGGAGTTCTTAATCATGAAACACACATATTAATTCTTAATCAACAATTCGTCTATTACATTACTTACAAATTTAATATTCTAAAAATTAATCTAGCATATAAATATTATTTTATAATCAATTTTGAAGTTCCCAAGTTGTCACTAATTAATTTATTGAGATTAATTTGTGATTTGGTCAATATTGATTGTTGTTTTATTTAATGTTAAATTAGTTCATCCACATCATGTTTATTTTAATGCTTATGTATCTGATAAATATGGAAATTCTTATACCTAAATAATAGGCAAAAATAAATAATGGTTATAAATTCGAATGCCATCTTATTATACATAAATATATTTTTTACGCAAGTTATCCTTATAAACTCTTCATAGAATTCTATATACTATGCGGGATTATATAATCTTTAACCCTAAAAACAACTCAAACAAAAAAATTTATAATAAAATAATATTATTAATAATTTTTATATTATAAATTTTAAGAGTTTATAAGTTAGCATAAAACAACTCAAACAAAAATTATATTATGTACATAATATGGATTTACCCAAGTGATCCTTAATATACATAATATATAAAAATAAATAATGGTTATAAAATCTTTTATAATCATGTTAATAATTTTTAATTTAGATATATAAATATAATTTTAGGTGTAAGAAAGTAATATTTATAAACTCAATCGTGCTAGAGGACTTTTCTCTTTAATACACTTTGGAAAGTAATACGTATTAGTGAGTCAACTGTGTAATATAATTAAAAATACGTATAACTTGCAATATTTAGTATATTTATTTATTATTAACTAAAAAAATTTGGTATGTTTAACTAATTTTTATTAATTAAATAAATGTCAATGTTCAATGTATTTATTGATTCCAAAAAAAATAGGAAATGATATGTGAGTTCTGAGATTTAAAAATTCAATTTAGTTAACTTTTTTAGATGGTAAAAATGACAAAAAGCATAAATGAAGACATAATTAATTGCAAATCTATATAAAATAAAAAACCAAACTAATTAATGAAAATTGATTATTTTATTTTAATTAACATAACTAATGAAGATGTATATTATGGACATGGTTCCATGCACGATTTCGTATGTATTATATATTAGAAAGTTTCCTATATTACGGTGCCTCCACCATATTTTCCTGAATAATACGCCTCCACCATTTTATAATATAAAAGTTTCCTTTTATTCATTTCTCCTTTTCGAAACAAATCGGTCCTTTTAATATTTTAGGAGAAGATTTGTTATTAATTAAATAATTAAATATCTAAAGAGGTCCAGTGGGCCGTATTCCAATATATATTATGTAGTGTTACACACTGTATTACTGCTCCAGACAAATTGTGGAATCCTTTGTTAGAAAAAAAAATTCAGTATTAAATCTTCAATGTGCCATTAATTTATCTAATCTTAAAGTATCTAAATTTGAAAATTCTGCTGGGTTGTCTTTCTTATATGGTAAAAATTTGATCGAATGTATAAATCATAAATATAATTAATAACAAATTTATATAAAATGAAAAATCAATCACATTCTATAATCATGTCAGTATCAACCAATGATTTTAAAATTGACTAAAAATTATTTTAATTTAAACTATGATTTGTAAATATGTAACAACGTTTATATTTTACAGAAATTATTAATACGGTCAACTATTAATATGTACAAAATATAAGTTTTAAATATATCTTTAAGATAGTGAAAATTACATATTTTTTTTAGAATTATGGACCAGTAATTATGGACCGAAACACGTTATTACAACAGTAAATATATCTTTAAGATAGCGAAAATACTATGCATTTTTTTTTCATGATTTACTTATTTGTAAAAATGATCAAATTATAATATTGCTGATTTTTTTAAATATGTTATATATGGCCGAAATATTTTATTTTTGAATTCTATTAAGACAATAATATATATGGCCGAAATATTGTGCTTCCTAAAATCACTCAATTAATAATTAATATGTCAAGTAAAAAAATTAATGTAGATTGATTTGTCTAAATGTTCATTAATGAATAAGATGATTACGTAGTAATTTTAATATGTTCATTAATTATTTTTATATTAATTTAACATATAGATAAAATTAAAAAGTTTTATTGTATTTGTATCATTTACAAAATTACTTTTAAGATTTATAATTAACCATTAATGTATATCATTAAATTCAAATAAAAAATGTAAGAAATTATTGTCATAATCACTAATTAAGTAACAATCCAAGCATTATTTCTACGTACTTTTTTAATTTGTACATTACTTTCACATCTTTAAATTACGATCAAAGTATTCTTTGTTCAACTACGAAAAACCACTTGCAAATTTTAAATATTATAAACACTAGCTTTCATTTGTATCAAGTAATGTCCAAACGTTTTCCGTTCAAATTTGTTCAATTAATATGATGTAATATAGTATATTTGTTATAAGTTATAATTGTACTAATATTTATTTTAAATGTTTAGGGTATTTGTTATAAGTTATAATTTACCAATTCATGGTAGAAATTTAAATATTTAAACTAGGGAAAATTACTCATGAGTACTATTTTCCACCTATTCTTACTCTAAGGTGCACTCAGTTTTTACTCTTACTCTAAGGTGCTAAATGTACCAATTTTGCCCTCACCCCACACCAACTAATTACACCTCTTCGGCTAGCCCCAAACACTACAAAAAATGTGTGTTTTAACGACGGAAATTAGCGACGGTTACAAGAACTGTCGATAATAGCGACGGTTTTTACGACGGTTACGATCAAATGGTCAAAGTCAACAGTTTTAGCGACGGTTTAGAAAACCGTCGCAAATAGCGACGGTTTTAGCTACGATTTTAGCGACGTTTTGGACTAACCCCTTTAGCGACGGTTTTTGCGATAGATTTAGCGACGGTTTTTGTGACGGATTAGCGACGGTTTTTTTTTTAATTTAAAAAAATAAAATAAAATAATTTTTTTTAAATATTAATTATGTATTTTTTTTTATGTTTCAGGATTACACTAAGTTTTTTTAATTGTTGTTAATGCACCTTACCGTATATTTAATTTATAGTCACTTGGAGAAGAGTTCCATCTGACCGTAGTCAGATCTATTTCGAGGAGTTTAAGGTATAAAATTTAATTCATAGTATATTTAAATATATATTGACTAAAAGTAGTACTTGTTTAAATAGAAAAATTGTACTTGTTTAAATGAAAGTATTACTTGTTAAATGAAAAATATTACTTAAGTTTAAATAGAAAAGTAGTACTTGTTTAAATAGAAAAGTAGTACTTGTTTAAATGAAAAGTAGTACTTGTTTAAATAGAAAAGTATTACTTGTTTAAATAGAAAAGTAGTACTTGTTTAAATAGAAAAGTAGTACTTGGTTAAATGAAAAGTATTACTTGTTTAAATTAAAAGTATTGTTTAAATAATAGAAAGTATTACTTGTTTAAATGAAAGGTATTACTTTTTTAAATGAAAAGTATTACTTGTTTAAATAGAAAAGTAGTACTTGTTTAAATAGAAAAGTAGTACTTGTTTAAATGAAAAGTATTACTTGTATAAATAGAAAAGTATTACTTGTTTAAATAGAAAAGTAGTAGTTGTTTAAATGAAAGGTAGTACTTGTTTAAATAGAAAAGTATTACTTGTTTAAATAGAAAAGTAGTATTTGTTTAAATAGAAAATGTTGGGAGATGAATTTAATAAAAGATATATGATTTTGATTTGATCCCAAAACCCCTGAGTATGACATGTTCAGAATGATCTTGATAGTTGAGTCAGGATTCAGTTTTAAGAGTATTCGGATGTTATCCGCAAAATGTATAGTCAGCAGATATAGTTCAGGATAGGTTCTGAAGACTCAAGAAATCAAGATGTTTTCGAGAAAACCAAGTTTCAAAGATGAAACTAAAGGTTTCAAGACTCGCAGAAATCGAGATATCAAGACTCAAGAGGATCTCGAGGAACCAAGACTCAAAGACGAAGATTGAAGTATCAGGTCCAAGAGACTCGAGAAGACTCGAAGACCCTCAAGACTCGAGAAGACTCAAGACGCAAGATCAAGACTAAAGATCAAGATCAAGAATACAAGGCACGTAATTATCAAGACTCAAGAAGGTAATCAATGCTCAAGATGAACCCGAATGTTCCGAGGCAATCGAATATATCTATCCGAAGGATGCACATCGAGAAAAACGCGATTCTTTAGAAAGTTAGATATTGCCAAGACATTCAAATGCAGACAAAAGGAACTAAGTCAGATATGTTGTTAAGGTTATATCAAACTCAGAGTTTGTAACCAAAAAGAGCCGTTGAAGATGTCTACCTTTAACTGGAGACAAAAGTCAAAAAGAGGAAGACGACACTGTACCATACTGACACTGACAGTGACAAGTAGCTGAAAAAGATGTCAGATGTACAAAAGTTTCAGACTGCAAAAAGTGAAGACCCAGAATTTACATGAAAGGCTACTACCTAAAAACGTGTTAGGGAGTTTCAAACCCTAAATATAGCCGTTTCTCACACACCATAAGAGGAAACTCACGAAGTTATCTCTCCAACGGATAGTTTTCAAGAGTGACCTTGGTGTATGCCTATAAATACTGGTGACCCTCTACATTGTAAGGTTACGGGAAATTTATACGCAACTCAAGAGCTCAAACTTATTCTTGCAAAAGTTAAAGCACTCGAAAAACTTAGAATTTCCCAAGTGCTTCTACATTGAAGAGAGCTCACTATACTAAGCCTAGCTTGATAAGAATTATCCAAAGCTTAGTCGAGATATCCTAACCCTTTGCATTGTGCTTCATTGTAAAGGATATCTCATCCTAGTTGGAAACCAACCGAGAAACCCCAAACCCTTGAGAAGGTAGTTGGAGTGTGTTTGTTGGTGAGAAGAGTCAGAAAGAGTTAGTAAACCACGCGGAGTAGTCGTAAAAAACTCTAGAGGAGAAGTTAGTAAGCTCGGGGGTAGTCCGAAAGCTTGTTTGTGTTTGAGTAAGTAAACTACGGAGGTAGTCGTAAAAGCTCAAGGTCGGGTTGAGTAAGTATACTACGTGGAGTAGTCGAAAAACCTTCGGCCGAAGTTGAGTAAGTAAACCACGCGAGGTAGTCGGAAAAGCTCGGTTGATAGTGAATTTCTCTGAGGATCAGAGAGAGTGGATGTAGGAGCTTGAGTCTCTGAACCACTATAATTGTTGTGTTCTTTATTGCTTTCCTTATCTGTGCTTAACTGTTGCATTGACTTGATTTTGAAAGCATACTTTTCAGCGATATTGAGTTGAAATCAATCCTTTGAAGTTGCATAAGTGAATCATGCTTAATCACTATTTCATAAAGGGAAGGTTTTCAAAGAAAGCTTAAAATGAGTATAAACTAAGGGCCAACCATTCAAGACGGTCGAGTATTTAGAACAGATAGTTACCAAACCGAACTCTCATTTGAGGATTCAATAAGTTAGTTATCGATCTAAGCAACTCGGGATCTCGACACTCAGGACTTTCGGTTGGGATTATCCGAGGTATCGAAAGCGACTCGGGATCACTGTCTCGATGAGACTTTGACTCGAGCGATCTGCGGCTTCTCGAGAACCTAATCTTGAGGATTATCGACCCAAGTGACCTCGAGAAGAAAAAGTTTTAAAAACACCGAACACGTGTATTCCCCCCATACACGTGTAAGACTTCGTTTTGCACCGGGACCAACAAGTGGTATATCGAGCGTTGGTTCAACTTGACCCTGGCTGTGTTGACCAAAGTCTTATTTTCAAAAATACTTGTGGTCTATCCGAATCGATCTTATTTCTTCAAATTTTTTTTTTCTTTTCAAAAGATCGAGATAAAATGTCTTCTAAAAACTTCCCATGTTCTCGGTGGAGAACTATGATCTATGGAGATCGAGAATGCAGGCTCATCTCAGATTCCAAACATGAGCGTATGTGGAGAGTGGTCTCTCAAGGACCATTCCAATTTCTTGTGGTGAATCCAGGAGGAAGCGAAGATGAGAGAATTGATCCTAGAGCAGAATTTCCTAAGTCTGATGACCAACTGACTCCTGGGGAGAGAAAGTTAGTCAATCTAGACTACATTGCAAAAGACACACTATACAGTACAATTGATGATGGTATGATGGGAATGATCTCTCACTGTAATACTGCTAAAGAGATTTGGGATACACTGTTCGTAATGTGCCGGCGCACGATCATATAAAAGAAAACAAACCTTCAGTGGCAATTAGAAAGTTTGACAATTTTGAAATGGATGATGGTGAATCAATAGACAAATTGGAAGTCAGATTCACTAGCATCGTGAATGATCTAAATGCACTTGGAAAGAATTATCCACAAAGAGAAGTTGCATTGAAAATTCTTAGAGGTCTTTCTAAGAAATGGGATATTCATGCAGTGGTGATTGAAAACACCAAGAATATTAATTCAATGCCTTACCAACAAGTCTTCTCTGAGCTGAAGGCCTATGAATTTGTAATTGATAAGAAATCCAAAAAGGCTGACAGCAAAGATGATTCTTCATCGAGTAAAAATGTGGCTTTAAAAGCCAAAGATAAAACCTGTAAAACTAGAGAGTCTGAGAACCCCCATGTCAAACATCAGGATGAGCTTGAGGAAAAGCTAGCACTGATGGCAAGGAGGTTTGACAGACTTAATAGTAGATTTGGAAAATACAAAAGTTATTACAGGAACCACAGGTACCAGAAGAAACCTGAGGACAGATCAACTGAGAAGAAGAAGGACCTGAAAGCTAAAGGATCTTCATCCAAGAGGAAAGACTCCAAGTCCAAAGAAGAAAATTATCAGGATGATGATACCAACAGATGCTATAATTGCCAGAAGAAAGGTCACTTTCAGTATGATTGTCCAGATTTGAGTGCTAAGGAGAGAAGAGAAAGGCAAGCTAAAAGAGACCAGAAGTTCTCAAGCAAAAAGGTCATGGTTGCAGAAGAAGAACACTCGAGGAGGATCTAGCTCTTCGGATGAGATATTCTCATACAAATGAAAGTGATGACATCTCTGTCGATGGCCATTGAGGAGGTAAACTCTTCTTTCTCTGTTGTTGCTCCTACACTAGCACAAGAGTTTTCATGTTCCAATCGAAAAATCATTTTGACCGATGGATTCTTTTGAGAATCGATGAAGGACTATCTTTGTTTTGCAAGGATCGCTAAATAGAACTCAAGAGCGAGAATAAGGAATCGAAATTTGAAACTCTAAAATGGAAAGATTCTAGCAATATTGAAATCACTTCTCAATTAATGGGAGCTCTTGATGAACTGGATGTTACGAAAGTACAACTCTCGAGAAGAAAGAGAAGTTGATAATGTCCCTAAAGCGAAAAATTTAGAGAAATCCATGAAGAAATTCATTTTAATCGTAATCGAAGTTCAATGACCTCTCCGAGAAGCATAAAACTCTACTGAGCGTGAGGATAGTGCGATGAAGAAGTTAACTCTATTGAATAATGCATCTAATGTAATAGATGAAATTGAGTTACCAGAGATCTGTGGACTATAAAAACCTGATTGGGATTTATTCGGGGGGAACCTCACAAGGTCATCTAAATCTTTGCATCAAGTAGCAAGAAGACTATCTTTGTAAAACCGGTGGCACCTACACTTCAAACCAAGTAATGCCCAAGGTTGTAGACAAGGGAAAAGGACATATGGTCTCAAGAAACCGAACGATCGGGTTAGAAAGCCCAAACCTCGGTGAAGGCTAGAAAACTGAAGCGGTCGATTGGAAAGTTTCGAGCAAGTACTTCAAAGCCTCAGCTAAGAATGCAAACCTGAAAGGCTCCACATCGAACCATCGAGAGGAATCCTCGATGAGAAACACTTTCAGCCGGAGAGACATTCTCAATGAAGAGACCAAGTCCTCAATTATCTTTGAAAGACCAGATTTCAAAGATGCATAACCCGAACCCCACTTGCCTGGGGTAAAGGTTATCCGAACCCGAAGTCAACAAAGATTTAGACCGTGAAGACAGAAGCCAAAGCAAATGAGCGTAAGGCCTGAACTAAAGAAGAATTCAAAAAGGCACATGTCATCTTTAAAGCTAGCACACATATCTGTAAAACCGCTAAGGCACCCGTGAGTAGTGGATGTATATGTTGATGTTTATGGAAGACAAATTAGCCACTCTAAAGTGATTAGAGTTGTCGGTGATTTGGATTCCGAAAAGGTACATTTAACCTTGTAGGACCCTACACAAATTGGGTACCTAAGAATTGATCTGTTTTTAGGGAGGAAAACAAGGGCACTGAATCGACTAAAGATCACATGGCAAGCGATGAGCAGAGATGAAAACGCTCCTCGATATATGGTATCTTGGACGGTGGATGTTCAAGACATATGACGAGGATACAAGAAGATACTCGATGATTATGTTGAACAAAGAGGCCCTGAGATCACTTTTGGAGATAACTCAAGGGACGAGATCAAGGATATGGAACTTTGGAAGTCGACTTCGATTCATATCCATGGTGTTTCATATGTATCTAGATTGAAGCATAATTTGCTTTCAATTAGCCAATTCTCGTGATAAGGGTTTTAATGTTGAGTTCTCTAAGAACTTATGTTTTGTGAAAAGATGATACATCACGTAAAGTATTCTTGTTGGTACAAGAAAAGGGAATGTGTATCTTGGTCGATTGGAGTTCAACTCCTAAAGATACATGTTTAGTTGCTAAAAGTTCCATAGATACCGGTTGGTTATGGCATAAAAGAATGAATCACCTAAATTTCAAAAACCCGAACAAGCTTGCAAGATTAGCTCTTGTGAGAGGGTTGCCTAATGAAGTGTTCAGTAAGGAACATATTTGTGATGCGTTCCAAAAAAGGAAAACAAATAAAAGCATCATTTAAAAGTAAAGTAGAAGTTTCTCTTGATGAATACTTCGCCATTCTTGATATGGATCTTTTTGGTCCTATAACACCAAGAAGCACTAATGTCGAAATATACATTGGTAGTAGTTGATGACTACTCAAGATATACTTGGGTCATATTCTTACTCAAGAAGAAAGAGACTCGATAAAGCCGCCAGAGTTCTTGAAAAAGGCTCAAGATTGAGAAAAAATCGAGTGTGGTCAAAATCGATCGACAAAGGAACCGAATTTATAAATCATATCATATCGATTATTGTGCGAGAGAATGGAATTTCACATGAAACATCACGGTGCAAGGACCCCTCAACAAAATGGTGTTCTTTGAAAGAAGGAACAGGACTCGAAAAAGAAGTTCGCAAGGACAATGATTCTTTGGGTCGACATTCCTAAAAGGTTTTGAAATTTGGGTCGTCAACACCGCATGCTACTCTCGGAATCAGATCCATGTTGACCAAGAGTCAAGGCAAAAAACACCCTATGAGCTTTGGAATGAAAGGAAGCCTCTTGTTTCTTTTTTTTTCGTGTGTTTAGTTGCAAGTGTTTCATACACAATAATGGTAAAGATCGGTTGAAAACATTTGATAGTAAAAAGCTAATGAAGGAATATTCTTAGGATATTCGAAGTCGATCAAAAGCTTTCAGAGTTTACAATCAGTAGGACTCTTATTGTGGAATAAACACCTCATGTTGTTTTTTCTTTGAATCTACTTGTGTTGTAAGAAAAACAGAACATGATGCAGATGAACCGACTAAGAGGATCACGAGATTAAGCCACAAACAGTAAAGATAAATCATCCATGAACACGAAAAGAAGAAGTCGGTCACTATCTATGATTGGGTGACTCGGACTCAGATAAAGAAGTTCGGGATGGAAATCGAGGATGGTGAGACTCGGGAAAACCAACACTCCCAAAGGTGACCAATCTGAGCAGACACCGATTCGGACTTCGGGTATGTGATGCCAATGAAGATGTGGTCACGGTGAGGCAAATTCTGAATCTATCAACCAAAGGGGAACAAATGTCTCGACAATGTTCGAATAGAATTTCCCGAGGAAGATGATTCTCTTTCTCCTTTTCTGTTGTTCCCGAGTTCATCGATTTAATCGAACCTAACATTTCAAATGTTGAGGATATTCTTGAAGGGGAACATCAAGAAGGAAATGGTTAGATAGTCATCCTACAAGTCGATTGTGGGTGATCTCTTTGAAGGTGTTTAAACAAGAAGGTTCCATGGTGAGAGTGCACTATTCTGGCTGCTTTTTATCGAGAAAGAACTCATCGAGATTGGTGAAGCTCTACAAGATTCTCATTGGATTCTTGTTATGCAAGATGGGTGAATAAATTCTCAAGGAATGAAGTATGGGAGCTAGTAGATAGACCAGAAAGGCACAATGTCATTGGAACCAAGTGGGTTTTCAAGAATAAAAGAGATGAAAACAACAACATTGTGAGAAACAAGGCAAGGCTAGTTGCACAAGGTTATTCCCAAGAAGAAGGCTTGGATTATGATGAAACCTTTGCACTGTTGCAAGACTAGAAGCCATCGATTGTTTCTTGCATATCTTTGCCTACATGAAGTTCACATCTATCAAATGGATGTGAAAAGTGCATTTAACGAGCGGTGTGCTTAAAAGAAGAGGTTTATGTGGAACAACCTCCGGTTTCAAAACAGAATGACCAAGTTTACGTGCTCGGAAAAAGCTTTGTATGGTCTCAAACAAGCACCCGAGCATGGTATGATACTCTTTCTCGGTTTCTTCATCGACCATGGTTTTGTCAAAGGGATTTGTTGATAGAACTCTGTTCGGGATAGAGGATGGGGAAGATATCTTACTAGTTCGGATATATGTTGATGACATCATTTTTTGGATCTCCAAACCATCATTTGTGTGAAAAGTTTTCAACATCGATGAAAGGCAAGTTTGAGATGTCAATGATGGGAGAGATGAATTTCTTTCTAGGTCTTCAAGTGAAACAATCAAAGGAAGGAATATTCATCAACCGTGCAAAATACACCAGATCCGATTGCTAAATATGGTGTACAGATTGGTGCAATGGTTAGGATTCCTATGAATACTAACTACAAGATGGATCGATTACGAAGACAAATCGGTGATTCATACCGATTATAGAGGAATCATTGGATCATTGTTCTATCTCGCCGCAAGTAGGCCGGATATAACATTTGTTGTTGGGATATGTGCAAGATACCAAGCTAATCTAAAGGCTAGTCACATGGAAGTTTGCGCCAAAAAGATCTTTGAAGTATCTTAAGGGCGCGATGAATAGAGGATTATGGTATCCGGTGATGATAACCTTGAATTAAGCGGATTTACTCGGATGCTAATTATGGAGGTTGCGGGATTAACGGGAAGTCCACGAGGAGAACTTGTCAATTTCTAGGAAGTAAGTCGATATCTTGGTTTTCGAAGAAAAGCAGGACCTCGAAGAACAACAAAGTCTGTTGAATACATGTTTAATACATGGTAGGAAGTTTGTTGTGCTTTTAGATTCTTTAGCTCAGACAACAATTAAGGGATTATAAAGTTGTAGCCAATGAAGTACCAATATTTTGTGACAATAATAGTGCCATTGCTATTTCACAAAATCCGATATTGCACACCAGATGCAAGCATGTGGATATCAGACATCACTTCATCAGAGATCATGTCGAGAAGAAGGACATAAGGATGGAGAAAATTCATCTTGGTAGAGAGTCGATATCTTGACTAAACCTTTGGGTGATTCAAGATTTGAGAACTGTCGATTGAATTAGGGATGTTAGAACGGTGTATAGAGTAAAAATCAAAAAATTGAAGATTTTCAGATGCATGAAGTTTTCTCAGAATTCTTCTGAGAAGCTCAGGATAAAATGGAAATCTTGAATCGAGTCTCGAAACTTCAGTTCTTGAAGGTCAAGATTTAATTATCTTGAACCAATTCAATTTTAAAAGATTATAACGACATTTTATCAAGGTCAGTACTCAGTAAGACTGATAGAGGGAAATTAGTCTGAAGAAGTAATGACTCATGCGACTTATTTATTGCTTAAGTAAAATTCAGTAATCATTCGCAATAAATACAAAACACCTGAGGAATGTTTTTGGGCGGGATCGTTTTAAATTCCGAAGAAGGTCAACAGTCATTTAATGCTCTGTTACATTAATGACCAATGAGGATGTTTTGGCGGCTTACTTTTCGGAGATCGTCGGTTCGTATACCCGATTAATCGGAGATTAATCTCAACCGTTGTTTTTCACCTAACCAACGTGATTCCCCACGATCTCGAAGCTATATAAACCCCAATAAGCCATTCAAGCCAAAATTTTATCAAACCCTTCGTTCCCAAATCCTCTGCAAATAAATCCCATTTGCCCAGAAATTCCCAAACCCTAAAGCTTTTTTTCTTCAATCAATCTCTTAAATGGCTCCAACCTTGTTCGAGAGATTAGCCGAAACCAACAAGCCGTGGTACGAGTTCGTTGTCTCACTCGAAAGCACAACCAACTCAAAGCCAGAAGAGGAGGCTCTGCATATGATTCGACTGGCTAAACTCACCCAACTAGTCGCATGGCCGACCAGACCAGGAGTTTGCGAAAGAGGTAATCGAATTCATCTATAACTTGAAGATAGATGAAGAGGGTCAGATGCATTCTAAGATTCTTGTATCACATTTAGAGCAGTCGTCCAATACATCAATTTTGAGAGGGATCTGTATATAGTTCCGAAAAATATGAATGATGTTTTTGAGCTCTGTGATAGAGGAGAGGATCCTACGATGTATATGTCGGGTAGAGAGCAGGAGTACTTAGATAGGATTCTTTGAGAATCTGTTAAATTTGAAGCGACATTGCATAAGAAGCACTTAAAAGCCACAATATCGTGTGTTGGTGGATATTGTGAGCAAGAGCATCATGAGTCTTGCGGGGAGTTTTGAGTAGATCAGTACCCCGAAGCTCAGATTGATGGCGGCAATCGAGGCCTCCCCACCCACCGACTTCAACTGGCTGAAATTTTTGATTCAGACGGTGAGTGAAGCGGACCAAAGTTTTGAAGAAGGTTGACGGGCGATCTCAATAAAAGGCAAGATCCACCATGCCACCAAAAATTTCTTATATTTTGGAGATTTGCGAGAGAGGAGGAGGATATCTTCGCCAATTCGACCCCATTCCCTAAGTCCAAAATTCTCTTTAAAAGGTCGCAAAAAAAAAGCGAGCCATCGGGGAAGAGAGAAAAGAAAGTAGAATCACCCGATTCTTGGTGAAAAGAGACTCAACAAACCAGGGGGAAGGTTTTGTTGGAGGCAAAGATGGAGCAAGGTGCAAAAATAATGAAGCAGAAGAACCTTGCCCCAAAGCGCAGAAGATTGGTGGTTCTCATCGATGAAGATGGTAGTGATTCCCGAGGAGATTCAACCCGAGGGGCCAAACCGCTCGAGTTCGCCATTGCAAGTTTTGGCTCAAAGTTATCTCAAAGGCACAAGAACGGTCGAGGAGTAGGTCTTCTGCGAGGTGCTTGAGACATCTCTAAGTTCGCACAAAATTTCTCGGGGAAATTTTCAAAGGAACTTCGGGCCTCGAGATTCCTCTCTTGAAAAAGTCTTGGCTCGCATGAAAGAGAAGAGCCAACTCAGAGTCAATCTGAGGATATGCCACCAGCCTCGGAACCCACTCGGATGCAAACTGAGGACTGTTGCACAACCTTCAGAGGTGCACGAGACTCGGGAGCGAATATTCTTGATGAGCTCTGAAAGTGATCTACTTCTTGATCCCTTAGCAAAAGCTTCAACTGAACCAGAGAGCCCGAGATGGAAGAAGGGTGAGGCTAAAGAAGGCGAGTAGAGGAGCAAGGGGGAACGGTTCATTCTTGACCGCTACCCGAGCTCGGCTCATACCCTGATTTGTAAGATGTTTTCCGGGGACAGGACACCGGTATTCATCCTCAATCGACTCTTCCCGAGATGCTTGATATTTTTCGGAGGGGAAGACCGGTGGAATGAGGAGAAATTTTTCGGCCCGACTTCTCGGGGTTCGGAAGGACAAAGCTTCAGGATGAAAAACTCCGATTTTGATGAGTTTGGTTGAGAGGAGGTTAGAAAAGAAAAGCTACCGGAAGTTGGTGCCCCAAGCAGCGGAGACAAATCTCAAGATGGAGATGGGGACCAACAGGGAGATGTTGAGGATCAATCTCAGATGGAAAAGGAGACTTCATTCTCGATCAACCCGAAATTGGTCAACCTCGATCGAGCTAGCACTCTTTCAGTACCTTTTGGCACTATTAATAATTATGCCAAAGTTCTTGAAAGTTCTATCTTTAATTTCAATTGTCGATAATCGACCGAGGCTCGATTGGAGGCGGAGCTCGAGAATGAAGTCAAGCTCAGGATGATCAAACAAAGATTGAAGGTGCGTGAAGGTCCCGAGATTGATCTCACTCCCTTGATGGAGAAACTTGAGAAGGTTGAGCCAATGATGATCAAGATTGCTCATATGGAAGAAACATTGGCCAATCAAGCTCAACAGATGGAAAGTCTTAGTCACTCTTCAGAGCTGGTGCTAATCCAAAACACTCTGACCTCACAGATGACCTCCATGGAAGATAAGCTGAATGAAAAGCTGGAGGGAGTCAAGGCTGAGCTCAATCTTTGAAATGAATCGAAGCACCCGAGTCAACTGCATTTCTAGAGGTAAAGTTGGCAGAGAGGAATGAAGTGATGATAAAATCTGTTGTTGAGGAAATGAGCTCAATGCTCATGACCAAGATGACAGAGATGTTCAAAGAAGCACTCTCTGGCCAGTTTGCCCACTTATCTGAAGAATTTTCTGTGGCCAAGAACCATCTAAGGAGGCTGGAAGACGAACAAGATCAGATAGCAGGAGAAGTTCGCTGTGTGAGCAAAGAACAATATCACATGGACACAGCACTCTCCAGACTTCTTCCAAATTACGGTGCCAAGAAGGGGAAAATGAAGGTGAAGACCTCAGAAAGTTCATGGCACGTACTTTGGAGAAGAAGGCTCAGAAAGATGCTGAAATGTATAATCTAGCCAAAGCCTTAAGAGAAGTCGAAGCTACTGAGAAGTTGAAGTTCGCTCAGGTAGAAAAGCCTATCTACACTCGAGTTTCTGAGCAAACCATGT
Source organism: Stenogyne calaminthoides (assembly GCA_037126765.1). Lineage (NCBI taxonomy): Eukaryota > Viridiplantae > Streptophyta > Magnoliopsida > Lamiales > Lamiaceae > Stenogyne > Stenogyne calaminthoides. The sequence goes on along the minus strand of JBBCBC010000002.1, from coordinate 5,441,517 downwards.
TTGATGTTGCAAGAGAGAAACTGAGTGCTAGAGCAAAGGTTGGAACAAGCCAGGATGCTGCTGAATTGCCTATGAAGAGGAATGTCTTGGGCGTTGTTCAACCTGTAAGCAAGCGTGCGAAGGCTTCTAAGCCAATCAGAGCGATTACGGATGATGAATAACGGAAGAATCGAAGTCTCAACCTCGGAAGAAAGTCTTCAACACGAGAGATGCTCAAGACACTCCAAATAGAACAAGCTAAGAAAGTTCTTTGCCGGTCTCGGGGAGCGTCTGTGATCAGAAAGAAGATAGACGAAGAGCAGAAGCGAAGGAGTGAATTCAGGAAGTTTGCGAGCAAGAGGAAAGGAACATCAAAAGCACTAAAGTGGCCCCACGTTGATAAATGGATGTCTATCAAACTCAACGATATGTGGGAAGAAGTCAAAAGAACCTTCTGGTTCAATTATGATGTTCTCAGGGAATGGAGAGGGGAAAGCTCAGATCAGAATGAAGCATTCATTGAATATCTCCTTACCTTCTATCCAAAGTATCTACAGAGCTGGATTAACCTTGCGGATGAAGGAGAAGTATAGTTAGTAGCCCCTGGTCCATATTCCTATCCTCCTCCAAGACTTGGTAATGGCTTGGTGAATGAGAAGGTCATTACTCAAGAGATTGCTCAGTATGCTGGTCAGTTGGGTCTAACAGGAAACAGTCCGGACATCATCAAGGAAAGAAATGAGCTAAAGAAGATGATGGTCCCGGTGGGAAAAAATTTTTTGGCGTGCGGAAGCAAAAAAACATTTTAAAAAGCGATGCATATAAAAAAGAGGGGGAGGGCGAGTGATTCAGATTTTTGCTTTTAAGAACGATGTGTGTGTTTTGCTTATAATCAAATACATATGGCAAGTAAGAACATAAAGCAAATAAAGAAACCACGATTTTATAGTGGTTGGAGTCCAACTCCTACATCCACTCTTCCCCTATCAACGAGGGGCACCTACTTAACCAACCTGGACTTAGTTTAACGTGTTAGTCTAACACCCAACAAATGTTCTTGAGTTCACACTCAAACGGGACTTATCACCCTCACGAGATTGCCTACCCTCCCTTTCGGGATTGCTAGATGTTTACCGAGTTCACACTCACCTACAAACTTAACCGACTGATTTGGGTAAGGTTTGTTTGGTTTCCAACTAGGTTGAGATTTTCCCTTACATTTGTTTAGCCTCAATGCTAAGGATGGGAAAATCTCTCTAAGCTTAGGATATCGCATTTATGCTTAGATTGGGTTCTAGAACACTCTTGAATATATCGTGTATATCTGAGACTTGTGTTCTAGGGTGGGAATCTTTGGATGATTTGGCTTGATGGATGTTTCACGCATTTTCCACACCGAATTATGAAGGAAGAACTTGTATTTATAGTGTGGATTTGAATGTTACCGTTGGATGGAGTCACATTCAAATCCATACTATTCTGTAGCTTCTTGCAGCTTTTCCAGGCTGGTTGTCTTCCTCTCATTGGTCCACGTCAGCTGAATTGCAACGGCTATATTCTTCAGATTCTTCTGAGTCTCAGGATCTTCAGTTCTATCTGAGCCTTCAGGTCTATCTGAGCCTTCAGGTATGTCTGAGCCTTCAGGTCTCTCTGAGCCTCGGTGTCATTGACATCTTGAGTCTCGAGGTTTCTTGATTCAAACATACTTCTCTTGGCGGACCTTATACGATCGGGCATCTTGACACTCAGTCGACCGAGTTGATTCTTCGACGAGACATCGACCCTTAGGTCACTAGCCTTTTCGAGCTAAGCGATCATCGATAGCGTTCGATTCTCGATGAATATGACTTGGATGACTTCTCTTACGATGACTTCTTTCGATCGGTATGCGATTTACGGTTTCGATATCGATTTCTTCTTCTTTGATCGATCGGCTCACATGATCGATCGATATAGCATCAGTCGACATATCGGTTTATCGCATCGACGATTAGTACATCGGGTTAGCATATTAGGTTAGCATATCGGTTTAAGACATCGATCTCAATCACGTCGATCTTGATCATCTGCTCATCTTCATATCGATCTCGATCACGTCGATCTCGTCGGTCTCATCGCTCCTCTTACGATCGCAACCTTCTCTTCGATCGGTCATCCGGTCATCGATCGGTGGCTTAGCTTTTTCTTCTTTTACGATTTTGCTTTCAAATTTTCATCGGTTAACTCTGGAACTCATCTTACTCATCGATCTCGATCATTCTAAATCTGCGACCTCGTCTAATCTCGATCATCATCTACGCCCCGATTTCGTGAGTTCCCCTCAATTTGTTCTCTCGTTCCCCCTCAACTTGTTATCTGTAAATTAGCTTCAATAACACAAGTTGATAATGTTTTGGCATAATTCATCAAAACTAAAATATCCCAACAATTTCCCCCTTTTTGATAATGATGCCAAAACTAACTAACAATAAAAAATATACGAGAAAAACAATATTAGTTAAACAAGTGAAATGATGAAGAACATTTGATTTCATTTTAAAAAAAGAGAAGATGATTGTCAACCTCCATGAATTTTAAATTTATGCATTTTAAACTAAATGGGTTTTAACAAAAAAGATCAGTTCAGGTGTTCACATTAAATCTAGTGAACTTTTGAACTCCTGCTCTGATACCAATTGATGGTCCCGGTGGGAAAACTCATTTTGCGTGTGCGGAAGCAAAACATTTTAAAGGTGATGCATATAAAACAGGGGTGAGGGCAGAGTGATTCCAGATTTTTGCTTTTAAGAACAATGTGTGTGTTTTGCTTATAATCAAATACATGTGGCAAATAAGAACATAAAGCAGTAAAGAACACACGATTTTATAGTGGTTCGGAGTCCAACTCCTACATCCACTCTTCCCTATCAACAGGGGCACCTACTTAACCAACTGGACTTAGTTTAACGTGTTAGTCCAACACCCAACAGATGTTTACCGAGTTCACACTCAAACGGGACTTATCACCCTCACGGGATTGCCTACCCTCCCATTCGGGATTGCTAGATGTTTTCCGTGTTCACACTCACCTACAAACTTAACCGACTGATTTGGGTAAGGTTTGTTTGGTTTCCAACTAGGTTGAGATTTTCCCTTACATTTGTTTAGCCTCAATGCTAAGGATGGGAAAATCTCTCTAAGCTTAGGATATCACATTTATGCTTAGATTGGGTTCTAGAACACTCTTGACTATATGCGTGTATATCTCTGGACTTGTGTTCTAGGGTGGGAATCTTTGGATGATTTGGCTTGATGGATGTTTCGCATTTTCCACTTGAATTATGAAGGAAGAACTTGTATTTATAGTGTGGATTTGAATGTTACCGTTGGATGGAGTCACATTCAAATCCATACTATTTTTAACTTCTTGTAGCTTTTCCAGTTTGGTTGTCTTCCTCTCATTGGTCCGTCAATTTGAATTACAGCGGCTATATTCTTGATTCTTACGAGTCTCGGGATCTTGGTTCTATCTCGAGCCTTGGTCTATCGAGCCTTGGTATGTCACGAGCCTTGGTCTCTCACGAGCCTCGGTGTCCATTGACATCTTGAGTCTCGGGTTTCTGATTCAGCGGACTTCTCTTGGCCGGACCTTGTCGTCGGGCATCTTGACACTTTCGGTGACCGAGTTGATTCTTCGACTTGGACATCGACCCTCAGTCGGTAGCACTTTCGAGTGGCGATCATCGATGGCGTTCGATTCTCGATGAATATGACTTGGATGACTTCTCTTCGATGACTTCTTTCGATCTGGTATCGCAGATTTACGGTTTTCGATATCGATTTCTTCTCTCCGTCGATCGGCTCACATGATCGGATCGGTATAAGCATCAGTCGGCATATCGGTTTATGCGCATCAGATTAGTACATCAGGTTAGCATATTAGGTTAGCATATCAGTTTAGCACATCTGATCTCAATCACGTCTGATCTTGATCATCTGCTCATCTTCATATCTGATCTCGATCACGTCTGATCTCGATCAGTCTCATCTGCTCCTCTTCTGATCTGCAACCTTCTCTTACGATCACGGTCATCGGTCATCCGATCGGTGGCTTAGCTTTTCTTTTTTTCTGATTTTGCTCAACTCATCAGTTAACTCTGGAACTCATCTTACTCATCTGATCTCGATCATTCTCGTCTGCAGCCTCGTCTAATCTCGATCATCTACGTCTGATTTCGTGAGTTCCCCCTCAATTTGTTCTCTCGTTCCCCCTCAACTTGTTATCTGTAAATTAGCTTCAATAACACAAGTTGATAATGTTTTGGCATAATTCATCAAAACTAAAATATCCCAACAATTTCCCCCTTTTTGATAATGATGCCAAAACTAACTAACAATAAAAAATATACGAGAAAAACAATGTTAGTTAAACAAGTGAAATGATGAAGAACATTTGATTTCATTTTAAAAAAAAGAGAAGATGATTGTCAACCTCCATGAATTTTAAAATTTATGCATTTTAAACTAAATGGGTTTTAACAAAAAAGATCAGTTCAGGTGTTCACATTAAAATCTAGTGAACTTTTGAACTCCTGCTCTGATACCAATTGATGGTCCCGGTGGGAAAACTCATTTTGCGCGTGCGGAAGCAAAACATTTTAAAGGTGATGCATATAAAACAGGGGTGAGGGCAGAGTGATTCCAGATTTTTGCTTTTAAGAACAATGTGTGTGTTTTGCTTATAATCAAATACATGTGGCAAGTAAGAACATAAAGCAGTAAAGAACACACGATTTTATAGTGGTTCGGAGTCCAACTCCTACATCCACTCTTCCCTATCAACAGGGGTACCTACTTAACCAACTGTACTTAGTTTAACGTGTTAGTCCAACACCCAATGGATGTTTACCGAAGTTCACACTCAAAGCGGGACTTATCACCCTCACGAGATTGCCTACCCTCCCTTTCGGGATTGCTAGATGTTACCGAAGTTCACACTCACCTACAAACTTAACCGACTGATTTGGGTAAGGTTTGTTTGGTTTCCAACTAGGTTGAGATTTTCCTTACATTTGTTTAGCCTCAATGCTAAGGATGGGAAAATCTCTCTAAGCTTAGGATATCGCATTTATGCTTAGATTGGGTTCTAGAACACTCTTGACTATATGCGTGTATATCTACAGACTTGTGTTCTAGGGTGAGAATGATGGATGATTTGGCTTGATGGATGTTTCACGCATTTTCCACACCGAATTATGAAGGAAGAACTTGTATTTATAGTGTGGATTTGAATGTTACCGGATTGGATGGAGTCACATTCAAATCCATACTATTAGTGAAACTTCTTGCGGCTTTTCGGGTGGTTGTCTTCCTCTCATTGGTCCCGCGTCAATTTGAATTACAGCGGCTATATTCTTGATTCTTGAGTCTCGGGATCTTGATTCTATCTCGAGCCTTGGTCTATCGAGCCCCGGTATGTCGAGCCGAGGTCTCTCCGAGCCTCGGTGTCCATTGACATCTTGAGTCTCGGGTTTTCTTGATTCGTGAGACTTCTCTTGGCGGACCTTATACGATCGGGCATATCTGACACTTTCGTGGCCGGGAGTTCGGTTCTTCGACCCGGACATCGACCCTCGGTCACTTGCTTTTCAGGCTAGCCCGATCATCGATGGCGTTCGATTCTCGGTGAATATGACTTGGATGACTTCTCTTGATGACTTCTTTCCCGATCGGTATGCAGTTACGGTTTTCGATATCGATTTCTTCTCTTTGATCGATCGGCTCACATGATCCGATCGATTATAGCATCAGTCAAGATATCGGTTTATCTGCATCGATTAGTACATCGAGGTTAGCATATTAGGTTAGCATATCGGTTTAGCACATGTCGATCTCAATCACGCGTCGATCTTGATCATCCGCTCATCTTCATATCGATCTCGATCACGCGTCGATCTCGTCGTCTCATCGCTTCCTCTTCCGATCGCAACCTTCTCTTACGATCCGGTCATCCGGTCATCGATCACCTGGCTTAGCTTTTCTTCTTTTCTGATTTTGCTCAGCTCATCAGTTAACTCTGGAACTCATCTTACTCATTTGATCTCGATCATTCTCGTCTGCAGCCTCGTCTGATCTCGATCATCTACGTCTGATTTCATGAGTTCCCCCTCAATTTGTTCTCTCGTTCCCCCTCAACTTGTTATCTGTAAATTAGCTTCAATAACACAAGTTGATAATGTTTTGGCATAATTCATCAAAATTAAAATATCCCAACAGAAGAGATTTTTCGGAATGTTCAACCTGGAGGTGCCCGCTGATGAAGTTGAGAATGAAGCAAACTGAAGAGCAGAAGACTGGAGAGCCTAATCTGAAGACTGAAGACTCAGAAGATTCTGTAATCTTTAAATTTTTGTCTTTTTGATTTTGTTGATAAACTCAATGTAATCTGTAATGGTATACTCATCATCAATGAAGATTTATCATTATGCTCAAAAGATAATATCTCATTATCTTATTTACATGTCTTTTATTTTTGATATGCTGAATGAATGTCTCTGAACTGATTGTATGTTGATAAGGGAGAAATTGTCTGAATATGGGGGAAATTGTTTAAGTATTTAGTAATGAACTACTTAAAGAGATTCATTACTGAAGAAATTGTTGAATGACTTAAATTGTTAGGAGTTTCTCTGTTTTAAGAAATTGTTGGGAGACAACCAATCTTGTAATAGGATAAACTGAAACCTGAGTATAGGTTATATGTTTTGTAACAAGATAGGTTTTGGCATCATCAAAAAGGGGGAAATTGTTGGGAGATGAATTTAATAAAAGATATATGATTTTGATTTGATCCCAAAACCCCTGAGTATGACATGTTCAGAATGATCTTGATAGTTGAGTCAGGATTCAGTTTTAGAGTATTCAGGATGTTATCTGCAAAATGTATAGTCAGCAGATATAGTTCAGGATAGGTTCTGAAGACTCTGAAGAAATCGATATGTTTCGAGAAATGAAGTTTCAAAAGATGAAACTAAAGGTTACAAGACTCGATTAATGAAACCGAGATATGAAGACTCGATGAGGATAATGAGAATCAAGACTAAAGACGAAGATTCAGTGTATCAGTCAGTAGACTCAGAAAACTCTGAAGACCCTGAAGACTCAGAAGACTCTGAAGACGCAAGACTGAAGACTAAAGATTGAAGATCAAGAATACTGAAGGCACGGTAATTACTGAAGACTCAGTAAGGTACTGAATGCTCAGTATGAACCTGAATGTTCCGAGGCACTGAATATATCTATCTGAAGGATGCAATACTGAGAAAAACGCGATTCTTTAGAAAGTTAGATATTGCCAAGACATTCAAATGCAGACAAAAGGAACTAAGTCAGATATGTTGTTAAGGTTATATCAAACTCAGAGTTTGTAACCAAAAAGAGCCGTTGAAGATGTCTACCTTTAACCGGAGACAAAAAGTCAAAAAGGAAAGACGACTTTGTACCATACCGACAGCGTGATTGACAAGTAGCTGAAAAAGATGTCAGATGTACAAAAGTTCCAGACTGCAAAAAGTGAAGACCGGCTACATGAAAGGCTATTGCCTAAAACGTGTTAGGGAGTTTCAAACCCTAAATATAGCCGTTTCTCACACACCATAAGAGGAAACTCACGAAGCTATCTCTCCAACGGATAGTTTTCAAGAGTGACCTTGGTGTATGCCTATAAATCTTGGTGACCCCTACATTGTAAGGTTACGGGAAATTTATACATAAACTCAAGAGCTCAAACTTATTCTTGCAAAAGTTAAAGCACTCGAAAAACTTAGAATTTCCCAAGTGCTTCTACATTGAAGAGAGCTCACTATACTAAGCCTAGCTTGATAAGAATTATCAAAGCTTAGTCGAGATATCCTAACCCTTTGCATTGTGCTTCATTGTAAAGGATATCTCATCCTAGTTGAAACCAATCGAGAAACCCCAAACCCTCGAGAAGGTAGTTGGAGTGTGTTTGTTGGTGAGAAGAGTTTTAAAGAGTTAGTAAACTACTGCGGAGTAGTCGGTAAAAACTAGAGGAGAAGTTAGTAAGCTCTGAGGGGGTAGTCTGAAAGCTTGTTTGTGTTTGAGTAAAGTAAACTACGGAGGTAGTCGAAAAGCTCAAGGTCGGGTTGAGTAAGTATACTACGTGGAGTAGTCGAGAAAACTTCGTACGAAGTTGAGTAAGTAAACCACGCGAGGTAGTGTAAAGCTCGGAAGTTGATAGTGAATTTTCTCGAGGATCGAGAGAGTGGATGTAGGAGCTTGAGTCTCCGAACCACTATAATTGTTGTGTTCTTTATTGCTTTCCTTATCTGTGCTTAACTATTGCATTGACTTGATTTTGAAAGCATACTTTTCACTGATATTCAGTTGGAATCAATTCACTGAAGTTGCATAAGTGAATCACAGCTTAATCACTATTTCATAAAGGGAAGGTTTTTAAAGAAAGCTTAAAACGAGTATAAACTAAGAACAACCATTAAAGACGGTGAGTTAAAACAGAGATAGTTACCAAACCGAACTCTCATTTGAGGATTGATGTAAAGTTAGTTATCGATCCAAGCAACTCAGGATCTCGACACTTCGAGGACTCGGTTAGGATTATCGAGGTATCGCAAAAGCATTTCGAGAATCATTGTCTCATTAGACTTTGACTCAGAGCGATCTGTGCTTCTCAGAACCTAATCTTCAGGATTATCTGACCCAAGCTGACCTCAGTAAGAAAAAGTTTTAAAAACACTGAACACGTGTATTCCCCCCCCATACACGTGTAAGACTCGTTTGCACCGGGACCAACAGAAAAGTAGTACTTGGTTAAATAAAAAGTATTATTTGTTTAAATTAAAAGTATTACTTGTTTAAATAGAAAGTATTGCTTGTTTAAATGAAAAGTAGTACTTGTTTAAATAGAAAATATTACTTGTGTAAATAGAAAGTAGTACTTTTTAAAATATAAAGTAGTATTTGCTTTAAAAAAATGAATTTGAAGGACATATACAATTTGAAAAGAATATAATCATTTATTTATAATATATAAAGTAAAAAATATAAATAATTAGTATTTTAAAGATTATTAGATAGTTAAATTAAATAGATGAAATAAAAAAAAATTAAAAAAAAGTGTAAAAAAAATGAATAAAATAAATAAATAAATATAATTTTAATATAATACAATTTAATTTAAATTTATAAATAAATAAAAATTATAATTATTATATTAAAATGTGGTTAAATCATTAAATTAGATAATTGAAATAAAGGATTTAAAAAAAATTGAAAAAAAAAAATTTTTAGGACATATAGAATTAATTTCATTAAATAAACGCAAGAAAGCAAGTGCCCGAGCGGTTTGATCCCCGCTCAGGCGCCCATAGGTCCTGTGTTTGGTCCCCTTTTGGGAGCAAAAATTTGTCTCATTTAATTTAATTGTGAGGCTTGGGGGCTTATATATGATATGCTTGGTGGTTGGGTTCGATATGGTTCGGAGCCCACCCGGACGCCCACTGGGCTCGGGTTTGAACCATCGTGAGCCATTTTTTTTTCGTAAATTCACGATTTAGCGACGGATTTATTAAAAAAAAATACATCGCTAAATCCCCACTGGGCTAGGGTTTGAACCATCGTGAGCCATTTTTTTTTTCGTAAATTCACGAGATAGCGACGGATTTATTAAAAAAAAAATACGTCGCTAAATCCGTTGCTAATACCATCGCTAATCAACGATGGTCACAAAAAATCTTCGTTACGGTTAGCGACCCTCGATTCAACGACGGATTTTTTTCCGTCTCCAAAACCGTCTACTAATGTCTTTAGCGACGGTTTTTTCCATCGTTAAACCCCATATTTTTTGTAGTGAAACACCCAACAAATTAAAATTCTCCCCCCCCCCCCCCTCCCTTCCATTACTCTCCATTTATTCCCCCTTTTCCATTACTCTCCATTATTCCCCACCCCCCCACCAAAACCAATTTTGGCTTTCGGGATGTTTAATATCTGATTTTTGCATATGTGACGTTAACCACCAATAATGAATTGACAACCATTCTCTAACAAGATGTTACTTCTAGAACATCATAGAAAATGGTTTTCAAAAAAAAAAAATATCATTGGCTACGTAACAATGAAACACGACAGAAAGTTTATAAAACTCGAAAATAAAATAAAGTAAAATAAAATAGGATGATTATGAAGAAGATAGGGAGAAAGAAAATAATGTTCTGTAATTTTTTATTAATTTTTCTGTAATTGATGCAACATTTTCTGTTAAATTTTATGATGTAATTTTTTCATATTTTATCTGGATTTGCAATTTTCTAATGTGCGTGCAATTTATATTGATGGTGTGTGCATTGTTTATTGTGGGTGTGCATTTTCTATTGTGAGTATGCAAAATTATTTTTTACGGGTGTGCAGAATTGTGGTGTGTGCAGAATTTTAAATAAAATGATAGATGATTAAAAAAATTGGGTGTGCATAATTTTTTACAGGTGTGCAGATTTTTTTTTTACGGGTGTGCAGAATTTTAAATAAAAGGACAGATGATTATTAAAAATTGGGGGTGCGAGGATTTTTATCAAAAGTCATAATATTTTTTTTTGTCTTGAAATTGTGGGGTGTGCAGAATTTTAAATAAAATGACAGATGATTTTAAAACAAAAAATTAGGTGTGCATAATTTTTTACGGGTATGTAGAATATTTTTTTTCATATGTGCAGAATTTTTAAATAAAAGGACAGATGATTAAAAAAAAATTGAGGTGTGCATAATTTTTTTGGCTAATATTAAAAAAATTAATTAAATAAAATTACAGATAATTAAAAAATAGTAAATATTAAATTCTGAAATATGCAAATTAAATAAAAGGATAGATATGCAAATTAAATCTGAAATAAGCAAATTAAAAAAGTTCAGTAAAATTCAAACTTAAAAATCTACAAATTTTAAAATACAAAATTGTTATGAATATGGAGTGCAGAAAAGTTAGATTTTAAATCTGCATATGGGTCCATTTTGGTTGTTGGAGCACTTAAGGGCATTTAAGTTTTTCCTACCTATTTTTTGGACCTAGGAGTAAGAGTTAAAAAGAATGTTACTTAAGAGTAAGAACACTCTATAAATGACACTCCATTGTAATTGCCCCCTTAAAACTAATTTAAGTTCATTTTAATTGTGTATTAATTTCTTTTGTAGAATTAATGACTAAAATGTTGTGATTATGAGCTTTACAATTCGTTAAAGACAAGATTTTCCTTATAATACATCGTGATATAAAAGAGTATTTGAATTTCGATAATGCTACTTCGAGGTAATAGAAAGTTGTATTCCGCACTTATTTTGTTGATTATATAAAAAATTTAAGTTCCAAATCACAGCTTGATGTATATTAAAAATAGGTATACAATTATAAATATTACTCTCGCCGTCCCACAACACATTGCGGCAATTTTTTGACACGTAGTTTAAGAAAATTGTATAATGAGTAGAGTGTTGGAAGGTAATTTTGTAAAATTTTATGTATAAAGTAAATAAAGTAGTTTGATTGAGTGTATGTGGGTTCCAAAAGTAATGACATTTTAGTAAATATGTGAAAATTGTGAGGGTGAGTTTAACGAGGAGTTTCCTTTTTCAGGTAAACAAATTGTTGTGGGACGGAGGGAGTAGAGAGTTTCTAAATTATTTATAAATTATAAATATAAGTTAAGAAATTAGAATCTTAATTATGCCATTTGATGCTTAAATAATATGTTCCTTACATTATCTATTGTGAACAATATTAGCTATACTTATGTAAGTATCATCTCTGGACTTGAATTTATTCTAAAAGAAATATAATAGTAAATAATAATGGCACTTAGTGATTTTATATATTATAGATTACATAATTTTTTAAGTTATATATTTTATTGAACTCTATTATCATCATCCACCTATTTTATAAATGATATATGAAGGTCCATTGAATTTTTGAAATATATTAAGTGTCCATGACTCTCTAGTCACTGTTTGGTATTGAAGATATGGGTGTTGATAATACTTTTAAGAATATCGATCAAAAGGTTGGACTGTGCAACGAGATTGATTATTACTAAGTTGGAAGTATGTTCTCGAGACAAGAATCATTTTCAGAAGGATCCCATGATTGACCTTGACCACTTTAGATTAAACATTGTTGATTCAGTTTCAAATGAGACAATTTTCAATCTTTTTATGCTTCACAATAACGATAAATAAAAGTTAAGGTCAATCACTATCAACAGTAGGTGTGTACCTTTCTAAGCCAGTTTTTTCATAGGGTCAACTATATTTGGGGAAATATTTTTTTTAAGGCCCACAACATAAGGGAGGTGATAATTTAAGGACAATAGTTAATTTTAGTTTGGGAAAAGTAGGACATTAACTTTTATTTTTTTGGCAAAAGCAAGACATTAACTTCTTCTTTTTTTTTTTGGGCAAAAGTAGGGCATTAACATTTTGTATTGGAATTTATAGGTCATTTTTTTTTATATTAACGGGTCTAAATTTGCGAAAATGTAAAACTTACATTGTTTACTTCTACAGAAACTCATAATTTTTACGCCTACTTTTGTCAAACTTAAACCACGTAACTTAATTTTTTAAAATTTAAATTTATTGTCCTTAAATTGTCACCCCATATTTATGGACCTAAAATATATTTTTTCACATTCAACTATATAGTGTTGTCTCAAGAGTGAAGAGTAAAAATGATTAAAAACATTGTCTTGATCATGATGGAATATCTTGCAAAATTACAATAAATGTACTAATGTAGTTTACAAATATGTGTTTAGAAATTTGTGATTTTAAATATTCATTTATTTTAAAATTTAATTTAATGTGTTTTTATTAATATTATTTATTTGGTGTCAAATAATTACCTTTTCTTAAACTTATAATTTCAATTTAAATATAATTTAGATAGTAAATTTTTTTTTTTTTATCTTACGTATATTAAATATTAAAAATATTACTACTATTGAATAGAATTAATTTGAACTAAATAAAATTTTGAAATATTTGATCAAAATTTAATAATGTAATTTTTCTTTAAATTTGCGTAATTACCCGTCCATAGCGTATAATTTCGCACAAAAAATTACTTTTAGAATAAAGCGATACTTGCACCAATGCATCGTGAAGTGGAGTCTATTAATGACAAGCTTTTGTCTATGATTTCTGGTGATACTAGGGTATATTTGAGTTCCAATAGTGTCTGCAAAATGGAATTTCATTCTCGAGCTAATGGAGAGTTATTTTGTGATGATTTTTTAAACTTTATTAAGTATTCAGGACTATCGAACCACACTATTTAATTTTGAAAGAATGAATGTCGTTAATGCTTCTCATAAATATTTACCATAAGTCTGTAGGTTTGTGTAATGGCACGATGTTGGTTGTTACAATGTTTGGAAATCATATTTTTGAAGCACAAATAATTTTAGGAAGGAGTATTGAGAATAAGATGTTCATCAGAAGAATGACATTGAGTAATTCGGACCAAACAATATCTGTAAAATTTAAGAGGAGACCATTTTCAATCCTATTATATGTTGTGATGACGATAAATAAAAGTCAAGGTCAATCACTTTCGACTGTGGGTTTATATATTCCCAAGTCTATTTTCACACACGGACAATTATATGTTGCAGTCTTTAGAGTTAAAAGCAAAAGAAGATTGAAAATTATGTGTCTCGATTCGTATAAGAGACCTTACAAGTATACAATAATATTGTTTACCAAAAAAAGGTTTTTCGAAATTTGTAATTTAGATTTTTTTTTTTGTTTTCAAATCTAAATTTGTGGATTCATTTGTTTATTGTAGAGTCGTCAAGTATAATAACATATAAAATCATAGTTTGCATATTTGAATTATATTTTATTTTTAATATTTTGTGAATTACAAATTATTTGATCATAAAAAATATTAAACTATCAAAATAATATTAAACTATTATTAATTATTTTATATAAAAATATTCTTTTAGTCCGCGAAGTTCGCGGGGCTAACACTAATTTAATATATACATCAAATGGGAGAAGTACTAGTGTAATATAATAATATAACCTAATTCCCAAAACAATCATATTCTTTGAGAACAAGAAAACAATATACCCCAAATCATGGCGATTTTATCTTTTAAAGCTTATTTCCAAAATTAGAATATGAAAAAGATAACTTCAAAGCTTTGAAATATAATCTTTTATTAATATAACCTAATTCCCAAAACAATCATATTCTTTGAGAACAAGAAAACAATATATCCCAAATCATGGCGATTTTATCTTTTAATGCTTATTTCCAAAATTAGATTATGAAAAGATAACTTCTAAAGCTTTGAAATATAATCTTTTATTCTTAACTCTAAAATTAAAATACACCCAATTTTGACAGCTATTAAATCTATACTTATATAAAAATAGAATAGTCAAAAACTTGTTCCCGCCAATCACTTTATTGTTCTGCCCATCCCCATTCTCCACTTTCTCCACAATTTACTCTCCGGCTTCAATAACTTCCCAAACCTCAACAAAAGAATAAAAATCACAACCGGCAAAAGCAATTATAAAAGGTTTTATATAAGTCGCAATCTTCGTAATCTTGTGTTGAACTCGAGGGATTTTTTGATAATACTCGACGGATTTCTTGAAAATGATGCGGCAGTAATACTGTTTGGCTTCTCGAAGAAGCTAATCCTTTAAAATTCCAATAGCACGGGTAGATTCTCTTATCACTTCCCATAAATAGAGAATTTGGTTTTGTTCCGAAAATTGAAGGTAATAAACTGTTCATTCTGTATAGTTTCTCTCAAAGAGGCGAGAAGAATTTCATGTTGACATATATGCAAGTTTGTGTAACTTATATCTTTTTTAGAAGATTTGAACTCTGAAATTGCTGATAATGTTGAAGCTTTCATGGAGTATCTTGAAGAGGGCATTGGTGCGTTAACAGGTCTGACGAGTTAGAGGAGATTTCTTTCGATTAATATCAAGGGTCCAAGAGTTTGGTAGCAAAATGGGAAGAAATGTAGCCAAACTTGATTAAAATGTGATGAAATATTAATGTATAGATTATGGATTTTGGCAAAAGAGAAGATATCAGAATGTTTGATTTTTGAGGTTTGTGACTTGTGCTGCTGTGTGTTTATGAGGGCATTTATTTTCTTGATATCTTATTTTTGAATGTTTAATACTAATTTAAGGATTACAGAATCGTAGTTTTTGCGAAATGATTTATTTGGGCTAATAGTCTTCCGCCCTGTTTTACATTTTTTTTATTTTCTTGAATTTGGGCTTTTATGCTACATTTTATTGGTTTTTCCTCGAGTCCTTTTTCCTTTTTTTAAAAAAACTGCAATCATTTAATATATAGTGTTAATGTGAATTTATAATTTGAATGTCTTTTAAGGAGTTGACTTATTCATCATGCTTCATTATTGGTGTTTGTTTTAAATATAGATTTTTTTTAAAGGGTTGAATAAATTGTAATTAGAAATAATTACAATTTTATATCATTATAAAATAATATATAGTTAGACAAATTATTTTGAGACACTCACATATAATATAATATCTCATATAATTCATATATTAATAAAAAAATTTAATAGGGATCAATTGATAAGTGCACAGTTTTAATTTAAGATTTGATCACAAAATTTCTCACATTATAAAATCTCATACTAAAATTTATTACTTATGTTCAAGTTGTGCATCGCACGGGAGAATTACTAGTTTATTGAAAATAAAAACCATTGTTGACGGTACAGAAGTATAGACGAACAAAGGAGGAGGAGTGGGCGGAATTTTGCTTACGGTACAAATCTTGACGATAGGGAGTTATCGTTGGTAATTTGGGAGGGTTTATAGGATTTTTTTAGATTTTTAAAGTCTGAGAGTATAAATTCGGATTTTAAATTTTTTTAAAAATTCAGCTATTCAATTCGGATTTTCAAACTTATTATTTTGTTTTGCCGTTGCCATTTCAATTCAATCTCCCAGATTCACGCAGCCTCCCTTCTTCACTCGCAGCTCTCGTCCTCATTGCGCCGGTAGCCTCAGTCTCATTCCCTCGTATCAGTGAAAAATCAGGTTTGCTATGTTTGAAATTTGCCCTAATTTTCCATTCCCTTTTATTTCAATTTGTGTGTTTAATTGCTGATATTTTCTTTTTTCATAAAAATGTATATAGATTTTAATTCATATTTACTTCTTTTAGACTCAGTGGCTTAAGAATGCATTCAATTCTTCATCGCTCAAGTTGGAAGGAGTAAGAAGAAAGGGAATTTTGGAGTGGAAGCCGATTTAAGAGGTGGGTTTTTTTATCTCTTCCAAGGTTGTATTTTGTTTAAGATCATGTTAGGGATATAAAAAATTTGCAATTCAATTTGATTGAGAAAAGACACTTGACTTTTGTACATGCCCAGCTCTCCTAAAATAGGAAAATTCACAATAGTTTAATGTCAATTTTTTGCTAATATGCTGCTAATGTCAATTTGGTAAGTTCTGAGTTGTTGGTGTAAGTTATTATTGATGCTAAACTGCTAATGTCAATTTGGCTTGTGAGAAATCAATTCTTGAAGATAATTTACAATGAGTGAGCTCAATGATGTCACACTGTCATCTTTATACTTTCTTGTGCTGCTCATGTTTCTACTATTTTGTGTGATAATTTGACTACTTTATTCTTATTCGCATGATTCCCCTCTTAACCTCCTTTAGTGGTTTTAGGACTTCAGTAATTCCATGTTATTTTCTTATTCTAGGATTGTTAATTTGGTTTCAGAAGATTCAGACTAGAGCCTAATAAAATAAGAAAACAAAAAATAATATCTATAATTTGGGTTAGAACACGGGTATATACAAGTGTGTTCCATATACATTTGCATCAATAGTTCCAGTGCCGGAGTCTATGGAAATCCATGTAAATCAATAAAAAAAATTGTATTCCATAATCCTGTCAAGTCTATGAAAATCCATGTAAATCAATAAAAAAAAGGTCAGCCAAACTTTGTATAGAGTCTATGGATTTTCTAAATCCACAGACTTTTTAAAGTCCAAAAAAATCCAATAGAATCCCAATTGAATACACCCCCCTTATTGTACAATTTTTTCTGCGTTTTTATCAATTATTGTGTATTTAGTTGGTAAGTTTTTTTTTTTTTCTTTTAGGATTGGTCTTTTTGTTCATAGATCTTCAATTTCGAAATACACTGATTAATAATTCTCTTAATTCGTTCAGTTGTTTGCGGAATACATGTTAGTGAAGAAGTTTGGTGTTTTTTCCCTATATTATACCGTGCTTTACAAATACAAAGGTGTAAAACTTTACCATAATCTATAGCCTCTCCCATCAATTTGAGGATAGCAATTAATAATACGCTCTGGCCTTTGCTGTAAATACATTGCAAAATTTATTCAGCAAATATATCCCAAATCAAGTTTCCCACTAATTCTCCCCGAACCCTCAACTGTTCAGGCGGCGACGATGAGTTCTTTCACTCTGTTCTTGAAAAGCTACCGAATTTGTTCGACTTTACTTGTAATTTTGTTGCTACGCTTGATATCATAGTTAATTTCTTCTTAAATTAACCTCGTTCATTGTCAAATTGACGGATGGGTTTGTATGATTGATTTTTATATGATGGGGGGAGGGGCTATTTGATCTAATGGAGGGATAAGGGGTTGGATGAACAAAAAGAAGGCTGGAGGGCATATTTGAGGGCCCAAATTGACCCTTTTCTGTTTTATTTATATTGGTTTGATTTGTGGAATAAATTTTGCCGATAGATTTCATGTAAAGCTTACAGCTTTGCCCTCCGAGTTTCAATCTCTGACTTTCAATCCCCTAATTCTCCGTTAATCTGAAAAGATATGGAGAAGAAAAGGCTGGAATTTCAACTCTACAACAGTGTGGCGAAGGAGAAGCAGCTTTTTAAACCTATAGTTGAGGGGAAAGTCGCAATGTATGTTTGTGGCGTCACTTCGTATGATCTCAAGTCATATTGGCCATGCCCGTGCCTATGTTGCGTTCGATGTTCTCTACAGGTTCCCATTTTAATTTTACTTTTTTACTAAAAAGAATTCAGAATGTTGAGCATGAATGGTGAGCTAATTGAATTGAGGTTGAAATTTTGATGTCTAATGTGAATTGATGTATTACTTTGAGTTTGGTTAGTATTTTGATGAGCTAATTGAATTGAGGTTGAAATCTTGATGTCTGATGTGAATTGATGGATTAGTCTGGTTAGTATTTTGGTTCATGCTTTGAAAGCCTTTAAGTGAGTTTAGATCTTTGCTTGTGAACAACGTATAAGAAGATTAAAAATATTAGAGTTAAAAAAGTAAAAAATAGTAAAATGTATCTTGGGTATAGCAATATTCCAACTTTTTCAACATTAATTTTATAATTTCAAATTTGTTACCTATTTTTCAAGTGGGCTTGATTGTTGTTTGACATGGCTATGGCTATTACAAGACAACTTGCTGTATTTTGTGTTAAAGATAAATGCTACCAGAAAGATATTTCCATTCTTCAACTTGCATATATCACTGTTCTCTGTCAAATATTTATATGCTATAAAGTGGTGTACTGGTTTTGCTTTGATGTTATATTACCATTGAATTGCATTTGTTTAATTTTTAATTATTGGTTTCTTGTAGATATCTGAGGTATTTGGGCTATGAGGTTGTTTATGTGCGGAATTTCACTGATGTTGATGACAGGGTGAGATCTTTTTGCCATGCTTTTTCGAAGTTATTACAAGACTTACTTTCTAATAAAACTAGAACTATTGATTGAGATACAAGCATTAAATTTCATATTTCAATTCAATGCAGAAGGAGAATATTTTAATCCCTCCCCCAATGTTCATAACTAGGATATACATGATATACATATATTGCTTAATAATGTTAGGGATATATGACCTATTAATGACAAAGTGGATTTGAGCACCTCTACATATGTTGTGAGGTCACGGTTCGATTCATCATTTGACCTTTCAAAAAAAAAGACCTATTAATGTCAAATTTATGTATCATCAATATTCCTAGTAATGCCAAATTTGAATCATGGTTTTTATTGGTTATCAACCAAAAAATTAATTGTCGAAGCTTTGATATTTCTTATAATTATGTGATCTGTGACACTGTATATGTGCAATCTTCTTTGATTAAGCAATGATTCCTAAATGATTAACATGTACAGATTATTCGTCGTGCAAATGAGGTTGGAAAGGATGCAAGATTACTGAGTGGGCGATTTTGCCAAGAGTTTCTTAGTGACATGGCAGATCTCAATTGCCTCGTTCCTACCCACCAGCCACGTGTTACTGATCATATGGATCAAATCAAGGACATGATATCTAAGGTCTTTGACATACCATGATCCCTTTATTTAAAAGAATCGGCATGGCATTATAATTATTTTATATATTTGTTTATCTGCATATTTTTTGTTCCTTCATTCCTTTTGATATATGTCATGATCTTTCCATAATCCCTAGTGCAAATATATTTTCTTCACCAGGGTTCCTTGTTTGTAGATCCGGACATAAAATCATTTTTAGTGATTGCAGTTTAGCTTGTCTTGTCGTCTTGCTTTTTTCCAATCTATATGAAGTTGAAAATTTTGGACTTTAGTCTTAAGATTCTACTAAGACATCTCTATTCAGTTTCTTCTAGTTCTGTTTGGTCCCGGAGATCAGAGCTAAATGTTTTTAATGCCCTTGAGAACTATCAGAAATATTTGTTTCTGATATTTTTTTTTTAGTTCATCATTAATTATTTTGTTCGTTTTGGTCTCATTTTTGCAGATAATCAGCAATGGTTGTGCTTATGCTGTAAATGGAGATGTATACTTCTCTGTTGATAATTTCCCAAATTATGGTACTGATGGAACTCCTAGAAACCCAACGAATTCAATCGCGGATTATCCTAGTAATCAGCCTTAGAACGCTGTAATCTCTTGCTTGAGAGTAAAAAAAGTGTATTACGCATAGGGAAAAACCCTAGTAGGAACGTACAAAAGTATTTAAGCAATAATTAAGCCCATGGGCTGGAACCTAATCTAAAGAAGGAAACTTCTTAATTACTGAAATTGAAATTGCTGAATTAAATGAAACAGATTTCCATGATCAAATCAATCACACTTTTGGTATCTTTGACCTTCTCATATATACTTTAATTGGGTGATGTTGAACCCCTTCATCACCCCCTCCTTCAAAATGAACCTTGTCCTCAAGGTTAAGGTTCGGAAAACGCGCTCGAAGTTCTTCCACCACCTCCCAAGTTGCATCCTCCACTGCTAAATGCTTCCATTTCACTAGTGCCTCGCGAATCACTCCCCCGTTGCTGTGTTTCCATCTGTATTGCAGCACTGTTTCAGGCAAAATGTCGGGGACTCCATCGGTTGTATATGGTGGCAAATCGTGACAGACGGGAGTGGTATCCCCCAACCTTAGTTCGTAGAAGCGAAACATGAAAAACTGGGTGAATTCGGGACCCTCTAGGAAGCTCCAAACGATATGCCATTGAGCCAATTCGTTCAAGCACTTTAAAGGGTCCAAAGTACTTACTTGCTAGCCTCTGGAAGGCTTGTTTCATGACTGTCTGCTGTCGATAAGGGTGGAGTTTCAAGAATATCCAATCTCCTTCACTGAACTCTTCCGGGCGACGCTTGGAATCGGCATACTGTTTCATACGGTTTTGAGCAGCCTCTAGATTGTAGCGTAGCTCTTTGAGTAATGAATCTCTCTCTCTGAGCTGCACTTCGACCTCATGTACTGCAGTCGACCCCCATTCATGGCTCGGAATTGTGGCTGCTTTTCGACCGTACACGACCTCAAAAGGTGTCATGTCGATTGAACGCTGGTACGTAGTGTTGTACCAGTACTCCGCCCATGCCAGGTGCTTTTCCCATTCTTTGGGTTTGTCCGACGTAAAGCAGCGCAAATATTGTTCAAGGCAACGATTGACCACTTCCGTTTGACCATCCGTTTGAGGGTGGTAAGCTGAACTCATCTTCAATTTGGTTCCTTGTGCTTTGAACAGGTGACGCCTGAATGTGCTGACGAAAACTCGATCCCAATCTGATACAATTGAGGCAGGTATCCCATGTAGACGTACAATGTTTTGAATGAAAAGGTCAACTACCTCTTTGGCCTTGTATGGATGGCTAAGAGCAACGAAGTGAGCATACTTCGACATTCAATCAACGACCACCATTATCATGTCCTTGCCTTTGGATTTAGGCAAGCCCGTAACAAAATCCATCGAAATATCACTCCAAATGCTTTGAGGGATGGGCAGTGGCGCAAGTAACCCCGCCGGTGAGCGACTCTCGTGCTTGTTATGTTGGCACACATCACAAGTTTGTACAAAAGTCGTAACATCTTTCCATAATCCTGGCCAAACAAAGAGATGTAGAATGCGCTTGTATGTTCGGAGAGTGCCTGAGTGACCCCCAAAGGCTGATGTATGAAACTCGGAGATCAATCGAGTCCTTAACTCCCCCAAAGGTACTCGTATGCGGCCTTGTTCGAGGATACATCCATTTCGAGTGCTGAATTGCCCATTCACCGTCTCTCCTTTTGTTATCCGCTCGAGTATAGGACTTAGCTCTGGGTCGGTTTTCGTGGCAGTAGCTATTTCGAGCCAAATGTCCGTAACAGGCTTGGAAACGGATAATGATTGTAGGTTGTGCATGCTGTCCGTGCTAACTTGACGCGAGAGTGCGTCTGCAGCACTGTTTTCCCTCCCCGGGCGATAGATAATCTCATAGTCGAACCCGACTAATTTGGCAATCCACTTCTGCTGTTCGGGTGTGGTAATCCAGCTGTTCTAACAAGTATTTGAGGCTTCGTTGATCGGTGATTATCTTGAATTTGCGCCCAACTAAATACGGTCTCCAACATCGGATTGCTTCCAATATAGCTAGCATTTCCTTTTCGTAGACCGACCATGCTCTTTTTGACGCCGCAATACTTTTACTCATGAATGCGATGGGTCGTTTGTTTTGTGACAACACTGCCCCAATTCCATAACCCGAGGCGTCCGTCTCTATAACAAACTCCTGTTCGAAATTTGGTAACGCTAACACAGGCGTTGAACTTAATTCGCCCTTTAGGCTGTTGAAGGCTTTCTCGGCCTCCACACTCCATGTAAAGCTGTTTTTTCTTGTTAAATTGTGCAAAACACGTGCCTTTTCGCCAAATTTAGGACAGAATTTCCGGTAATAGCCCGCTAATCCCAAAAATCCTTTCAACTCTGTCACATTATTCGGTGTAGGCCACTTTTGTACAGCTTCGATCTTTCTTGGGTCCACTCGAACACCTTCCAATGAGATAAAGTGGTCCCAAGTACTCGACTTCGGTTACCCCAAAAAAACATTTTGTAGGCTTAATCACGAACTGGTTTTCACTCAAGATTGCTAAGACCACTCGTAAATGTCCCAAATGTTCATCCCACGATTTACTGTAAACCAGAATATCATCAAAAAAAACGAGGACGAACCTGCGTAAATGTGGTCTGAAGATGTCGTTCATGATAACCTGGAAGGTAGAAGGCGCATTACTCAATCCGAAAGGCATTATTAGATATTCGTAATGCCCGCTATGCGTCCTGAAAGCAGTTTTATGGATGTCGTCGGGGTGCATCCGAATTTGATGATAACCTGCCCGGAGATCTAATTTTGAGAAAAACATCGTCCCATGCAATTCGTCCAACATGTCATCGATTGTTGGAATGGGGTAGCGGTCTTTCACTGTCACTGCATTGAGGGCTCGGTAATCAGTGCAAAATCTCCAAGTATCGTCCTTTTTCTTCACTAATAGGATGGGTGACGAGAAGGGACTCGTGCTATTCTGAATCAATCCCGATCCCAACATTTCGCTCACCTGCCTCTCTATCTCATCCTTTTGAAAGTGTGCATAATGATAAGGTGCCACGTTCACGGGTTTAGACTCATCGACTAGACGAATTCTGTGGTCGAACTCACGTCTAGGTGGTAGAGAGTTCGGTGCAATCGTTATCGCCTTAAACTCAGTGAGTAATCGTTCAATCTGTTTCTCACGATCCAGATCTCGTTCTTCTCCCACACTCGACATCTCTGACGATGCCAACATATAAAACTTGTGACCCTCATTCCAGGTTCTATACAATTGATTCGAGATTCTCGCGTCCGCAGGTAAATATCCTATTCCCCTTAGCTCTTTCATCTCGTCTCCACAATAAACCCCAATTGTCAATTCCTTACAATCCACCACTAATGGGCTCACCGACTCCAACCAAGGCATTCCAATATAACCTCCTCTCCAGAAATATAGTGAATGCAGTGTAACATAAAAGCGTATACCTTGAATTATCACGGGTATGTTCTCGTGGATAATGTCAGTTTTTAGGATATGGCCACTTCCAGTCACAATCTGTCGAGCTCCCGTCTCTCGAGTCACTGGTAGCTGTAAATAATTTGCGATCTTTGGTGAGATGAAGTTCAATGTTGCTGCTTGTCCCAACACCTCGAGTGGGTAATGACCAATCGTTCCCGAAATTTGAGAGCCTCTTGATCTCTTCATTCGTCATTATTTGTTTAGGTCATTTGTCCCCAATACCTTCAATTGGATTAGCTCATCCGCCTTCTTCCTCATCGAATTTGGCTCCCCTAAAGACTTCAAGATGTCGATTCTTCTTCGACTAATCTCATCACTTTGCATTGGGACACGTGATTCCGTGTATTTTTCATTACACGTGAAACACAATCCTTGTCTTGACGTGCCACCTCCTCAAGGCGTCCCTTTCGGTTATCTTTGGGTACACCGCTTTGTGTTTTAATCGGTCGGCCGGTCGGGATGGCCGCTTCTTCAAAGCGGCCCGATAGAGGTGTATAGAACCGCTCATCAATCCCGGTGAACCGCGGTTTCACCGGTTTTCAACAAAAAAATGTCGATTCGCCCTTGAGGTTCAAAGGCGGAGACTAATCGTCGGCGTCGTTGTCGTGTCCTTTGGAGGAGGCATAGCTTGGCGGTGTGGCGGTCCAGTTTGGTGGCGTGAGCGGGTGGTGTGAAGGTTATCAATTTGGCGTGAGCGGGTGGCGTGAGAGGCTGTCGGTGGTAGATGGCTTGGCGGGAGGCTCGATTGATTGAAGAAAGAAAACGGAGAATGAATCAATGAAGGAAGAGAAGAGAGAAGATTAGGTTATTTAGCTTTTTTTTTTTTGTTTTTTATTGACCACTTTTTTTTGTTATTTTTTTCATTGACCCATTTATCAATTTTGGGGCTTTGTTTTTCATTTTTCAATTATAAAATACAATTAATATGTATTTTTCTTAAAAAGAATTTAAATGTACTCCAAATTTTAAAATATTATTTTAGAAGGTTTTTAAAAAATTAAATTTAATGAATTCAAGTGTAATTATAATATCATCTCTTCTGTCAAAAAATAAAAATAAAAATTATAATATCATCTCAATACTATATATTTTAGTATTGATCTCTGAAATTTTAAATATCAAGTAATTAATATTACTTTCGTTCTAAATTTATTTATCCATTTGTTTTTAGCATGAGTTTTAATGTGAAAATTATTTATTAATATTTAGAGTGGTAAAGTTATTTTTGGTTGGAAATATTGTAATCTTTTTTGCTTTATTATTAAAGTAAATTACTTTTTGTGGGTAAAAGTAATGAAATGGGATGTAAAAGTAAATTACTTTTTGTGGGTAAAAGTAATGAATTGGGATGTAATTTTGAATTTTTTTAAAAATTATACATATTATATATATATAATATTTATTATGACGTCATACCGGCTCAATCCGGTCCGACCCCGGTCCAACCTTTTTTTGGGGTCGTCCGGCTCAACTTCCGGTTCCGGTTTTTAAAACATAGCCCTTAGGGGTCGTGGGGTTCAGTCCCGGGTTATTTGACGGGTTCGCTGTCCACTGCTTTGCAGGAAAGGTGCGAGTGAAGGGCGTCATTCCGTTTCGGTGGTTGTTCGGGTTCCCTCTCGATAGTTGAAGCTGTTCATCCTTACGATTTGCTAGTTCGATAGCTTCGTTGAGAGTCTTTGGTCGCCACATTTTCAGTTCTGTTGCGATCTCAGTTTTAAGGCCCGCCATAAAGGTGCCCATCAGTGCATTTTGGGGCCAATTCTGTGCCATATTCATTAGTTTCTCAAACTCTTTGAGATAGTCGCGAAATGTCCCAGTTTGACGTAATCTGCTCAAGGCTTCGCTTGCATCCTCAATCTGAGACGTCCCGAATCTCATCAGTATCCCTTTCTTAAATTTCTCCCATGAAATGTCGAATTCGTCACTATTTTGCTCGAACCAGCGCCACCATTGGTGTGCTTCGCCATCCAAATAGTAGGATGCAATTTGCACACTGTCCCGCATTCGTACTTCCCTTATTTCAAAGTACTGCTCTGCTTTGTCGAGCCAATTAATCGGGTCTTCCCCTGCAAATTTTGGGAAATCCATTTGCGCCCCTCTCGGACGATGATCATACGGTTTCTCCGTTTTTCGGCTCATCACTGTCGTTTCCGACTCATTTTCGGACTCTTCAGTGCGCTCATAATCTTCATCATCCTGTTCTGATCCCGCACCGTCAGGTCGGAAGGGATTGTATTCAGTTGCGAATGGGTTCTCTCTTTCTTGTGACCCTTCGAGTGACTGCCTCTCCTGCTTTCCTTCTCGACGCCGGCCCGTCTGACCAGACGAACCCTCGCCTCTTCTTCTTCCTTCATCGCGTCCGCCGCGCGCTCGGTCATCACGACCGAAACGCCCGCCCCGTCCCCGGAACCCTTGCCTCCGTGCACTGCCGAATCGCTCATCATTCTCATCGCTGTTGCGGCGTGGGTTGCGGTACTGCTCACCTTCGTAGCTGCGTCTGTCCCGACGGCCCCGATTTGGAGCGACATAGTGCGCATCGTTTCATTCAGTTTCTGCATTGATGATTCCAGTGTTGCCAATCTCTGACGGTTTGAAACCATCTTAGCGGAATAGTGGTGTTCGAATCTGGCTCTGGTGCCAAATGATGGAACTCCTAGAAACCCAACGAATTCAATCGCGGATTATCCTAGTAATCATCCTTAGAACGCTGTAATCTCTTGCTTGAGAGTAAAAAAAAGTGTATTACGCATAGGGAAAAACCCTAGTAGGAACGTACAAAAGTATTTAAGCAATAATTAAGCCCATGGGCTGGAACCTAATCTAAAGAAGGAAACTTCTTAATTACTGAAATTGAAATTGCAGAATTAAATGAAACAGATTTCCCCGATCAAATCAATCACACTTTTGGTATCTTTGACCTTCTCATATATACTTTAATTGGGTGATGTTGAATCCCTTCAGGTACACTATCAGGACGGAAGCTAGAAGATAATAGAGCTGGAGAACGAATTGCGGTTGATGAGAGGAAGCAAAATCCTGCTGATTTTGCTTTATGGAAGGTGGAAATTCTAATCTTTGCAGAATATTTTTTATTGAACTAGTTGTCTCTTTCGAGTAAGCTTGTACACAAATTTCATGGTGCAACTATACACAACTATTACTTTTAGTGAAAACAACTGACACTAACCAACTAATATTGTTCAGTGAAAACAATTGATACTGTTAAAAAATACACTTCAGTTGCATGGTGCACTTGGTGCATACAAGACTTTGTTCGTTCTCAAATAGAACATTTGTATTTATTTTGCAGGCGGCTAAAGCTGGGGAGCCACAATGGGACAGCCCCTGGGGACCTGGAAGACCAGGTTGGCACATAGAGTGCAGTGCCATGAGTGCTCATTACTTGACGCACACATTTGATATTCATGGTGGTGGGATGGATTTAATCTTTCCTCATCATGAAAATGAGATTGCTCAGAGTTGTGCTGCTTGCTCAGAGAGCAAAATTAACTACTGGATACATAATGGGTTTGTTACAGCAAATGACGAGAAAATGTCAAAATCACTCGGTAACTTCTTCACCATTCGTGAGGTAAATATGGGGTTATATTTGCTTTTACTTTCTACTTTTTCTGCTTTGAGTTTGAGGATCATTGGTTCTTCAATTGATTATTCTTTCAGGTTACAAAATTATACCATCCACTTGCACTGAGGTACTTCTTGCTGGGGAATCACTGCCGCTCTCCTGTCAATTATTCAATAACGCAAATAGAAATTGCTTCAGAAGCCGTTTATTATGTATATCAGGTGAAAAACTTGTCACTTTCTGTCTATCTGATTTTTTTTTTTAGATTTTCTATGGATGATTGCTTGTATTTTTACTCACATTTTTAGTTGATTGTTGTCATATGTTTGGTTCATTACCGTTGTTTTTCTTTGTTCTACAATTAATATAAAGATAACCAACATATGAACCCTGCGTAAACGAACTTTGCTTTTTACCAACTACTCTGTTTTATGTCCTTTGGCAGTATAATCTAATTCTGGGTTGCCTTGATTATTCTTTGTTTTGAGTCCTTTGGCAGCCAGAATCTAATTACTGCCTGATCTTATTCTGAAAGTTGCGCTCTTGATTTGATGGTTATGTTTTATAAAAAACTTGATGTAATTTGAAGCCTACTGTGAGAGATATTTTATAATGTGAGCAAATTTGGAATATCATTAATGGGTGGTTTTTACGGGTCATTTTTATCGTTGACAGACTTTGCAAGATTGTGCATTGAGAGAAGAAAGTGAAACGAATAGTGAACCAGTTTCTATCACCCCTGAAGATCAAAAGCGTATCAGTAAACTGCGTGATGATATTGAGGCAAGGCTAGCTGACGATTTGCACACACCATTCATCTTAAAAACTGCTCTTCCGGAACTTTACAGAATTATCAACGACAAGATGCCAAAGGCAGGGATCTCTTTTCCATAATTCTCTGGGTATTTACAAGCTTATCCAATTATGATTATTTTTTCTTTTTTTTTTTTTTTACTTCAGAAGAAGCAGCAAGAGCAGCAGAAGCAACAACAATTATTCACTGTTAAGTTTCTTATTAATCAAGCGAAGGAGATCAAACAAGTGCTGGATGTTCTAGGATTGCTTTCCAATTCAACTTGCGCTGAGGTTCCATCATCTTATCTACTCTTGGACAATTATTTAGTGGCATTGATGTAACTATTCGTTGTTTGAATATCTTCTTTTTGCTTTAGGTTTTGCAGCAACTGAAAGACAAAGCTCTGATAAGAGCAGGGATGACAGAAGATGATGTTTTGCATTCTATCGAGGAACGAATGGTTGCCCGTAAAAACAAAGAGTTCACAAAAAGTGATCAGATCAGGAGCAATCTTGCTGCCAAAGGAATCGCATTAATGGATTTGGGGAAAGAAACCGTTTGGAGACCGTGTGTGCCTGCAGGAGAAACCAGGCTTTCTGTTGAACAAGAAAACCCCCCTCCTGCTGCTACAGTTCGATCAACTTATAAATAAAAACCAGACATTTGGATTTTCTTTTCTTTTTAACGGCTCAAAGGGTAAACTAGGAAGAAACGACACTATTTAACATTAATGTAGTGAATAGTTCCGTCAAAAAAAAAAATGTAGTGAATAGTCAAAACGTCATTTAAATTGATTCATGGAGTGCATTAGCTCATAAACATAACATACTAATTTATTATTCTTAACATTATTATTGTTTTGCAAAATGTATTCGTTCATATGTTGAATATTATTAGTTCATATAATTAGACGTAGGTGTATTAGTTAATTAATATACTAATACAAATTAGTTACTATTTTGAATAATTTTAATCCATATGCTAAAAGCTAAAATGAATGTGTTGTAAAACATATTGGTTTATATGTTGAATAGTTTTAGTTCATATAATTAAATGTATTAGTTAATTTACTAAAAACATTAATTACTTTTTCGAACTGTATTATTCTATATATTAAGTCGACACAGTAAAAAAAAAAACAAGTCTTTTATATTATACATTATATAAAAATAATATTTTAAAATTATTTCAACCCACGGTCTATGGCCATCTTGCCCGGGAGTCTAGTGCCATCTTACTTATTTACTGAGCTTTTTTTTTTTTATAACACAGTATCCGGCTCAATGGCCGACTAATCCGGGGAACCAGAACCCACCGTTCATTAGCAGGGGCTCCACTTGAAGCCAGAACTAAGCTCTATATGGACTGTCTCATCTCAAGAGTTGATCGCACCTGAGACCTAGAGAGGAGCATACTCCTAAGTCCCAAGCCTACAACCACTAGGCCAACCCTTGAAGGTTATATATAGGCAAATTCTCCTGTGCACCATTTGCACCAATTTTAATTTGGTGCAATTGGATTTCAATTCAGTTTTTTTTTTTTAGGTTTAGGGTCCGGCCCGGCCCGGCCCAGACCCGAACCCGATCCGAGTGGTTCATGATTCACCCGACCCGAATAGATCATGATTTAGTGTTTAGGGTGTAGATTGTTCATCCAAATTAAAATTGAATCAAATTGCACCAATTGCACTTGTGCAATTGGTGCACACAAGTGTTACTCATATATATATTAGATTCATTTCCCTAATGTTTTGCTCCAATTTTATTGAGCTGCAGTCTTTGATTGCCGGTGTTAGTAACACTACAACAACCATGCTACTGCGAACTCTCTCCCTCCTATTAAACAATCCTCACGTGATGAAAAAAGCTCAAGAAGAATTGGAGAAGCATGTCGGAAGAGAAAGACGAGTGATCGAATCAGATATCAACAATTTAGTCTATCTCCAAGCCATAGTCAAGGAGGCTTTGAGATATCACCCTCCGATCCCCTTATGTGGGCCCCACGAGTTCACAAAAAGTTGTGACGTGGGAGGGTACCATGTTCCAAAAGGCACGTGGTTGATTGTGATCTTGTGGAAGTTGCAACGGGATCCAGAAGTGTGGGGGGAGGACCCTATGGAGTTTAGGCCAGAGCGGTTTCTTAATATGCACGAAAACTTGGATCAAGATTACGCGTTGATCATCCCGTTTAGAGCGGGACGAAGGGTTTGCGATGAGACGGAGTTTTGCGTGCAAGCGTTGCAGTTGGTTTTGGCTAACATGTTGCAAGCGTTTGAGTTGTCGAGAGTGTCGGATGAACAAGTTGTTATGTGTGAGGTTGATGGAGTTATGAACTACAAAGACATAACACTTGGTGTTCTTGTGGCTCCAAGATTGTCTTCTAATCTTTATAATTAGGCTATTTAACTATTTAGATTGATAAAAAATAATTGATTCTCTTCAATGATCTAATCCTCTTTTGCTTAAATAGGATAATACAAGTTATAATGATTTTAATCCCGGACTGATCTCAAATCGAACAATCAATTGGGTCATTGGGTCACTGGTTCAACCAGTCGAACCATTGTAAAAAATTGAATGACTCGAATATTATATATATATTATATAATATTATTATATTATATAAATAAAACTCATTAATATATAACATTTACATTATATATATATATATATATATATATTTACACACATATGAGAAAATACATTAAACAAGCCCGTGATATAAAAAATCAAGTACAGTAAAACATCTATAAATTAATATTATTGGGACCGAAGAATTTTATTAATTTAAAAAGATATTATATAATCGATAAATTAATAATTTATTAATTTAGAGAGGTTTTAATGTATATACATAACTAAACTTTAAAATTCCGGAGTTGTATAATCAACTTACAATGTACATTATTTATTTATGACAAATAAATTAAAACAAAAGTTTTAATTACCATTCAAAGAATGTATACTCACATATCATGTTAATTGGAAGTTTGAATGGTCACATAAGAGTAGATTCATATTTTACTAAATAGTCTTAGAATGTTCAAGTGGATAATATATATATACATATATACAAGAGTTTTTTAATAATTATGTTGTGTGCCAAATGATCTAAGCTAATTATTTGGGTTCATTATGTCATTAAGTTACAAATGGAGAGCCCACTAACCTCTATTAAAAATGAGATATGGGCGAGTCGTCCTGAGCCAAGGGCGAGCTCGCCCGGCCGAGTCCAGGGATAGGGCAAGTTGCTCGCCTAACTCGCCCGCTCGAGCAAACTACACGCAAGATGGTCGCCATGCCCGCACAATGGTCGCCATGCCCGCCTGAATGCCATGCCCGCCATGGTCGCCATGCCCGCAAGATGGTCGCCATGCCCGCAAGATGGTCGCCATGCCCGCAAGATGGTCGCCATGCCCGCAAGATGGTCGCCATGCCCGAACAATGGTCGCCATGCCCGCGAGGTGGTCGTCATGCCCGCAAGATGGTCGCCATGCTCGCGAGATGGTCGCCATGCCCGCCGATGGTCGACATGCCCACAAGATGGTCGCCATGCCCGCACAATGGTCACCATGCCCGTACAATGGTCGCCATGCCCGCGAGATGATCGCCATGCCCTTCGATGGTCGCCATCCGCGCCATGCCCGCGAGATGGTCGTCATGCCCGCTAGTCGCCACAAGGCGGGCGAGTTACCCGCTACTCGCCCACGCCGCACGCCTTAGCCACCCACAACCCATGGTCGCCCGCTAGTCACCAACAAGCCGGGCGAGTACGCCCCACTCTCGAGGTAAGCAGGATAGAGAGACGTAAAAGTCAAAGTTTTTCCACTTACCGAGACCTGATTTTGGATAACCTAGCACGCAAACAACCAACATCAGGAATCTTACCCAAAATGGCCGAGAAAACTCTGAGGATATTTCTGGTTCTACCGCTGTGGACTCAAGAGGGAAATCCTAGGCGCAAATCTCCGCGCTACCTGCAAACCGCCAATTCAGAGTTGCAGGTGGCATGTTTAGTTATGCGAGACTAAGGTTTAAAGTATACTGTAGAGTCCAAAGTAGATGGTTACAATTAATGCTCGGTCAAATTCCATCGAGAGTTGTAGCGAGGCCAACTAGATGGCCATTTTGCATGTACTATAAATAGGAGAAATTAAGACTCATTAAGGGGTCGCAAAATTTTACATTCAATACAACGGCTTTATCAGCCAACAAAAGAGGCCTTCGGCCCAAATTCTCTCGCATTTACTTACTTGCATTTAATTACTTGAATCCTTATTATTGCTATTCAATGAAGAACATTCAATTTGTTCTTCATTAATCACACTCGTTTATCCACTAATACTTGTTTGTTATACCAATCCACATAGCCACATTCAATATCTCGTTTCGTAAATTTTGGTATACAACAATTGGCGCTAGAAGGAGGGTACTCTTTAAGAACTAGACTGATTTTTCAATGTTCTCATTGGAGTATTCCCACGAATCTTCAAAGGATTTTTCTTTGAATCTTCAAACATTTAAACACTTTCCCCAGAAACTCAACCAAAGATGTCTCAAGCAAGTTTTTTGTCAAAAGCCAAATCCGGAATCCAGAAGTCCCGCAGCCGGGGTGCCGGTGGTCAAGCCACCGGTAATCCGGGAGCTAGGGGGCACACACTTGGTGTTCTCCAAAATCTAGAAGAAATCAACACTCCTCAAGAGATTTGGGAGGCCATGGCGGTCTTGCGCCGAAAGAGGGCTGAGTTGGGAGCAGATCACAGCGATCTGCACCAGAACTTGGATGAAAAATTCCGATAAGCTAAGGCCAAGGGCAAGCATAAAGAAGCCGAAGGCCCACACCAGGCAGAAAGCCAAGAGGAGAATTCTCACACTGCTCGTTCAAAAGAGCACCACATGCGATCATACGAAAGACAGTTCGACCCTGAAAGGAATGATGACTCTGCGGGTTCACAGCGAACTAAGTCAGTTTTCCAACGCTTGGATTCAGAGTTTGGCATCGGGCAGGCTCGTCACCATGGCCGAGGTCAAGCCGAACCAGAAGAATCACTTTCCGTGACTCGGTCTGGCCACGCACAAAGACAAAGAGGATCAGCTAAAGATCGTCTAGGAAGGAGCCCATCACCTCGCCATTATCAGCGAGGTGATGCGGAGAGAATCCCTTCACCTCGTCGTCAGCGATGTGGGGGGGAGAGAAGCCTCTCACCTCGTCATCATCAGCGAGGGAGAGCTGAAAAAAGTATCTCACCTCGCCACCAACAGCGAGGTGGAGCCAACCAAATTGATGTTGAACAACTAGCGGTAATAGTTCAAACCCTCAAGGATCTTTAAGATCAGGTTGCTGCTAAAAATGGAAACCCAACTCCAGCTAGGATACCATTGTCGCCATTATCACCGGCAATGATATTGGCTCCCGTCCAACTAAAAGTCACGAAGACCTCCATCACTCAGTATCTCGGCGACACAGACCCCATACATCATGTCAACAAGTTCACGGCCTACATGAACTCAATGGGGGCAACCGATGTGACTCAATGTCGGTTGTTTCCTCTCACATTGGGCGACCAAGCATACAGATGGTACAACACCTTACCACCATACTCAGTGGAATCTTTTCGCCAAATGGCGCAGCTCTTCCTCGACCACTTCGCCACCATGACTCATAAGGTGGGGACCAAACAGAGGTTGTCATATGTCTGCCAGTTCAAAGATGAGATCTACCGCACATACATCGAAAGGGTTGATAAATTGATCATGGACGGAGAGCCACTCGAAGACGAAGTTAAAGTTATGGGAGTTGTCGGAGGACTCCGGATGAACACGAAGTTGTGGAAGACAATGAAT
Organism: Stenogyne calaminthoides; assembly: GCA_037126765.1. NCBI lineage: Eukaryota > Viridiplantae > Streptophyta > Magnoliopsida > Lamiales > Lamiaceae > Stenogyne > Stenogyne calaminthoides. Next base: position 5,407,893 of record JBBCBC010000002.1, on the reverse strand, counting down.
ATAGACTATCCAGCATCCTACGCCGATTTCAGGCACCGAGCCGGAAAATTGATCAGTAGCGCCGAGCTGCTTGCTCAACGGATGGAAGAGCAGGGAACCAGCAACGCAAAGAAGCTAGCTACCAAGCCAGAAAAGTCGTACCTCGGTAACTGATTATATGACCCCAAAAGCTTCCCGGAACCAATCCCAGGCGAGTCTCAGCTCAACACCTTGGAATGCAATGTATTTGAAGAAATATTACCAGTAGTTTGGTAGTCTAAATTTTATGAAATAGTTTGCCTCAAATTTAGAAATGGAAGTTTATTTTTTGTCAAAGTTCGGTTCAGTCAAATTTGTCATGCACTTAGATTTTAGTGATCAGAAATTGGGGGCAGGTCTACTGACCTCTAACGAGATCAGTTATTATAGTATATGTTCTAAACACAAAATGCAAAGTCACTAAGTCGCATCCAAATAAGACGACCATATAAGTACTAAGGCACTAAGTCGCATCTAAATAAGACGACCATCCAAGTGTTAAGGCACTAAGTCGCATCCAAATAAGACGACCATACAAGTGCCAAGGTAATAAGTCGCATCCAAATAAGACGAACATACAAGTGCCAAGGTAATAATTCGCATCCAAATAAGACGACCAAATAAGTGCCAAGCACTAGGATCGCACCCAAATAAGATGATCAGAATATTTTATGCAATGGACAAGGGGGCAGATTATCGACCTCCAAGGAGATCGATTACCCAAAGTCATCGATCTCTAAAGAGATCGATATCTAAAGAGATCGACCTCCCAGAGATAGTCCACAAACATAAAATTTTCATCAGGCATCCAAAGTTGCAACACAATAAGACAACTAAGTCGCGTAAAATTAAGACGACAAGCCGAACATAGATTGCAAGCACATAAGACAATCGAACATGATAAAAGTCGACATACGACTATAACAAAGAAGTACTAAGTAGCAGGATTCTCTTGAGTAGGAGCCACCTCCACCGAAACTTCATTAACGACCTCGCCTTGGGCAGCGATCACCCCACTTCCTTCCCTTGAGGCAATTCAACATAATAGATATGGGGATTGGACCCAGCTAGTTGCACGCCCCATCTTGCCCATCTCACCGTTAGACCCATCTCGCCTCAGAGCAGCTTGCCATCTGTTCATTTCACCTCGCTAGAGTCTGAATGTGACTCTAGCAGTTCATGGCCTCGCCGGAGGATAAGCCGCCCCGCCCGCTCAATCTCACCAATTTTCCAAAATCCGTTGGTGGAAACGAGCTAGAAGTGGGAAGTAAACAATCTTCTTTTATATAGAAGGATATTTGAGAAGAGCATTAAACCAAGTGAAGCTCCTTGAGATGAGGGTCGCAAAAAAAAAAAAATAATCAACTCAATCGGAGGTCGGGAACTCGAGTTATGGACGAAACAAAACTGATGCTCATTGGAACACTCCCAACTCGCCTACTCGCCCGGCATACCCTACTCCCCCAAATCTAAACAACTCGCTCATAAGAGCGATGTGGAAAAACATCTCGCTCATAACCATGAGAAGATCCTCGAAAATACGGTCACAACAAAAAAAAATCAACTTAGTCGGAGGTCGGGAACTCGAGTTATGGACTAAACAAAACTGATGCTCGATAGAACTCGCCCATCTCACCCGGGAGCTCGCCCAACTCTCCCAATTCGCCCAGGAGCTCGCCCAACTCTCCCAATTTGCCTGGGAGCTCGCCCATCTCACCCGTGAGCTAGCATCATATCGCAACTTGCCCATCAAGAAAGTAAGTCGTCCGGCGGTGCGAGTAACTTGCCTAAGGGCGAGACGCTAATATTTCTCGCCCACAAGCTTACGGCAACGATGGGCAAGTCGCCACCGCCAGGCGCAACTCATCCACCTAGTCTGCTCCACCGAGCTCTACACGACTCTAGCTGCACTAATTCCTTATCTACGTCGCCCGAGCTCACCTAAGCAGTTGGCGGTTCGCCCGGGGCACCCACGTGTTGCTCGAACTCAGGGCCGAGCTTGCCCAACCCAATCTCCATACAAAGAGCTCGCAGATCGCTCTTCATCATCGCTCGATCCACATCATTTCCACCTCACCTAAAAAGAGGGCCATTTTCCATTTCTTGAAAATGGCTTGGTGAAGGATGTGGTCTTATTTCGCCCAGCTTCGCTCCAGCCACACTCATAAATGGCCCAAGAAAGAATGTTACAGCTCACCCAACCGAAAGGCCAGCTAGCTCAATGCTCACCTTCTCGAGCCAACTCAGATCTGAGAAATCACCAACACCAAGTAATCCACCCACAAGGCAGGTAGCAAGTCGCCAGATTCTAAATACAAGTCGCCCAACTCGGTGAGCCATCCAAAGAATAAGAACTCGCCCGACATCGCCTACTCGCCCGAATTGCAAGTAACTCGCCCGGCAGTTCAAATAGTCGCCTAAGGGCGAGACGCTGATATTCAAGAAGCTCGTCGTGTGAGCAAGTCACCTTTAATTCAACTAACTCACCTAAGGGTAAGACACTGTTATTCAAGAGGCACAAAGGCAAGTCATCCGGGAATACAGCTCACCCAAATTGCCTAGGAAAGACAAGTCTCCCAGGAGTCGCCCGTAGAGGCAATTATCTAACTCAAGCAACTCTCCCAGGAGGAGAGAGAACGCTTGCTGAACGAGTAAATTGTAAGTCACCTAGCTCAAGATACTCGCCCAACACTCAAATCGGTCATTGAAGTGGGATCTCGCCAAACATAGACAAAACGCCCAAGTCGCCAAGTTATGCTCACGAAGATTCAGGTCACTACTCCCACTTGAGGTGAATAGTAACTTGAGGGGCAATTGTTGTGTGCCAAATGATCTATGCTAATTATTTGGGTTCCTTATGTCATTAAGTTACAAATGGAGAGCCCACTAACCTCTATTAAAAATGAGATATGGGGCGAGTCGTCCTGAGCCAAGGGCGAGCTCGCCCGGCCGAGTCCAAGGATGGGGCAAGTTGCTCGCCTAACTCCCCCGCTCGAGCAAACTACACGCAAGATGGTCGCCATGCCCACACAATGGTCGCCATGCCCGCCGATGGTCGCCATGCCCGTAAGATGGTCGCCATATCCGCGACATGCCCGCGAGATGGCCGCCATGCCAGCAAGATAGTCGCCATGCCCACACAATGGTCTCCACGCCTGCGAGGTGGTCGCCATGCCCGCAAGATGGTCGACATGCTCGCGAGATGGTCGCCATGCCCGTGAGATGGTCGCCATGCCCGCAAGATGGTCGCCATGCCCGCGAGATGGTCGCCATGCCCGCTAGTCGCCACAAGGCGGGTGAGTTACCCTCTACTCGCCCACGCTGCACGCCTTGGCCGCCCACAAGCCATGGTCACCCGCGCCATGGTCGCCCGCTAGTCGCCAACAAGCCGGGCGAGTACGCCCCACTCCCGGGTAACTCGCCCGCAAATCGTCTATACTTAGCCAATTTTATGGAGTTTGTGGTCGAGGTAAGCAGGATAGAGAGACGTAAAAGTCAAAGTTTTTTCACTTACCGAGACCTGATTTTGGATAACCTAGCACGCAAACAACCAACATCAGGAATCTTACCCAAAATGGCCAAGAAAACTCTGAGGATATTGCTGGTTCTACCGCTGCGGACTCAAGAGGGAAATCGTAGGAGCAAATCTCCGCGCTACCTGCAAACCGCCAATTCAGAGTTGCAGGTGGCGTGTTTAGTTATGTGAGACTAAGGTTTAGAGTATACTGTAGAGTCCAAAGTAGCTGGTTACAATTAATGCTCGGTCAAATTCCATCGAGAGTTGTAGCGAGGCCAACTAGATGGCCATTTTGCATGTACTATAAATAGGAGAAATTAAGACTCATTAAGGGGTCGCAAAATTTTACATTCAATACAACGGCTTTATCAGCCAACAAAAGAGGTCTTCGGCCCAAATTCTCTCGCATTTACTTACTTGCATTTATTTACTTGAATCCTTATCATTGTTATTCAATGAAGAACATTCAATTTGTTCTTCATTAATCACACTCGTTTCTCCACTAATATTTGTTTGTTATACCAATCCACATAGTTACATTCAATATCTCGTTCCGTAAATTTTGGTATACAACAAATTGTAGTATTAATTTATAGTTTCGTCGGGACCTTAAATACACACTAGGATTTTAAAAAAAAATTATTGTATTATTTAATTGATTGGTGTCCAAATTTGAACTGATCCCAAGTTGGGATCAGACAAAATTATTAGTTTTATCGAAGTTATTAATTTATGGAAATTTTACTGTACTTATTTTAGACCTTTTGGGTTTAGTTGATTTAAAAACTTGTTTGGGCCTTAAGTACAACAGCCCACCATCTCCCCTCTAGCGTTAAGTATAAACCCTATAATGGCTTGAACAATTAGTGTCACCGTAGCGCCACTCTCCCTCATTTCCTTCACCGTCGCGTCTTTATTTTTTTTTTCTGGTGAGTTATTCGGTTGACTGTTCTACCGTTCTAAAACTTATGTAAGGCTGGGATCTAGAATGACTCGTCTCAATTTGGATGTGATTAAGAAACAGTCTCAATTTGATTTTGATTTAAAAACTGTAGTATCTTCTATTCGTGGTTCAGAAACAGAAACAAGATGAGATTGCATTTATCTTTCCCTTTCTTAAATTATAAAAACGGGTCCAACGGTTCATTGGGTCAACGGTTAAACTCGATTTTTGGCCGGTTCACACTGGTTTAATACAAGCCCAGTGTATGCTAATTGAACCGGTACCAAGATCGGTTCTCAGTTAACCCGATCGAACCTGTCGTTCCGATCCAATTTTAAAAATATTTTGATTATGCAATTTGTTAGGCAAGGAAAACCGTTCAGTAATGAGAAACTCTCATAAAACTATCTCAAAACCATCACAAAAATATTAGGATCGTTAAGCTCACATCAAACGATGTTACGTTTGAAAACTATTTTAAAATACGCACCCAACTGACTGCCTCTAAAATAAATAAATTATATGAAGACTTGAAGGCGAATAGTTGTGATGTGCATTCTTTGTAGAATTTGAAGATGCTTTTGTATTTTTATTTCCTAAATTTATCAACCAAGCGCTAGATTATTATTCACCTTTAATTAGAAGACTAATATCGTTTAATCATAACCTTTAAATTGAAGGCTAAATTAAAAAATTTTCAAGTGTAGATACAATTAGTCTTGGCAATGGGGCGGGGCGGGCCGGGGGACAACTCCTCATTCCCGTCCTCATGAATTTGGGGGGGGGGAAATCTTGAACCATTCGGAGAAAAATCGCCCCATTCCCGCTCCCGGGAATTTTTCATCCATGAGGATTCGAATCCCAATTTTTTTTTTTTTTAATTATAAAAATCTAATTTTCACAATTTTATTACGAATATAAAAATTCAAAATACAAATTAAACAAGATCAATAAAAATTAAAAAATAGTTCAACATCAACATCAACAAAAATTAGAAATATAAAATTAAGCATACAACATAAATAAAAATAAAAATTAGCTTATTGTTTATCTCATTTGTTCTTTCTCATAATTAAATAACTTCAATTATCCGTTTCACTTGCATCCATTTCAAGCTCCTCCTCAAAAAATATATATTAGTAAACTATAATTTCAAGATTAGAGTTTAAAATTTTAAAACATATTATTTAATTATATATATATATATATATATATATATAATTATATATATATATATTTAAATTATAAAATTAATTGGGGCCCTTGGAACGGGCGGGGAATGCTATCTGCCCCCCGACCTTCGAGGAAAAATTCTCCATCCATCCCCCACGGGGATTTTTCATGAGGATTCGCCTGATCGGGGCGGATCCCCGAGGGGAACGAGGATTCCCCGCCCCCCGCTGCCAAGCCTAGATACAATATTAGTTCAGACGTGATGAACTAAAAGGCTCGATTATTGCCAACTCCCTTTTTCATTTGCCTTCACTTTTTTTCTACTTAAAAGCAAACACTTAATCTTATATATTTCCCTATGAACACATTAAATAATCTTAATCGTATCCAAACTAATTATCTACTTTCAATGTCTCAAAGACCTCAATAGTCATCTTCAATTTACAACACTAACTCCCCCAAATTCCCAAACACTCCAAATTCCAAAATTAATGCACACTAATTAATCAATTCATTTCCACTTAATTAACCTCAATTCACACAAGTATATATACCAAATAAAAAAGAGTTTTCCAGGGATGCTCCAATCTACACATAACAATACCTAATCAATTTTACCGATAAATTATTTTTTTCAATTATTAATCAATGGAATTAATTAGCTTTACAATCTATATACTAATACCCTTCTTTACTTTTTTCATCTATCATAGGACAAAAAATATCACCAACAAAGCGCCGCCGGAAGCCGGCGGCGCGCGGCCCTTCACCGGCCATCTCCACCTGATGGACGGCGGCTCCGGCCAACTCCCCCACATAAACCTAGCAGCACTAGCCGACAAACACGGCCCGATTTTCACGATCCGGCTCGGCGTAAACCGGGCCGTGGTGGTCAGCAATTGGGAATTGGCCCGAGAACTATTCACTACGTGCGACGCCGTCGTTTCGTCGCGCCCAAAAATGCGAGCCGCCAAACACCTGGGCTACGATTTCGCCATGTTCGGATTCTCTCCCTACGGTTCGTACTGGCGCGACATACGCAAACTAATCAGCGTCGAACTTCTCTCGAACCGCAGGATCGAACTGCAGAGAAATGTGCGCATTTCCGAAACTGGCCTTTTTGTGAAGGAGCTCTATACTACATGGAAGGTGAAAGGGGATGCTTCGGGTCGGGTTTTGGTCGACATGAAGGTAAGGTCGGGGTTGGAATTTGTTAAATTTTACTGGTGCAGATTGTATTTTGTTTCAAAAAATACTACATATTGCAATTTGTAAAAAGGATAATAATACATATTACTAATCCTAATTATTAAGTAGCCAAACAAAATCAAATTTGTAATTAATCTTTTTCAACATAACAATTGCATTTTATCAAGAAGGCATGTCCTATTTTCATTTAATTATTTGTAAAACAAAATATTTAATAATTAAAATTGATTAGAATTTCAATTTTGAAAGTTAACCATTACCAAACGAAACCAAAGATCAAAATTGGGTGTTTGATTATGTATTGTACAACACTATCATGTGCAATAAAATTGTACGATTTTATTGTGTAATTTTTACCTGCACAACAGAATACTGTGGTGTATTAATGTGCAGGATGATCATGTGCAAGTACAACACATGATCCTAGTTTACCTTTTAACTATAATAAAAAAATTGATTTTTATTTTTTGCACTGTATATTAATTCTAACCTCTAGCCTCCTACTTTTTTTTTTTTTTTAATTCTGGCTCCACCATTTATTAGGAGCGGCTTGGGGAGCTGAATTTGAACGTGCTGTTACGGATGGTGGTGGGGAAGAGGATCCACGACGGAGATGAGGCGGCGGCGGAAGAGATGGGGCGGTGGCGGGAGGTGATGAGGGAGTTTTTCGACTTGGCGGGGCTGTTTGTTCCGGCGGATGCATTTCCATTTCTAGGGTGGTTAGATATCGGCGGGCATGAGAAGAAAATGAAGGAAACAGCGAAGGAGCTGGAAAAAATTGTTGGAGGGTGGCTGGAAGACCACCGGAGAAGTGCGGATTCCGGCGAATATAAACCGCTTGATTTCATGGATATGATGCTGAAAGTTGTGAATGGTGCAAATTTGGAAGTCCAATATGATGCGGATACTATCATAAAGGCCACATGTCAGGTATTAATCTTTCAATTTACACTTGATAAGTAGCTATGTTTTTATAATATTTTGCATTTCGTGAAATTTGGTGCTCAATTTAAAAGATAGCGTCCTAAATTTGCAAGCACGTAAAGATAGTGTCCTTATTTTGCAAGCCTGTAAAGATAGTGTCCTACTTTTGTAATTTTAACCTTACTAATTTGTATCAATTGAATTTGGCAGAGTTTGATCGTCGCGGGGAGTGATACCACTAGCGTAATGCTAGTCTGGTCACTCTCCCTCCTACTGAACAATCGGAGTGTTCTTCTAAAGGCGCAAGAGGAGTTGGACGAATGGGTCGGAAGGGATAGATTTGTAGACGAAACAGATCTCAACAATTTAGTCTATCTCCAGGCCGTTGTTAAAGAGATTTTGAGATTGTACCCGGCGGGCCCCTTAGGCAGCGCACGGGAGTTCACGTTAGACTGCAATGTAGGAGGGTACCATGTTCCGAAAGGGACATGGTTAATTATGAATTTGTGGAAATTACATCGGGATCCTCAGGTGTGGCGGGACGACTCTTTGGAGTTTAGGCCGGAGAGGTTTCTAGACGAGCAACTAAATGTTGACGTTAAGGGACAACACTTCGAGTTGATCCCGTTTGGGGCGGGTCGGAGAAGTTGCCCCGGTACAAATTTTGGACTCCAAATGATGCATTTGGTGCTCGCAAGTTTATTGCAAGCATTTGATCTCTCAACGGAGTTGGATAATAAAATTGATATGACTGAAAGTCCGGGGTTGACTAATGTTAAAGTAACACCGCTAGATGTTCTTGTTTCTCCTAGATTGTCACATAATCTTTATTAAGGTTATTATATGATTTGAATAACGGTATTTAACGACTTTTTGAAATTTTAGGATGTAGTAAGAGCGGGATGGGTGCAATTGCTCGTGCTTCCATCCATGTGTATGTATAATTTTGTGCCCTTTTTCCCCTTTGTTTCTTGGTTTAATTTCTATTAATCAAATGCCTTTTATATACAAGTTTCTCTTCCTATTTCTAAATTCCAATGCTTTACACTTTATGGTACTAAATTTTGAATTTAAGAAACAAATCTTGTATTTATGAAAGAGAAATTAAGAATTTCATGGGGATAAAATATTAAAATCGAATCTCTTGTACCCGTAAAAAAAAAAAAAACAACCGAATCTCTTGTAAAATTCGTAAAGATGTGTGAAAGGATTGAAAGAACTTTTGTGATTTTGATAAGTAATATGTCACATATCTAAGTCCTGTGGAATGTGCACTTAAGTGGAATAATGTTAGCTACAAAACACATATTAGAACCTGTGGCAATGATTCATTTCTACACTTTATTTCTCTTCATATGTTTAGCAGATCCATCAATTAAACCGCAGCTTCATTAATCAAACAAATGACTGCATACTAGTTTAGGTCTAAGTTTTACGTTTCATTATTTGAAATTTTGAATCTTTATCACACCATTTGGTTTGCAATGGTTTGTACTTTCAAACAGTATTAACTGTTTCATTAAAGAGTATTAGTGTTTGATAGTAATAGTACTATATCATTAAAAGAAATTACTTGTTAATTGCGAAATAGTTGCACTCAAAAGCTGTTTTTACACAAAAGATCCACTCTTGATCGTTTTCTAACAGTACATCTATCATCCATCTAAATGATACGCTTTGATACAACTGCTAGGGGTGTGTTTTCAAATTCTACGCACAATTTTCATAATCGCTGTTGAGAAAAAGTGATTATCCATCACTTTGCAGAGTTTTAATCAAGAACAACCAGCTTCTTTCCATAATCGCTGTTGAGAAAAAGTGATTATCCATCACTTTGCAGAGTTTTAATCAAGAACAACCAGCTTCTGATACTCCTCACCCGAAATTGCAGCTTCCATAACAGCCTCAGGATCCAAACTTCCACCCTTGTCCAAAAACACACTCATCAAATTCTTCGAAAACCCGCTCACCAGCGCCACCCCCTTCTGGTTTCCCGGCACAGGCGTCGCTCTCGACTCCCTCAAATTCCAAAACACAATCTCCGGTACACATTCTCCGTACCCATTCGCCCCGAATTTCCCCACAATCGCCTCATAGTCCGTCTCCCACGGCCTATTCGACGCCTGGTCAAATTCCATATCACTGAACACAAACAGCCTCTTGATCATCTCTTCGCCCATCAACTTCCCATCCACAGCCACTTTGAGTATCAAATCCAACACCTTCTGAAAATCGGTGTTCATCCCCCAATCCATTCGCCTAACAAACTCAGTTTTCGCCCTCAATCCATCTCCTTCCACCATCTGAAGCTCCGGGTTTTTGCTGAAGGTGATCACCTTCCCCTGCCATGGCTTCTCACTGAGTTCCGAGACTAGAATTCCAAGCGCCACGGAAACCTCCATTGGAATCCCATCCATACTCCCGGAAACATCACAAATTGCCAAGCAATTACTCAGCTTCCCCTTCTTCGCCATGTCGTCCACCATTCTCTTCCACTGAAGCTCCGCCACCTCGCCGCCGTCGGAATCCTCCAGCGCCGCGATTATCTGATGCGGAAGCAACGCGCCGGCCGCGATCTTCGCCTCGCCGGATTTCACCTTTTTGAGATACTCCTGAAACCGTTCCTTGTCGTGCTTCATGAATTTGTCTTTAAGCATTTTCATGGCGACGGATGCGACTCTGTTGTACGGAATGGATCCCCAATCGTTGGCGGCGATGTAAACCTCCGGCAATTGCAGAGCCCTACGCAACGGCACGAGCACTTGCTTCCTCAATCGATCTCGAACGCGATAAGCGTAATGATTCTCCTCTACGCCGTCGTATTCTGGATATTCCGCCCTAGGGAAAACCTTCTTCGCAATCGTTTCGCACAAAAGTGTGATTCTATCAAATGAGGAGTCAATCGAGGGGCACCATTTCGCAGAGAGGCTGATTCTGTAAAAATCCCTGAATTCAACGATTTCAAATCAGATCTCAGAAATTGGGCGAACAGATCGGAAACGCGCCCGTGCAGAAACAAGAAATCGGAATCGCGATTAAACCTCTCCACAACTCTCCTCGCCCTTTCGATCCGCTTCTCCTCGCGTGTCAATTTGGGCGTTTTTTCAACGCCTGATTTCTTTTTCCGATGATTCGATTTCGCAATTGCGCGAGCGTCGGAGCCTTCTAGAAGCCGGAATAGAACCTCGAGCAAGTCCTTGAAGTATCCAAACTCAGCGAACGAGGCGACGTTCGACGCTAGGGTTTTGGGGTGATTTTTATGCAGCCACAGCGCGGCGGTGTAGAACCCTTCCTTGTCCGATTTTCCGGTGCCGCGGACGCCACGGAGATTGCAGACGAGCTTCAGCGCCTTCAATGGATCGTGTTCCCACGCGAGTTGCAGGCGACCGGTCAAGGTCTCCGGCGGCGTGTCAGGTACGACGTGGAAGAAGAAATCTAAACAAGGATTGCCGGTCGAGAGAAAAGTCGGCGATCGGTTTTCCGTTAGGCCCATCGGTGGCGTTTTGTGGACTGCCGCTTTGTTGAAATTGGCCACCAGAAGGTCGACAAATGGATCGCCGGTAGCGGCGGCGGCGGTGGCGGTGGCGGATTGTTGGTGGATTTCGGGTGGGCCGATGAGGATTGGGGTTGATGGTGGTGCCATGGCGATTGATGGTGAGAATTGGGGAAAGGGTATTTGTAAATGTTGACTCAAACGAAGTTGATGGATGCCACGATGATTATGACTCATTTTTTTGTACTCTTTTTATTATATTGGGACACGTCCCAAATTTACTTGTTGAATACGATTGTGACGATGGATAAAAGTAAAACAACATCATTACAATAAATACTTTAATTTATCAGATTATTTGACGTGTTGAACAAGAACTATTTTTTTCTTTTATTGGAAAAGAAGATAAGAATATTTGTTTTGGGTTTTGAGTGATTTTTAAAATTAAGATTCCCCGTCCATTAAATTTATTCTTATTTTTTTTATTTGTTTGTCCATTAAATTTATTTTTATTTCTTTTATAAAAATAAATACTTTATTTTTATCCTTCAACTATCACTTAATTATTTTAATCATAAATAACCACTTTATCTACTTTTCATTTACTTTATTTACTTTATCTATTTTTTTCTTAAATCATGTTCCAAAAAGATGGGAATAAAATTCATGGACAGAGAGAGTAATAAAAAAAAATAAGGCACACTTGTATGAAACCGTCTAACGGTGAGATGGGACATAAGTTGAACATTGACGCTTTAATATTTTGAAAGGGGTGGATGTGATTTGTGTTTGGTTGTACCGCGTCTTATGCGCGCATGAGATCGTCTCATCAAAAAAAAATGATAGATAATCTATTACATTTAGTTCTTTCTACCACCAGACACATGACATATATTGTCGTCTCGCTATCGATCGGAACTATAACTGCACTGCAACGACAACACCAACTGCATCTCAAGGGGGACACCACCACACCACAAGATGGACCACCACAAAAGGGAATAAATTTTCTTCTTCATAACTTGAAGACAAGATCTCAATGTATTAGGTAGTGAAGCTCTAACCACTTGAATTATCCACATGATTTTACATTAATAACAAAAATTGAGTGGTATGATAGGAGATTTTTAGCGTGATAGTGGTAGTGATTTAAATTGAGACCCCGTTTGGTTCGTGTGATTGATTGGGATAGGTCGGGATTAAGATTTTAATCTCAATTAATTTACCGTTTGGTTTGTGGGATGAGGGCCCATAATATGCTTCAAGCCCGGGTAGAAAATGTATCAATGTGACACCCGAGCTTATAACTACTCATTGACCAATATATTGTATACATGGCGTGCATTATATATTATTTACGTGTTAATATTATTTATGTGTTATTTTTTATTCTGTATTATTTATCTTGCGTATGAATTGTTTTAAAAAGATGAACTATTTGTTATATTCATATGTAATTAATGGTGAAAAAACCCTAAGATAATTTATTGGGGTTTCAGTGATAAATTGAGTGCACATTGCAACTTGTTTGATTGTTGTATAAATTAAGTGTAAATAATTTGTTGATTAATTAATAATATTAGTTATATAAAATTAAGAAATATAAGTATAATTATCAAACAAATATATATATAGAGATAGGAAACTTAATCCTAGTAACACGTGTGCATAGGTATGTTATGTATACATTATGTAACTTCTCTATTAAGATTTACTAGGTAACACTAATACAAAGGAATTGAAAGTTGGTTCCGTAATTTCGGTATATTTGCACACCTGCTAAGACATATATCAAGAAGTAATAATATTTTAAGATTAAAAAAAAACAGACGCATAACTGATAACACAACCAATACAATGATGTCCATTTGCTTACAGAAGCAGCTGTTTTAAGTGTTTCAAAACACTTACTCATCTTCCGGACCTTCTGGCTTAAGAAAACACTCTAAGAGTATGGAGGTTTTAAGGGCATGTGGTGGTGCAAAGACTGTTGCTAAAAATGTCTGCTCCTCAGTCTCACCATCCTCTTCCTTGGCAGTAAAAGTCAAAAGAACAACCCTGTTCGGGAAAAACACAGCCTTCAAGGTCTTCACATGTTTGTAAGATTTACCCGTCTGCAGTTGTTTCATGATTATTAATTTAACATAACTTAACAATGATATGAGAAAATCTAGGGATGGAAAATTAAGAAGTAGATAATACCTTGGAAGTAATATGTTCAACTGCGAGCTCTACTGAATTACTCACTACACCTTCGTAGGTGCCCGGTTTCACCGCCCGGAAAGGAGATTGCAAAAAACCCTTGTTCTTCCTTGTCGTCAGAAATATAGTTACATCGGCAGCTTCTTCGTCTTCCCAATCAAACTTTTTCATGTACAGATGAAGCATACCACATTTGTATTGCCCACATTCTTTCAACGGAGGCCAGGCCTTTTCCATGGCAGATCTGGGAGAGAGAAAGACAAGAGAAACGATTCTACCAACAAACCCTAGAAATTAAGAGGGATACGAATGAACGAAAGAGGAACTCCCACCAATATTAAATAGAAAGTGACTGGGCCTGTGGGCCATCGATCATAAAAAAATATCTTTTCCGATAGTAGTAGTAGTAGGGCCACCCGGGAACGGGCCCATTCTGGCACCTCTTGGGCAACCGGGTACCGGCCAAAAACTGGCCAACAATCCCTTATTCACACTTTATATTTTGTGAGGAAGAGACGAGAAACTCCCCCAACCCGTGCCGTTGGCCACTCAGCCGGGCGGGTTGTAAATCGAAGGATGTGCCCAACCCGTGCCGTTGGCCCCTCAGCCTGGCGGGTTGTAAATCGAAGGATGTGCCCAAGTGGCAGACACTTGTGGGAGAGAGCCAACAGGATTCAATCCCCAGGACAAACCCCCATAATATTTCAATGGAGAATTTGTCCCACACGGGGTTCGAACCTGCATTGCCGAGGGATTTCTCCACATCACCACAAAGCTTTACCAACTTGGCTATGCCCTTGGGGGGCTATTCACACTTTATATTAGTAGTAGATTATGTAACTTCTCTAATACAGTAAGATTTACTAGGTAACATTATACAAAGGAATTGAAAGTTTTCAGTAATTTCGGTATATTGCACACCTGCTAAGACATATATCAAGAAGTAATAATATTTTAAGATTTAAAAAAAAAAACACTAGCGTAATTGGAAAGCTAACCGGAGAGGCGGTTTATGGGAGAGATTATCTCAAGTTGTCCTTAGAAAATAAACACACACATGCTTAGGGAATTACGGAAGAAAGAAAAAAAAAATGAGGAGGACGAAAGGAAGAATCTACATGCTAGGAATACATATATGCACGCGATAGGGTTATTTAAGGGTTCGAGGTATCAACAATTTTCATATTCGAGGTAAGTAGAAATTTATTTACAACTATAATGCATAAATATATTATTTATATGATTTATTTATATTGAAATGGTAATTGTTGATATTATGTGAATTACGATAATGTTTGGTATTTGATGATTAATATGGAATATACTTGTAAATTCAGTGAGTGAAATGATCATATGAGTCAGTTATGAATATGGAATGAATTTTGATTTATGTGGTTATTGTGAAAGGATATGGGGAGTTCGATGTTATATAAATCTTGTGAAATATTTTATATTGTATTTTCATTGTATTGAGCATATTGTGCATTGTTATAAAAGTATATCTTTATAAATGGTCGTTGATGAATTTATTGACCTTCGAATAAGATGCTCAATAGAGTTCCGGGTAAGATGGTCTCTGATAAATTTTATTGACCTCCAGAGGAGGTAAGATGCTCAATAGAGCTCCGGGTAAGATGGTCATTGATGAATTTTATTGACCTCTGGGTAAGATGCTCAATAGAGTTCTGGGTAAGATGGTCATTGATGAATTTTATTGACCTCCGGGTAAGATGCTCAATAGAGCTCCGAGTAAGATGGTCACTGAAAATTTTTATTGACCTCCGGGTAAGATGCTCAATAGAGCTCCGGGTAATATGGTTGTTGATGAATTTTATTGACCTCCGGGTAAGATGCTCACTAGAGCTCCGGGTAAGATGGTCATTAAATGATTAAATAAATGGTCTCCGGGTAAGACGGTCAATTAATCTCCGGGCAAGATGGTCATTGAATAAATGACCTCCGGGTAAGATGGTCACTTGATCTCCGGGCAAGATGGTCAATGAATAAGTAAGATGGTATCGGGCAAGATGGTCACTAGACCTCCGAACAGGATAGTGATAGACCTTTGGGTCAAGATAAATGAAAAATGATCTTATAGAGACAATGAAACAACTGATAATTCTCTTAAATAAGTATAACTATTACTTTGTATAATTTCTACTTATTGAGTTTCATCTCACATAGTTTATCCATTGTAGGTAAATCCTGAGATGCTATGAAGTGGCGGACTTACTGGACGAGTTGTGGAGCTCCTGCAGTTTTGAGTGGCCGTGTATATAGATGACGACCTATTGGGTAGTTCGTCGCTTATCCTGCCTTCGTTATTATATATTTTGTCGCTTATGGATGTGTATTGTGTTATAGTATAAAGTCTAGTACGTACTAGGGGGTTGGCTGTGAGTTTGATATATGAGGGGTGTGTTTTAAGATTTTGGTAAGACTTTTGATACACATTAACCAAAATGAAAATAAAACAAACAAGGAGATAGATCAAACATGAAAGAAACAAAGATAGAAGCTAAATTCTAAAGAGAGGATGAAGAAAATACCTATTAACATAGTACACGGCGGTAGAACAGAGATGAGGATGTACTATTTTTGGGTGTTCTGGGTTTTTCAATATACAAAATATAAGGTTATATTATGAATCTAAGGGGTATGAGTTAACTAGATTCTAGGAATCGGAAAAAGAAAAATTAAGCGGGCATGGCTATGAATACTTGATATATTATTTCTAAAGGATTGCTGGTGGTTTTTTCAATGAAAAACCCTTACATATATACAAACGAAAATAGCCTATTTGTACTATCAAACAAAATAGTTAATCTAGCTAGGCTAAAAGTATTTGTATAGAAAAAAAAAAGTGGCCAAAAGATATTCGTGGCCTACAAAGAAAATAAGAAAAGATACATTGAAAATTATTGTGTAGATCGTCATGGCTGACGTTTTGGAATACACGTGTCAACCAGCTCTTCTTCGTTCTTAGATGTCTCTGTTTGTTTCATCAATTGAGAGACTATCGTCATTGTCTGTATCCCCTTGAGAGAAATTCTGAGTGAAAAGATACAGTTCATCAGTGTTTTTAATATTATTTTGATAATCCAATAAATCTCCTTCTCCAGAAAATGGCAGTAAAAACTTCCAATTATGAGGAGTCCAAATTTGTAAATAATGTCCTTCGGCTACAAGATGGAAATCATCCCAATGAAAACTTTGGATATATTTAGATTGTTGAAAAGTTTGGATTTTCATTTTATTTCCTATTGTTCCTATTTCGTATGGCTCTTTTACTGTCAATCCCTTAAGAGAATCTTTTTCTGTAATAATAATTCTCTTTCTTGCTGGTCGGTAAGAAATTTTTGAGACTTCAGGAAGACTGGCAAGAATTTTACAATACACTTTTTCGATGGTCCTAGGGAAGCAATATTCCCTGCAGTTAGGAGTAATTTTTCTCCAAGACAATGTAGAATATTTTCAATTTTGTCTGTCAATTTGAACTCTAAAGAATCTATCATACCGTTATGATAAAACTTTAAAATATCTTCAGCTGGCATATCGGTTTCATTTAGATCAATTTGTAAGACAAATAATCCAGGCATACCATTTTGATATACTCCATCATCGTCTATTACTTGTGCAATAATTTGACTCATATTTAGTTTTTTTTGTCAAAAGAAGCCTTTGTTTTAGAGTAACACCTTTATATTTTATTTTAAAATTAGGTCTCGAATTATTCATATAATTCGAAGAGAAACCTAATTCAAGCACTTCCTTTTGTAGATTAATTAGATGTTCTGGGAAATCTTTGAACACTTTTGAAGAGATTGTCTGCTCAAGGTCTGGAATTCTATCAAGGACTGGTTTCATAATGTCAATCCATGGTATATCCATTAATCTTGCCTTGAATTTTTCGAATGTATTTTTTGTATTTTTTGCAATATCTGAACCGGAGGCAGAGTCTCTGATCTTACCTTGATTTAGATCTTTATTTAATTTTTGGATCATTTTTTCCATAGTCTTTATGGTTTCTTCCTTGTAATTCAGAGTTTCTTCAAACAATTTATATTGCTAACTCTTTACTTCATGCTCTTGCTGTATGAGCCTTTTTTGTAGATCCATAACCTGTAATTCAAGAGTTTTAATCTTTTCCTGTTGGTTTTGAATTATTTCATCAGGTTTAGATTTTGTAATTTCAGAAAAACTTTTGACTTGTTCTGGTTCAATATAAAAATTTAGACTTAGCACTTTCAATAGCTTCTCCAAATGTTTCAAAACCTTTAAAAACTGGATCAGCAATAAGCGTATATCGCCTAACTGTATTGAAGTTATTAAAAATACCAGTTTTTAAACCTCTGTAAATAACATAGTATTTAAAAGGAGGTTTATAAACAGGTTTTGATTTTGAGTAATTTTGAACTTCTAATTGTCCAAAGTAAGCACATAATGCATTAAGGACTTGAAATTTAAAATTTAAAGTTTGTGGAGGTGTTTGGAGATGTCATATGTTATCAAGTAAACATTGTTGTTTTTTATCAACTTTAACAAGAGTTCTAAATTTTTGAAGTGGATCTAAATATTGTTTTAGAGGAATATTTCCAAAAAATATTTGATCTTTAGAGATTTATTTTGACTGAGTTTTTTCATCATCAGAGATATCCATTGATGATGTCGATCCTTTTGATTTTTCCCTTTGTAATACTTTAGATTCTGGAAATTTTTCTTTTCCTTTGGGCTTAAGAATCCTTCGCTCCATATCCTGCATTCAAAAATTTTGAAATGTTTCGAGATAATAAGTCGGCAAGATTATTTTTTTTTCCTTTAATATGTTCGAAATTTATGACATATCCATTACCTTGAATAAGATTTTGAAGATTTACCCATCTAGTTCTATTTGTCTTTTTGCTATTTTCATTTTTTAGAAATCTTACAATGGCTCCACAGTTTGTTCTTACTGTAAATTCTTTATTAAGATAGATTTTAAATTTATCTAGATCATTTATTAATGCTTGGATTTCATAATCTAAAGACTTCCAATTTTTTCCTACTTTTCCAAAATTTCCACTTGCATATCCTGCAATTCTTTCTTCATTTTTAGTGGAATATTTATTTGGTTTGCATAACAGAATAGCTCTCCATCCTTCTTTAGATCCATCACACTCAATTATGAAATAATCAGATGTTAAAGGGAGTTCTAATGGCTTTATATTTTTTATGGCCTTTTTTATTTTCTGAACTAATAGTATATCTTCTTTATTAAAATTTCTTTGTCCATTTTTTGTTGTTTTACTATATAATGGGCATGCTAGTTTACTTAGATTTGAAATGAATTTTCTAGCATAATTAAGAAGTCCTAAAAAGACCTGGATTTGTTTTAATCCATCAAGTTTATCAGGAAAATTTATCAATTTTTCTGCAATATGTGGCTGGAGTTCTAATTTTCCATTCCCTATTTCTAGTCCTAGAAAAGAAAATTTTCTTTTAAATAACTCAATTTTCTTTTTAGAGACTACTATTCCATTATTTTTAATTTCGCTAAATATTATTTCAAGATGTCTTTCATGTTCGCTTATACTATTACTTGCTACAAGTATATCATCTATATAGACAAGACAAAAATCATATTTTAGAAAAATACTATCCATAAATCTCTGGAAAATGGATGGCGCATTTTTTAATCCAAAACTTAAGACATTCCATTCGAAATGTCCTTCTGAGCAAGTAAAAGTCATCCATGGTTTAAACCATTCTTCAAGCTTTAATTGATTATAATCGGATTTTAGATAAAATTTACTAAAGATTTTTCTAGACTGTATTAGTCCTATTAATCCATCTTTATTCGGAATATTATATCCATCATCTATTGTATTATCATTTAATCTTTTATAGTTATATACTATTCTGGCTTTTCCTCGCTTTATTTCAGAATGATTTTTTACAATGAATGTTGCAGTTCTATGAGGACTTTCAGAATTTTTAATAAACCCTTGTTTTAACATTTTGGAATTTGATTTTAAAATTCTTCTTTATCTAAAGGTCTATACTCAATATTAGCTGTGACTATCCTTATATCAGGATTTTTCAATTTTATTTTACAAACATATTTTACTCTTGTTTTGGTTATATCTTCGTCGATTAGTCCTTCTTTTTCAAGTTTTTGAATTATATGATAATTAATACTTTTCGTAATATTTGGTCATTTTTCCCGTTCATGACTTAGAAAATTTCCTAAATAAGCGAGTGTATCATTTTCAATAAAATTTAATCGACTTTTATTTTCTTTAAATAATCTAATTGACCAAGCCCACCACGCTTTTGAGCGAACTCTGATGTTTGAGAATATATATTTATGGGAAAACTGTAGACTTGTTTAGATAAAGTGATATGGTTTTTTGCGTTAGTTATACTTCCGTTTAGACTTGTTATAAAATTTAATCCTAAAAGGAAGTCTTGTGATTTTATTTCTTTAGAATTTATAAGAATTTGTGGTAATTCGTATTTAAAACTATAATTTCCAGCAAAGTCCAAAAATTGTATACCTAAAGCTTCTACATAGTGAGTTATTTTGATTATTCTATTTTCAACAGTTTTAGTTTGGGGGAGTGACTCTAAGGTACAAAGTCACTCCCCAAGTGACTCTAAGGTACAATGGAATTTTATTGTGACTCTAAGATACAAAATTATGGTTAAAAAGTCTAAGTTGTCATTTTGTTTGTTTTCTACACTTCTGACACGTTTTCTGCACTTTTGACGCATTTTGACTTTTTATACTTTAAATTTTTAAAAGTCCAAATATTTTAATTTATTAAATTAATTAAATTATTTATTAATATAAATTTATTATTTATTTCAAAGTGCATTTTATTAACTCATTTTGCAATTCAGAAAATATGTAACTTTAAAAAAATAAATTCTTTTAATTTTTACACCTCTAGTTTAATTTTGGAGTGCTTTTTTTTTAATTGTATTTTGATGAGTTTTTCGCACTTTTTGTCCCACAGGACACACCTCCTCACGATTTTGGTCTCAAATCTTACACTTTTGGTCCCGTAGCCCAAAATTTTTACACATTTGGTCCTGCGACTGGGGAAACCGTTCAAACTTTCATTAAATTCACGCGTCCAGAACACGCGCCGTTAGTCAAACATTAATTAAAAAAAAATCATTTTCAACATCTTCCACCTAATTTCGTCGCCCAATATGATAACCGATTTCATCTTCAACATTTCGAAAAAAATTTCCCCAAAACATCTGACCTAATTTTCGCCCTCTGGTCGCGTGGCCACCGGAGACATTGGAGACCCCAGGTGAGACCACGATTTCCGCCATTCTGGGCAGGACAGCACACTCAGACCACAACCCATTGATGCCCGCCCTTCATCATTCGACTTTGGAGGTCAGTCCCGTATGGCTATCCAAACTTCAGTTCCAGGTATCACTGTTTTTAATTTGAATTCCGATATGTTGAGTATGAAAACTGGTTCAGTGTCTGGTGTTGCGAATTTGGGGCCTGATGCTAGAATTATTTCTAATGGTTTGCCAAATCGTGCATTTTCTGGTTTGAATTTGGGGGCTGAGAATTCTTCTGGTTTGAATTTGGGGGCTGGTTCGATGGTTTTGAATTATGGTGTTTTTGATTCATTGATGGGGGCTGGTTTGATGGTTCCAAATGCTGGTGCTTCTGGTTCTTTCTTGAATGCTTTCAATATGAATTCGGGGCATACGTTTGATTCTATGAGGGTTAATTTATGATTTGTGATTATAATTATGGTGCAATTTGTTGTTTATTTTGACAGTATTATATTTGTTATGGAAAATTGGGGTAATGTCTTGATTAAGGTCTGTCTACAAGGAGAAAATGGAGACTTTGAGTTGGGAGTTTTTAATTGTATGTGAATGAATTCGAGATGATAATTGTATGTGAATGCTTTATTAGTTCTCATGTTAATTTGATCTGAAGTGTTGGTTTGCCTGAATTTGATGTATTTATTTACGAATTTGATTTCAACAATGCGCATTATTGGTGATTAGTTTCCTGCCAATTGGTGTCTTGTTCTTAATGTTATGTGTTTGATTGTTATTGGGATGATTGGTGAATGATTTTTCAGCTGTTTGTACCTTCTAATTAACATGTTCACTAAATGTTTAGTTAATTAGGGTAGAAGTAGAAATAGAATTAAACTTTAATAAACCTCTGAAATCTAAACAGATGACAGATGAACTGAAGTTATAGTACTAGTGAAATATTGTGCTCTCTTCATGCATTCAAGAATGCACAAACTTTTGTTCATAATCAATGCTCCTTTTATGCATTGTGAAATATATATCTACGAAATTTGAACAAAGGTATTTCATCTAGATGCAATTAATTGTGACCAGCTTCAAAGTGTGGCCTTTTGTTAAATCTAGGGCTGAACTGCAGAAGGGGAAATGATTAGCCTTTCTGAAGTTAATGATGAATTGATGACTCTTTCTTTGTATATGGGTATTTACTTCATTTGATTTATGAAATGTTGTGCACATGTCTTTCTAATTATAAACTTCCATGTCCTTTTTCAGTCTGAAATATCTGTTTGGTCTCCTTTTTTTATAATTTTCCATGTTCAAGATATCAAACTATGTAGTTGTATCGCTGGGTTCATTATCATTGAGTTGGCCAATTGCGTTTGTTGTTCTTCAAGGTGCTTACTTCTCGATTCACTATTTATTCGCGAGCCAAACGGGCCACGTTGGAGCATTATACTCTGCGTTCCTTGCAATGCATTTAGCAGCAGGAGTGCCTGGGGGACTATCAGCATTGGCTCTTGCTTACAATACCAATTTATTTGGTGCTTTGACCCATTATAGCAGTGGTCAGGCGGCTGTGTACTTCGGGGGTATGATTCTTTTCTTGAAAAAACTAGGTTTAATTTTGTTGAAATTTGAGCTGAATATTGTGTTTTTTGTGGTGGTGGAAACATTCTACAGCTGGTTATGTAGAGCTTCCGGATGTGTTCAAGTATGGGTTCATCATGGCTGTTGTTAATTTAGCCATTTGGGGAGTTGTTGGGACATTCTGGTGGAAGTTCTTGGAACTATACTAGCTAACTTCCAACTTTGGTGTAAGTAATTCTTTTGTTGGAAGTTATTGTAATATTTTTCTTTGGTTAGATTCAAGTTCTCATGTGAAGTTCATGAAATTTGTGTGCTTGTTTCTATTTTCTTGGAGAAGCTTGTGATTTGTAGCTAATGTTACTCATTTTTGATGAAAAAATTGATTAAAAAATCCTATGGGACCAAAAGTGTCAAGTTTTCCCTCCAAATAAGCCCTCACGCGCTTATGTTGACTGGAAATCCTATGGGACCAAAAGTGTTAACGAAATTGACGGAAAAATTGACGGTGGGACCAAATGTGTCAAAAAATTTTACTTTGGGACCAAAAGTGTAAGGTTTGGGACCAAAATCGTGAGGGGGTGTGTCCTGTGGGACCAAAAGTGCGAAAAACTCTATTTTGATCAATTTTGAAGTGCATTTTTTAAAGAAAATTGTATTTTAAGCCAATTTTGGAGTGCGGTTTTTTTAATTTTCTGCACTTTCGTCTTTTTTATTTTATTCCACTTTTTATTATTTGCAATTTTTTATATAATTTAATTTAAATTTCAGATTTTATAAAAAAAATTGTACTTTGGAGTGCATTTTAAAAAAAATGTATTTTGGTCAATTTTGGAGTGCATTTAAAAAAAATTGTATTTTGGTCAATTTTGGAGTGCATTTTTTAAAAAATTATTGTATTTTGGAGTGTATTTTTTTTAAAAATTTTATTTTGATCAATTTTGGAGTGCATTTTTTTTAAAAAGTGTCAACTATATACATTAAATTTCAAGAAACCAGGTTGCAAATACCTAAAATCAACACAAAATTAAACAGAAAAATACTAATCACAATTGTCATAACACTAAACAGAAAATTACAAAAATTAAATAGGAAATTACAACATAAATCTATAGGAAAATACAAAAACCAATCTGATTCACACCACCACCCTCAACAAATCTGCAGAAAATTAAAGTTGCCCCCCACGCCATCCGCCATCGCCACCACCCACTCAGGTCTACACAAACAACACCACCACACCTCAAAATCTACACAACAACAACACCAAGATCCACACAAATCTGCAGAAATACAAAAATTACAAAAAAAAAAATTACCTAATATAAACCGAAATCAAAATCTGAAATCCAACTCCAATCTGCATCGCCCACCGCAAAACACCACGGCCCCCACCGGATTTGGATTTGCCCAAACAGAAAAACTGCACCGGCCCGCCGCCTTTGTGTTGGGGTTATCTTGGAAAAGTATGTTTTTTTTATTTTGTATAAACAAACCTGAATTTCTGTCTTTATTTCTTGAAATAAATTATTTATCATCGATGCTTTAAATATCATTGAATGTTAAATATATTTACTGCATAATTGTTCAATAAACAGTACGTGTTACATTGTAGTTAATTTAGTGATACCAGATCACAGAAGATTAAATTAACAGTCCCTTGTAACTAAAAGTACGATGTTCACGACCTAGATGGAAGTGAACAATCCATCGTGAAAGGTTGAAGTGTAAGGCTCATATTGGATTTGTCTTGACCAAGAGATTGCACTAGTGCATGATCGATGATCTTATTTGAATAGGACCTCTGAGGAGGATAAATTCTTGAATTAGAATTAGGAAGAATTAGACCTCAGTGGTTCGTTATTTCTTAATCCTCGTCCCTTAAATAGGATCGTGTGTGGCTAGTAATTATTGTTTTGACTTATGACGGGTAGAGAATCAATGAGATTCAATACTTTATATCTTCGGCAATATTACTGGTCACATGCGATTGCTAAAATTTAATACGAAGAATCGTGTGCGAGTACGCTTGTTTGATTTGCCCCCTTGGGAGGTTCATAAGATTTATCATACCAAATATTGCAAGTGGAATTAGTTTCTGGTATGGATAATAATGTTGAACCGTTCCTTGACCAAGGACAAAAGATATTAATTAAAGGAAAGTTGTTTTCAATTGGCTTGAATTAATTAATGGGGTGGATAATCTTAAACGGGGAAATAATAATCGGGGAGTCATATTAACAGTAATATGGGTTAATATGGATAGTGCAATATTAATTATGTAGTGGGATTAATTAATATTTATGGGCTTGAATAATATTGTGGCTCAATATTAGATATTCACAGTCCATTAGAAGGTTCAATCTTAATTCTCCTAAAGGCCCCTCAAGTAGCCCAAACATAATGTCCAATAACTGAAAAATGTTTTTAAAATAAAATAAATTATGGTTGCCTATTTTTCCTAAAAATTTCGAAAATAATAAATAAAAGAGGGAGAAAGATTTTCTTTGAATTTTGTTATGGAATGTAGATAAGTATTCTTGGAATACAAGATTATCTCATTAAATTCAAGAAATCTCCCACTTGGTTATTTATTAAGCATATTTTCGAAAATCAAGAAAAATAAGGAGAGGAAAGATTTTCTTGACTTTTTTGAAAAGATATTGTGGAAGATATATATTATTGAAATACAAGAATATCTCATAAATTCAAGAAGATCCAAATCTTGGATTCCTACTCCTCATATTTTTCGAAAATCCATAAGTATAAGGAGGTGGAATTTTTATGGAATATTTTAAATATGGAGAAAAGAATATATGAGATATATTCAAGATTTCTTGGAGATCAAGAAAAAAATTTTTCCATCCTTATTCCAACACTAAAAATCGTCCAACCCCCTTATTATAAATTGGGGATGATTTTTCATCCCCAAGTGTAATTTCATGTGTTGGAAAAATTAGAAATCCACAAAGGTGGCGCAACATAATTTTATTTTTTTCCTTTTGTTAAATTGTTCGCAAGTTCCTACCACCGGATTGTTGAACAAGGATAAGGGAATACTTGAGAAGGTCTTTTGGTGTATTCGTGTGAACGGGATCCATCTTCTCAACGGTTGTCACTCCGAGAAGTTAGTTTACGTAAACCCGTAGTAATTCCGCATGCGTAGGATTTATGTGAACTGTTTATATGCATTATTTGTTGTTGAATTATTATTTGAATTAATATAGGATTAATTCATGATAGTAATAATTGTTATAATTAAATTTATATTTAAATATTCATCTCGAATAGATCCGATCAATTAATTCCCCAACAGGCTGGATATGTATACACCATCCAGAAAGAAAATTACAAGATAGCCCCCTTTCCTAATTTCTTCAGAAGCTTTCAGAATATATTTAACTCGGGGGTGGCGTTGGGCAGCGTGGGCGAGGGTTTACAGAGAGAGGGCAGCGTGGTGGTGAAAGATGATGGCGGCGTGGGCGAGGGTTTACAGAGAGAGAGAGAGAGAGGCGCGGCGGGTTTACAAAGTGGGCGGCATGGGTAGTGGCGAGGGTTTAGAGAGATAGAGGGAGTGGAAGAGGGCGGCGTGGTGGCGGCGATGGTTTAGAGAGAGAGATAGAGGGCGGTGGAGGGTTTAGAGAGAGGGGAGTGGAAGAGAGAGAGTAAGAATTGGTAAATGAGGGATGAAAGAGAAACCGGCTATTATTAAGGGGGTGGGGCCTTTTTTTTTTAGGTGTGGACCAATTTGTATCATGGCAAAATTGTAATAAAAATTGATTCTAAGGATAAAAATGTCTCATTTCAGACCTAAAATCACCTCAATTCAATTTTTTTCAGAAATGGTAAGATTCACTTTTTATTTTTTTTGACCTGTAGAAATAAATCGTCTCTTTTAGTTTCTAGATTATATCCTATAAGTTTATGATATGAGAAAATATGAAATTATGTGATACATTTTACTTACATATATGATATATTTGACTTTTTTAAGTGTTTGTTATGATGTATTCAAATTCATGATTTATTTTACTTCAACCATTTGTTAAGATTGATAAAGACATGAAAATTCATTTGATAAATATTAATTTTACTATTATATCCCTTATTACATATATATTTTTACCAACAATGAATTAAAATAGGGTCATTTATGTTAATTAACAACAATGGATAATATTTGGTATTAGAAATACCACCTAGGAGGTGGGATTCATAATTATGTAAAAATGGAAAAAGAAAATACGGGTCTTCGGATCAAGGGAAAAAGTCATCAAAGATACCAAACACTTAAAATGTGAGATATGATTTATTTTCCCCTCTTTTTTTTTTTCTCGCATAACAAACGACCTCTTGAGGTATTAAATCATATCCTATCATACTTTTGGTACTTCATGTGTCTAGAAGTGCTGCTAGATTGATGTAATTATTTTGATCTAGCCATACTCTGCATTGAAGAGTTATTAAATTCGCAACTCCTTTATTTATACTTTCTTTACTCGTATTATTGTTAATCAAAATAGTGTCTGGTAATATTATATTCATTTTATTACTTTCATAATTTTCTTGAAAGTCTTCGTTTATAATGGACTTTCCTTTAGACCCTTTTTCTAGTTGTATTATTTTTAATTCAAGGTTTTTATAATTAATATTTTGATTTATTTCTAATTGAGAATACTTTTGTTTTAACAATTCGATTGCTAATTCGTGTTTCTCAAGCCTTTCTTTATAGAAATCTGTATTTTGATTAACTTGGACTTGTCCTTTCAATTATGTTTCTATATATATATATAACATGTTACCTTGGATGTGAAGTGGTGTTGATGTCATAATGTCCGTTCAAAAAAAAAATATTATAGCAAGTTACAAGTTAAATTATAAGTTATATTTGTATTATATTGAGTTAAATAAGGGTGGTCGTGACAATCAATTCCCTCCATGGAGGGATATGTCAATCTCATGTGAAAGGTGGGATAGAACATATCCCTAGTGCAATATTACAATTGTCCTTCTATTGTTTGAATAGATTCATAAGAATGAAGTGTGTTATTTCAATTCAATTTCAAGGTGTTTATGACAATTCAAAAGGTATCTCATCTAATCTCTCACTCAAATTCTACAATCCAAACGCATATCTTAATTCAAACAAATTCAGTCCAATCAATTAAATTTTACTCAATCTCACTCAATCATATCACACTTAATCAATCAAGTCACGTGAATCAAACGCCCCCTGAGTGATTTAAGTTGAGAGAGTCGAAATCTATATTATTCTTTTTCTCTCGTTGAACCTGTCATTTCAATATTATTTTTTCACATCATTTTGTATGCTATATCATATTTTCGGCCAAAATTTTTATTTTTTTACAAAAAATAATTAAAGTTAAAACTAAAAGAATTAAAATTGATAAAATAAATTTTTACGATACATTTGTGATTTTTTTTTCCCCACTGAATCACGTTTCATAAGTTTTGTTTCTATCTTCAAAATCAAATACATCTTCAATGGAATCAAGTGTTTGATAAAATGGGAAGAAAATGATAGCAAAATCTGGTGATTGATTAAGCTTTTGTGAGTCAGGATCACGCCTTTGGGTGATTACCCTTCGTACTTCAGCGGGATGAATCTGAGAATTTGGCGAAATAATTTCCTAATTCTTGAAGAAATGCTTACCGCTTTCAGAAATTACAGCACAAAGTCGAATCCGCTGCCCATGATTTTGAAGAGAATTGAGGAACGGCCAAAGGATTATCCCTTCAATCCTATGATTCCCGTGGCTCGTGAAGTCCTTCAGGCCCGAAACACTCTCTACGACGGCGTTTCGACCCTCATCCACCACATTCCCGTATGGGCTTGCAGGTGATTGCTCAAAATTTCCCTCTTTTTCTTAAGAAATAAATATGAATTGTGGGTTTGTTGCTACTCTACATGTTTTAATGAATGCTTCAATTGAATAAGTTTATGGGCATTTGGAGTGTGGATTTGTTCTTTGTACCCAAGAAGTAACAACAGGTTGCTTAGTTCAGTATTTTCTTGTATTCATATGGTTGTATTGGATATAAGAATGAGGTAGGGTGTGATTCACATTTTATGGCTGTTATGCATCAAATTGTTGCATTTTCTTGGTTTTTCATCAAACTATTATCAAGAATTGTTGTGACTCATTAGGTGTTCATGTACCAATCGCCTTCAAACGTTTTGAAAGCCATCAACATGGTCGGATTGACTACTTTTAACTAGTTATAAAGCAAAAGTAAGAATAAGAAACGCTTTCAATGGTGCCACAATTTGAATCTTGGGATAGGGAGGCAGTGATACTTGATTACATTCTTTGTTCTTTAAGAGTGAAATTGATTTTTCCAATTCCAGTGAACTTGAATGGAAGCTTTGCTCGAAAGGAGGTGGCCCCAAAAAAAAGAGATTAATTAAGTGTGAATAGGCTTAATTATCCTTCAAATCTTTTTACTTATGTCAGTGGCCATAACTGCTATTTTTAGTACGTAAAGGTTATTTTGTGGCTCATTAACTAGGCATTCGTTTGAAATAGAGGAAGGTCAGTGATTGTTTCGA
Source organism: Stenogyne calaminthoides (assembly GCA_037126765.1). Classification (NCBI taxonomy): domain Eukaryota; kingdom Viridiplantae; phylum Streptophyta; class Magnoliopsida; order Lamiales; family Lamiaceae; genus Stenogyne; species Stenogyne calaminthoides. The sequence goes on along the minus strand of JBBCBC010000002.1, from coordinate 5,378,975 downwards.
TTTATACCATTTCACACAGATTGCAGGCTGAAATGTGGTTTATGAGTAAGCTGTAATTTAATGATCCCCTGATACTGATACTACAATACTTTTATGGTATCATTCTGTTGGGAAATAAATTTAATAAAGAGGATTTTGATTAGATCCCAAAACCCCTGAGTATGACATGTTCAGGATAATCTTGATAGATGAAGATTCAGTTTTTAGAAGTGTTAGGATGTTATCGACCGTGTATGTCGGAGATATAGAACAAAGTTAGTTTTCGAGAAGGCTCGAGAAATCAAAGAGAAATCAAGGCTCAGAGAAACCTCAAGGCTCAGAGTTCGAGAGAATCCTTAATGCTGAATCCTCGAAACTGGAATATCTTAATGCTCAAGATATCCCTGAATGTTCCAAGCTTAATCAAGCCGAGGAATATAGCCGTTGGAATCCGGTGGCGTGGACCAACGAGACTTACGAGAGAATAGTATGGATTTGAATGTGATTCTCTCCAACGGTAACATTCAAATCCACACTATAAATACAAGATCTTCCATTGTGGAGATTATGCACAAAATGCTCTGAGCCAAGAGCGTTATAGTCAAAGCATTCCCACCCTTTAGATATACAAATATATTCAAAGAGTGTTCTAGAACTCAACCTAAGCTACCCACGATGTATCTTAAGCTTAGAGAGATTTTTGCAACTTTAGCATTGAGGCTAAACCATTGTAAGGGAAAATCTCACCATAGTTGGAGACAACACCAAACCCAAACCCAAACCCATTCTCGTAAGAGATAACTAGTGGTGAAGTGAGGTAGTTGATTAGGCAATCCCGAGTGAGGGTGATAAGTCCCGAAGGAGTGTGAACTCGTTAAACATCTAAGAGGCGAGCCCGAGAGGGTGATAAGTCCAGTTTGAGTAAGTAAACTACGGAGGTAGTCGAAAAACTCAAGGTCGGGTTGCACGTGGAGTAGTCGTAAAGCTGAGCGAAGTTGAGTAAGTAAACTACGCGAGGTAGTGAGAAAGCTCAGGAAGTGTTTGAAGGAATTTCCCTAGGAACAGGGAGAGTGGATGTAGGAGCTTGAGTCTCCGAACCACTATACATTGTTGTGTTCTTTACTGCTTTACGTTCTTATCTTGTCATATGCATCTAGTTATAAGCAAAACACAACACATGAGCTTAAAATGAAAAATTGGAAACACTCTGCCCTCACCCCTGTTTTATATGCATCGAACATAATGTTTTCGCTTCCGCACGCACAAAATGGGTTTTTCCACCGGGACCAACACATTCTAACTTTAAAGCATTGGTTTAGTTTTCGTGTGATTCCTGCAAGTTGTGTTCAGAAATTCTGAGAAAGTAACTCAAGATAAATGCTACTTGAGAAGTGAGAATTCAGCTGTCTTATCTATTTATACTTGAAATTTCTTTGTTGGATATTGGTGGCTCGAGGAATTATATCGTTTTCCTTGTTAACGTATAGTTGCATAACCGACATGTATCATATATGTCAAGGGCCCAAGGCCTAGTTTAGGGCTGACTCTTTCAACACCTTCCACTTGTTATCTTACCATATTCTTCTTGTGTCATTTCTGGTAAACTAAACACTCAGTTAACTGCCTGAAAGTTGACTGCACACTATGTGGTATACGACTCTAGTTTTATCTAAAAACTGATGAACAACACCTATCTACTTGTATAATATACAAACTAACATCTATCTAATCTATTTCTGTAAATTATTCTTTTTTTCTTGTGACAGACACTGCCCGGAAGTTTATATAGGCGAGTGTGGTCATTTAATTCGAACTTGTCATGGTCATGGGCATCATGCAAAGAATATGGTGCATGATTGGCTCAAAGGAACCGTAAATGATATCATAGTGCCTAAAGAAACTTTCCATCTGCACAAAATGTTTCAAAAAGAAATCAAACACCACGAAAGATTCGATCATCAACGCATTCCTGCAGTTGTTGAACTTTGCCTACAGGGAGGGGTAGATTGGGTAGATTCTAATGGTCAAAATGAAACTACTCATGCAAACAATACTATTAATCCCGAGTCATTATCAGATGATGATTTGAGATTAGTAGGTTTACAAACTTTGAGGGCATGGGAGACCCTTCGAACCGGGGTCCACAAGTTAATGTCGGTCTATCCAGCAAGAGTTTGCAAACACTGTGGTGAAGTCCACGTGGGGCCCTCGGGGCACAAAGCTCAAGCGTCTGGGGTATTTAAGCATGAGAAATGGAATGGGACTCATTTCTGGAAAAAGGCGGGAATTGACGATTTGGTCCCTCTTAAGATAGTATGGTACAGACGTCGCCAAGATCCAGCTGTACTTGTCGATGAAGGACGTGACTATTACGGGCATGCCCCTGCTGTTGTGGATCTGTGTAGTAAGGCTGGTGCATTGGTACCTAAAAAGTACTTTAGCATGATGAAATTTGTGGGCATGACATATCCTGGCTCAAAGGTGAATGGTGATTCATCCAGCTCTAATATTGGCTGGAATCCACTTTGTATGTGAAGATTCAAGATTGCTGGAGTTCATAGTTGCATTGAATTCAGAGATCGGATTATCTACATAATCATTTACAGGAAATTAGATTTTACATGTGCATTTGATGTTAAGTTTGCCTACTTCTTAGGTGCTTCATGTGGCTTAGTTTCTCTTTTTTACCCTTTGAGCCTTGAAAGGCTAAACTGTGTAAAATCAATTTGGAAGGAATAGCAAAGAAGCAGTTTTCTTATAATTTAGTAGCAGAGTTATAATTTTTTATTTTTTTTAGAGATGTCAATATCTCATTCATCTCCATCTTATCTACATGGTTGGCATGAAAGTTTAAAGAGGCTAAAAGAAAGCATGTTTTGGTGCAATTGAGAAAACCTGCATGAGACGTGATACTTTTGCAGGTCTATGTGATGTTTTTTGAATTTGGATTTTGAGAAAATTTGTAAAAGTTGACGAAAGTATCTTGAGACATAGACCGTCTCATGCAAGGCTTTGCCTCACATTGCAATTCAACCTTGGCCATCCAAGAAAAGATCAGATACCTAAAATTGTTATAGGTAAACGAATAGGGATTTTGTCTTTGTAATGAAGTTTTTTATCAGAGGTTCAAGTATAAATATTATTCATCTCTCATGTTTTCAGAATTCAGACTCACTAATTCTGGAAAATGAGTTCACCCCTTGTATGAATCCAGATGTAGTTATATCATCCATATATGTTAAACGCTTAATAACAAATTGCAACATGCACTATAGCTTTTTTTTACAAATTATAACATGCATTCTTTTTTTTTTAACAAAATGCAATATATACTAGTAAAAATTGATAGATTCCAACCCAACTCATTGTTTTTGAAAAAAATTCTCTTGAAATTTTTTTACTTGATATTTGCTAAAATACTTTTTATCATTGTTGTATATACAACATATCATTTGTATGCGATATTTAGTCAGAAAGTTCACAAAAAATAGTTAAAATCAATCACTTTTTACTAATGCAGGTTTTATTAAAAAAAATAGTGTAAATTGCAACTTATAAAAAGAGTAACAGTACAAAATACAATTTGTAATTAAACCTATACTAAACATGAGTTGCAAGACGCACACCACAGTGAGACCAATTGAATACAAGAAAGGTGAAATACGCATTATTTATTAATGTCATATAATTTCAATATTATTGTTCGGATGAAATAGATAATTCATAAAACAAAAAGAAATATACAATTTTAAACTCAATTAAAAATTAATCATTCAACTTCTAAAACATATCCCCTGCCAGCCTTAAAATTAAACACCACCTCCATCTACGACCACCTCAAATCCTCCAAAAATGAAACCCCAATACATATTGGTTCATTTGCAATTTCTTCAAAAATCAAGGACTCGTAATAGTTCAACAATAATTTTCCAACGACGAGTTTCAGACTAAAATCAGAAACGCAGTATTGGAACTCACAAGTTGGACATCAGATTCAGGCGCCACGACACCACATTAGAAGCAGAAAACTCAAGTATGAAAAAAAATAATTCTCCTCACTACTACCAAAATGCTCAGTCACTCATATTCATACTGAGTCAATTAGTTAACAGCTCTAGCTTCAAGTATTTAACAGGCAGGCTCTGTGAAAGCATTAAGTGACTAATTGAAACAGAGTCGGACACTTTCTGTTGCAATGAATCGCAATAGAACATAACAGATTTTTCAAAAAACATTGAAAATATAAGCAATGACACAAAATTGAAAAGTAGAATCCTTAAGAAGAAGCATGGGTGTGGCCCTCCTCAGCAGCTGCTTCAAATGTCTCACCAGCTACAAGGTCTGGCACATCGTCATCCTCGTCTTCCGGGGCTACACCATCACCAGACGCTGTAGCAGCAGGTGCCTGTTTCTGGAATTGTTCGGCTAACTTCTTCAAGTTCTCCAAATTATCAGGTCCTGAAAGGCGTTTGTAGAGTTTGTGAGTTGATATTTTGGGAGATGTTGAATGAAAGTAGATAGAAGCAAGGAAATAGTACACGTACCCAATTGGTGAATGATTTGAGGAAGAATGTCTTGCAACTCTGGAAGAACAACAAAATGATATGTCAAAATGAATTTTATTCACATACAACGTTGTACAAAAGATTAAAGTTCTTCCTTCTTGACCAAATAATAGAGAATAAAAAAGAAATGAGCAGTAAAAGCAAGTTGCATAAAAAATAAAACAAGTAAGCCATATTTTATTCTTAAATGGATATTGCTCATGATTAGGAGGGCCAGGGTTTGGGATAACATTTAAGGAAATATTTGCAATACAATATATGTGATGTAACAGTAAGAAAATGCATTGAAAAACATTATTTTGAATGACGTTTTGGGAGAAGACTTGGAAAAGAAGAATTTTAAATAATATATAACAAAGAAAGCCTTAAATGTAAGAACTGAACAAGAAATTCAATTGTGCTGTATGTGGAGAAACATGGGTATTCAACTATTGGAAGTGTGGCCAAAATACTGTCATCTTGATATGGGTTTTTCATTCAGCTGTATTAGATTTTACAGTATACTTTGAGTCAAGAAAGATAAGCTTACTCTTGTTCTGAGGAGTGCCACTAACAACCCAGGTATTGGCTGCAATAGACGCTTGAACTGAAATTCATTTAAAAAAGAAGTCAGAAAATTAAGTCAATTAGACAAACCCAAACTCATAAAGACTATTTTCACACCTTTGGGGTTAATGAACTGGATAACCACATCCTCCTTGAAAATATTGACTTCCTCAATTGCTGGTATAGCATTCACTCCTATTCTTTTCAAGGTACTCTGAAGCCTTTTGTCATCTGTGGTGGTGGTCTTGTGTACAGCCTTCTTCTTTCTGCATTGAATAAATGTTATTCAATTGTGGAAGAGAAAAAAGAGCGAGGTATCCTAATCTACTTAGTGTGTGTTGGAAACTGATGTGTAATAGTCCTGGTATTCCATCTGGAAGAATTAAATCTATGAAAAAATTCAATTAAAGGAGTTAAAAAACAAAATATAAACTTTGTTCATATTATCAAGACCGATCAGTACCTCCTCACGGTACCCTTCCCACCTGTGCGGACCGAGCCCGCCATCTTCTTTAGTTTTTCCACATTCATCTGAGATGGAACGGAATGGAGAGTAAGAATTAAATCTAAAATAAAAAAAGTTTATCATGTATTCACATATAGGTAATATCATAAAAACTGTAAACAAAGATTCATTCTGCGCCTATCCAAAAGAACTTATTCTATCACGAGGTAAAAATCTACAAATTTCAAGAAAAACAAGAACTCCATTTTGATAAAATGTTGAACTCATGTGAATAACAGTCATCAAATTGAATAAAACAGTAAGCACAACATAAATCTCAAATTGCATTGACATATACAACCAAAACCACTGTGGCAATTCAGATAAGGAAAAACACAAAAGAATAGCTAAAAAACACTATACAAAAGGAAAAAAGAAAATCATATAATTATCAGTCTCACAATCAGATGAAATCGAAGTAATGCTGGAATTTGAAAAGAACGCACAAAGATTGACAAGAAAGCGAACCTACACGAGCTAGATTAAAATTCAAACCCTAAATCGCAAAATCAAAAAGAGAACACATATATCCACACAACAAACGAATTGAACAAACAAGGATCTAACAACGACGCCTCTATCATTTTTCTCGCAGACGCCAACAAAACCCAAACGCGCACCAAAAAACCCAAACACAGCACGAATTAAGCAAAATCGAACGCCAAAAAACAAATAGTAAGCTGAAATCCAAAAGTAGCACAAACAAAAATAATAAAAAAATCAGAAAAACAGAATCGTAATTACCTCTGCGAGGTTTGAAGTAGAACTGCGAACCCAAAACCCAGAGGCGAAACGGAGTAGAGTGAGAGCGAGTCAGGCAGAGGATAAGGAAATGAAACCCTAGCGTCTCAGCTCACCTAATATACACGAGAAATGAGGGGTAATTTGGGAATTTCATATGCGTATCCAAGGGTATTGCTGTCCAGATACTTTACATTTCTGAAAGCCAGATAAGCCCAATTAGAAATTTAGAAGTTCAGGCCATGATGGAGAATTAAAAGAAAAAGGTCAAAATTAACTACTGGTAATTCGGATCTAAAGCCCGACCCTGATTTAAATTCGGTATTTTTTAAAGAAGTTTTCCAGTATTTCAATTGAATTGACACGGTCTTTTCATATTTTCCTTTTGTTTAATTGTTAAGTATGAATTGTATTAGAATATCCTTTGTGCTGGGATGGCAATTTGCCCCACCCGGTGATCCGCCCCGGCCTCGCCCCGATCAAAGCGATTATTTTGACTATTTTTCGGTTTTGGTTCGATTTCAAAAAAAATTGATAAAATTTAAATCGGGAATAGGGAGGGGACGGTATTTATATACCCTGCGCCCCGCCCCGAACCCGCCCTAATACATATTATATTAATATTTTTTATACTTATGTATGTATATATCACTATATATATTTAAATATTAGTTTAATTATTTATATTTTGTTCTTTCAAGTTATTTTATATAATAAAAAATTATAACATAAGTGGCTCTCCATGATTTTTAGGGAGATAAAATAATTATGATAATAAATAAAATAAAAATTAAATATATTAATCGATTTTCGGGTGGGGTTCGGGGATATACCTGAAAACGTTAGGGGGGGGGGATGGAGACTAAGAAAAATTTCCCGTCGGCGTTCGGGGATGAAAATTCCCCGTCGGGGCCGGGGGAGACATAAACCGACCCCGTCCCGCCCCGTTGCCACTCCTACCTTTGGATCATCCATCCTTGATTTTCAAATATTCAATTATTTAAACACATTTTCAAAATGATTATCAATTATTCGTCCATTCACACACTTTTTATGGGTCTCACTATCACTTCATTTCTACACATTTATTTGCAAAAAGTATTTTATCTCTTCATTTATATATTTGGATGGATGATATTCTCTCTCCAATTTAAAGATTATTCACAATGGTTTTAAACATCAATTTTCACCCATTCAATGTTTAAACACCCTTTGGATGGACCATTATCAACTAATTATGAATCACCCTCTCTTCATGTGCTAAGCTTTGTGTACATCAGGTGCACCGAGCACTTCATAGTGTATTTTAGAATTTAGAATCATGCAACTTATTATACAGAAATATGCAACTTGTTTACACTGAACCGTTCAGCTATTAATATGGAGAACAAGTTGCACGATTCAGTGTAAACAAGTTGCATTGTTTTAAAATACATTAAGGAGTGTACAGTGCATCTGGTGCACATGAGACTCGCTCTTATTTATGTGGTTGCTCTGATTCAAATTTTTTAATTTCTATGAGGAGTTATTTATGTTATTATTACTAATATAATTTTTAATCCTTAATATTAATTCTAATTTAGTCGATGTTATTCAATCTTTTGTAGACTATGGTAATATAAATATTATCATTCCTTTCTTTTATCAAATTTTTCTATCGCGTCCCTCTAATTACCATATTCGTCTGTATCCTTGTAAGTTTTTTTCGTCTCATCCTTTTTTTTTGGAGGTATTCATTTGGAGATTCATAAAGGTTTATAAGGCATTTCTTGCATATTTTCGCCTTCAATATATCATAATACTAATCAATTTTTTTCTCATCTTTTTATTGAAATATAGCGACGATCCTATTGGCATGAATGTGCAGAGCACATACCCAGACTGCAAGAATATCAGGGACTACCTCAAATACTTCAAGGACAGAGCCATACTTACACCCACTCTCGAGATCGTCTATTCCATTAATGATTACATGATCAACATGAACGATCACGAGACAAGAACGTATTTGAGTTTCGACATTGTGTGCAAGTCTGCTATGAATATTGATATACTGGCAGATTTACATACACTGGAGTTCTTGAATAGCTTGAAGTGTTTTGGCATCGTCAATCATGAATTGAATTTGAAAGTTGGGACTCTGTTATGCTGCTCATAAATATTGATCATTCGAGGGAACTGTGTAACAAGACTAGATTAGTCTTGACAAGACTGGGTGACCGTGTTCTAGAAGGTAAGGTCATAATTGGAAGCAATTCGGGTGAGATGGTGTTGATCCCCAGGCTTTCTCTGTCTTCGTCGCTTGCAAATGTTGACATATTCTTGGAGACGACAGTTTTCAGTCATGGTCAGTTGTATGTGGTAGTTTCAAGAGTCACCAATTGCAACGATTTGAAGATTTTGGTGTGCAGCGATGATGAACGATCGACTAAAATAATAAAAAATGTGATTTTCAGAGAGGCGTTTTGAAATCTGTAGTCATTTTAAACTTTGTTTATTTCATATTTTATATGAATTAAAAGTCAAATTTCACTTTAATGACAATTAGTTGCCCAAGCGGCGTGTTTCAAAAATTTTAGTTCTCTTAAAATTTATGTATTTTTAAATTGTGCATTAAATATTAATTTTGAATTTGCAACTCTTACAAATGTTTCTTATACGTTATCATTATAAAGTTTTAAAAAATCTATATTATCATGACTTTTAAAATAATTGTGCAACTATAACCGTTAGGGGTGAGAATCAGTTGGTTCGGTCCCCGAACCCAACTAAATTGCAAAAACCAAAAATCAAAATGTTTAAAAATATAAAATTGAATTGTAGTGGAACCGAACACAAACCGAACAAAAAAAATTAGGTTCGATTCGATTTTGAACCGAAAAAACCAAAATTCATAATTCGCAAGATGCTAACAAAATGTTTGTGTTCTTAAGCGTAACAACTAACAAAGCAAAAACATTATACATGAGGAATATGTCAAACTCATTAAATATACTCATAATATAAAGACATATGTCATAAGTTCATAACACAAAAAATATTTCATAACCAAAAGTTCATAATTCATAACCATAAATTAAAAGTGGGATGGTTGTGATTTGTGATGGGCAACTGAGAAGGGATAATGGGGCGTGTGGTAATAATGGGTATTGTTATATGTATAATTATTACTTATTAATTAATTTATTTAAAGATATTAATATTTATATATTAAGTAAATACTCCCTCCGTCCCAAAGAAACGTGCACGTTTACTGTTTTCAAGTGTTTTTACAAGCGAATTTTTTATTAGTATTTGAAATGATAAAGTAATTTTTAAAGATGCATGTAAAAGATGAGAGGTAGATCTATAATACCTCTCCTTAAAAATCACTTTATCATTTGAAATACTAATAAACTACTCGCTCACTAAAACTCGATAATAAAGGTGGTGTGCACGTTTTTTTGGGACGGAGGTAGTAATAAATAAAAAATTGTGTAAATATAATTTCGGTTTTACCAAAATTTTAAATTCTTAAAACCGAACCGAAGACCGAAAAACCATATTTTTTATATTTTAAAACCGAAACCGAAATATTTAATTAAAAACCGAACCAAATTTAATATTTAGGTTCGGTTCGATTCGGTTTTTCAATTTTGACATATTTTTGCTCACCCCTAATAACCGTGTATCACACAGGTTCAGTTACTAGTATAATTTATGATTTAACTATGTAATTTTTAAATTTTATATTAAGCGTTATTGTAATTTGATAACTTGATGTATTTTTCCATACTTATAAATTTACAAAATTATATTTCATTCATCGTATGTTATTTTTAATTTTATATTATTATATAATTCATTATTTTGTTTTGTTATATAGCTTTTATATATTATTAAATTAAATTAAATATTTGAAGTATATTTAATTTAAATCAGATAACATTATTTTTTTACTCCCGCATAATACACAGGGCCAAGAATTAATTACATCCCTAATCTACTAAGTAGGAAGAGTTGGTCTCATGGGCACCAGACACTCCATAGTGTATTTTAAAAATACACAACTTGTTGCATTAAAACATATAGCTTGTTTACACTGAAACGTGCAACTTGTTTCCCACATTAATAGTTACATGTTTCAGTGTAATCAAATTACATGTTTTAGTGCAAAAAGTTATATGTTTCTAAAATACATTATGGAGTGCACGGTGCACCTGGTGCATACAAAACCTAGTGAATTGGGAATCACCCCTACCTCTCTAAACCACTATATTTCAAAATACTTAATTTCTATGCAATAATTTATTTATGGTAGTTTATATTATTCAATTTCTAATATAAACCGTTAAGTTTTATTATAATTGATCTTGGCAACAATTTTCTAGGGTAAATATATATATATATATATATATATATATATATGATAAAAAATAATATTACATGATTAATATTAAATTTAAATATTTCAAATATTTAATTAATTTGATTCATTCATTTCACTTACAATGGTGTTTTTAATAATGATGTTTTTATTGTTAAATTATAAATAATATTTCATCCGCCCCTCTATAACTTTTCTTTTTCTTTTTGGAGTTTTAATTAAGGAATAATAATAAAATAATAAAAATAAAGGGTGGTTTTGAGTATTGGAAGAAAGGAAAAATGTATGTGGATTAATAAGTGGAGTTGTGAGTGTCATTTTTTTGTAATATTGTGTAAAATGTGAGGATAAAAATTATGGGTAGTGAAGTTACTTTTTCGATTTATGGAAGGGAGAACTTATTGTGGGACAGATAGAAAAAGAAAGTGGAAAACTTATAGTGGGACGGAGGGAGTATGTATTATTAAATTTAGAGTGGATCACTCTAAGGTCCATATCACCCTTATAAATTACTAGTAGGTCCAAGCTTTAAAAAAGAATACTAGGAGGTCCAAAGTCCACTAGTTAAATGATCAAATTGCCCTTATTTATTAATCTTTCTTTTTTTTTCTCTCTCTTCATTTTCCACTTTTTCTTCCTTTTTCTCACCTTTCCTCCTTTCTCACTTTTTCTTTTTTATCAATCTTAGACTCTTAGTTAATTTCTATTGCAAATTCTACAGTTTAATTCAATTTAAAAGACAAGCTTTTTGACAACTTTTATTATGATTGTTATTAAATTAATTTAAAACATTAATTAAAAAACATGTCAATAAATGTATGAATAATTATAATAGGAAATTTTTAAGAAAAATGTACAATCATCTAAAATTTACAATTACAAATCTCAAAATTTACAGATCCTCATTTTTATTACGAGATGAACATGTTCATCAGTCTATGAACAGGTTCATCCAAAACACATGAACAGATTCATCTTCGATTTCAAATCCTCACCTTCAGAAATTAACAAATCTCAAATCTTCATAAATGGATCTTCAAAATCTCAAGAGCAAACCAACAATCCATCTCCAACCCAGATTCAAGCAAAAAATCACAAACCAACAATTCATCCTTCATCTTCATAAAATCTAGAAACCCTCTCTCCCCGATTTCATCTTCATCTTCATCAAATTTGCAGAAATCTGGTTTCGATTTCATAACTTTGTTGCGATTTCACCAACAAACAACAAAACATAATTGCAAAAGAGAACACCACAAACCTGGTTTCGATTTCAAAATTTGCAGTTGGTGTGGGGAGTGGATCGCGGAAAAATCGAAGCACAAAACCGAAAGCAAAAACCCAAAACCGGCGAGTGTGGAGGTGGGCGGCGCCGCCGTTCTGGTTTTGGTGAGGTGGGGGTGTCGTTCTCGTTTTGGGTGTTGGGGTTGTGGATGCGTCGTTCTCATTTTTGGGTGTTGGGACGTGGGTGTCGGCGGCGGCAAACAGAGAGGGACGAGGGAATGCCACAGCGTGGGGGAGAGGTGAGTGGGGGAGGGTGGGCGTCGTTGCGGGAGGGGAGGAAAGGTGAAATTGATCGGGGCGACGGTGGAGGTGGAGGCCGCATGGCGTTGTGGTCTCGGTCAGAGGCCGCGATCGGGGTTTAGGCTAGAGTTGGTGGTCGGGGGGAAGAGAGAGCGGCGGCGGCAGGGAGTGTGATGATTTTGAAGAGAGAGAGAGAGAGAGAGAGGGGTAGAGAGAAGGGCTGGGATTTGGTTTGAATGGCACGATTTGAGGGAGTTTGTTGGGAGGGGTGAGAGAGTGTACGACATTATGGGTATTTTACACCCAAAAAGTTGGACCTTAGAGTAATTCGTTCTTAAATTTATGGTATTACTAGGTCTTAAGTTGACATAAAAATTCAACTACCCAAACAACAAAGTAAGGTTTTGCATATTTTCTATTTCTTTTCACACACATTTATATTGATCCACCCTTTTAAGATAGTACATTGTAGTTGTCAGCTCAGTGGATTATGAACAAAATGATGTATATTTAATCACCTTTTGAAAAAATAATATCATAATAGAGAGCTCCATAGTAGAGAACATCGATCATAGATGTATAAGATTATTTTTTAAAAGAAAAAAGTGACATAGTGAACAATTAAGTTACTCATAAAGAGTAGTCTCCAGTGAAACTTGTTCATAGTACAAAATTTATACCACTATACTTATAAACTAATATCATTACACTTATCAACTGATATCATTATACTTATAAACTGAGATAATAGTATCAAATGTTATAGGTACTAATTTATAAGAATAATGATATCACTATATAAGTGTAATGATATTAGTTTCATACTAGTATGAACAAGTTTTACAGGAAAAATTGTAACTCATAAAAGCCGATAGTTGGACGAATTTTTTTAGACAAATACTTGTGTGCACCCTTTGTACCAATTTAGAATTCGTGCAATTGAATTTCAATGATTTTTTATTTTTTTTACTATATTTCAACTTTCGAATAAGACCCGGACCCTACCCGAATGATTCATGCTTCAGGGCTCATGATTCATAGTTCATGAATGGAAAAATAAATGGAGGGTGAAATCACCAAAATTCTAGTGTGTGATTAATCCAAATTAAAATTGAATTCAATTGCACCGTGTGCAATTGGTGCACACAAGTATCACTAATTTATTTTAATATGGTAAACTTACCCAACCAATTTAATAAAATAAAAAATGGGCCGGCCCAAAATAAAAAATGGATAAAGTTATTTAAAAGAAAAATTAATCAAAGGGATCTCGATGCGTATTTTCAGTTTACCCCAATCTTTATCAACTCAAACAAAAATAAAAAAAACATGAAAACAAACTAGAAAAAAGGTTTTCAATCTTGACCATTTCCCAGAACACAGAGAAAAAAAATGGGGTCCACACATATGATCAACAGCCAATCCTCATAAACCTCGCATTCCGCCACGTGTGCTCCATCCCCCCCTATTTAAATTCTCCCTCCATTCTCCTCTCTCTTCCTCCACTTAACAACCCTTCTCTCTCCTCTCAAAACTTCATTCATCATTTCCAAATCACAAAAATGGCTTTTTCGAGTTTTTACAGTGCAGAATAATGGAAACGAGAATTTGATGAGATTTAGCTAGCAAGGTTTATTTATTTTTTCAATTTTTCATCTAAAAGGTTAATTACTTCATTAGTGATTGATCCGGAGAATTAGAATGTCCACCGTCGGCGGAAACTACCGGCAGCCGTCGCTGTCGCGGCGGGCGTCGCGCGGCGCCACCACCACGTTCTCGATGGAGGTTTTCGACAACGAGGTCGTCCCGTCCTCCCTGCAAAATTCCATTGCTCCGATTCTTCGCGTCGCTACCGAAATCCAGACCGAACGCCCCCGCGTCGCGTACCTCTGTAAGTGCTCTGTTTTTTTCTCTGTATTGCATGGAAAATTGAACAAATTTTATTCATATGTTATGATTCATACTATTATTTGGTTCCTGATTTTTTAAATGAATGAATTTTTGTTTATTTTGTTAGTAAAAAATGCATTTACGTATGCGGTAAGTCCATTATTGTGAATTATAATTATGTGTAGATTATATGTTCAGATAATCAGATCACATATGCATGCAAGTGCATATTTTTTTCAGTAGCTGTAAAATAATATTAATGACATGAATATACATAGATTTGATGTGCATTTTTTTTAAAGTTACTGTAAAATAATATTAATGACATAGTATTACTTAGATTTGATGTTATGTTACTGGAAAAGTATAATTATTAGAAATATCTCTGTTAGTGTTAGGTGTATCTTAATTTAAAAAATGAGTTTATTTTCATATTCAAGTTCATTCCTTAGAGTACTCCCAAAAAAAAAAACAAAATCTGCTAAAATTAATTAAAAATTGCCCGTTTAATCATGCATGTATATATTCTGTTGCATGGATATACTTTTGTATTTCTCAGAAACAACGTCAATGTTTCCTTTTTTTCTCATAGCTTCAAATGTATTTTTGTTGATATTATAAGTTGTTTTAATTTTAATAAAAATATTTTTAGGCCGATTTTACGCTTTTGAGAAGGCACACAGATTGGACCCTACTTCAAGTGGACGTGGTGTACGGCAATTCAAGACAAGTCTTCATCAAAGATTAGAAAGGGTACGTATTAAATAAGTGATAGTATATGATTAAAAAATGGCTCAATGAGGATAGTGTCACTAAATAAAAAATACAAAATAAGTGATATGAATCATATGATTAAAAAATGGTGACACTATTATTAATGTGCTTAAAAAATTGAAACATATAAACTTATGGAGTAATGTGGGAATTGGGATGACAACAAGCCACTTTAATATGAGGAGGATTACTTTATGATTAAAACTCGTATGAGACAATTTTGTGCATGAAATAGGGTACAATTTAAAAAAAATTAACATACATCTTTTTTAAGTGCTAAAATATCGATGTCCAATTTATGCTCGGTCCCACCGTGAAATCGTTTCACGCGAGTGTGCCTCTTACTCTATAGGAGATTTTAATGATTGACTCTAGTATATGATTATATAACTAAGTAATTTTCCCAATTTCAACAATTTTATTTGAGCCAGGCGAAATTGCATTACGTACGGAATTAAGAGCGAAAAATGTTACTCCATCCGTCCCAACATTACTTGAACACTTGCCTTATTTGGACGTCCCAACATCACTTGAACACTCTCAAAATGGAAACAAATATAATATTAATACACTCACAACATCCTTATTTTATTCCACTCAAACCCACTTTCCCTGGTTTGCGGTCCAATTATAGTGTTCAAGTCATCGCGGGATGGAGTGAGTATTGTATATCGTGATTTAGCTGATGGGGTAAATTTGTAGGGCAAATTTTGAAATTTATATTTTATACAATAACTCGATTAATTTCCAGCTCGCGTATATTTGCATGTAGAGAAGTGTTCGAATCGATTGCAGTAGTTTCCGGGCGATTTGTGCTTCAACGCGAAATTTATGCGTCAATTTTGATCCTCTTTGTTTGTGTTTGCTGGTAATTTTGTTTTCAGGACAATGCGACATCTCTGGAAACTCGGGTCAAGAAAACTGATGCTCGGGAAATTGAGAGCTTCTACAAGCAATACTACGAGCACTATGTTGTGGCACTTAGTAAGGGGGATAAAGCTGATCGGTAAATCAACTAATTAATTCCTTTAATTTCAATGGCGCTTAATTGTAGTTGTACATGTTAGAATTAATCTGCTGATGAATGTAACATTGTTTCTTTTAATAGATCTCTGCTTGCAAAAGCTTACCAAACAGCCGGTGTGCTATTTTGAGGTGCTTTTGTGCTGTTAATAAGACTGAAAAAGTTGAGGAAGTTGCTCCAGAGGTTAGTTTTTATTTTTATTGCACGGGCGGAGATTATGAAATCCAGATAAATAGTAAGAGTGATTGTTGGGTGTGATTGAAATGATTGAATAATGTGTGTTGTGATTTACATATGTTAAAGTGTAAGAAGAGAGAATTGATTGTATTGTAAAATGTGATAGTAGGTTTATAGGTGTTGTAGTGGTGGTTTTACAAAATCGAATTTCAAAATCCCGACATAGAACTGGGCTTGGATTTGTAAATATAAATCCAAAAACTGATTTTTAAAACACAAAACAAACATCACCTAAGAAAATAGATGTCACATCATAACATATGTTGCTGCTTTACAGATTATGGCTGCTGCAAATGATGTCCAGTCAAAGAAGGAAATTTATGCTCCATACAACATTCTTCCCCTTGATGGTGCTGGATCTAATCAGTCAATTATGCAACTGGAAGAGGTAAATTATTTGAACCATACTAGACGTTTTTGTCTAATCATATTTAAGGTATTAATTGCAGCCTTTAATGATGTCAGGTCAAAGCTGCTGTGTCTGCCTTACGGTACACTCGTGGCTTAACTTGGCCTCCCTCATTTGAGCAACATAGGCAGAAAACTGGGGAGTTGGACATCCTTGATTGGTTGAGAGCTATGTTTGGATTTCAGGCATGTCTTTCGAATTGTTATAATAGAGAATCAGATGATCGAATTAATATTGCTTTAATTGAGGATATTCAAACACTGATGAGTTATCTTGATATCTACAGAGGGACAATGTCAGGAACCAAAGAGAACATTTGATATTGCTGCTCGCAAATAACCATATAAGGCTAAACCCGAAGCCCGAACCATTAACCATAGTATGTATCCCATTTTCACATCTATTGACATACTTGTAAAAATCCAACGAATATATAAGCTTTACATCTGATCTTGATCGCATATATAATTATCTGTTACTTGAGTTTATTCAGTCTGAGGAAGGTTAACTGAGAACCTGTTCTTTGAACTTAGCTTGACGATCGAGCTGTTGATACACTACTGGAAAAGATCTTCAAAAACTACAAGACATGGTGTAAATATTTGGAAAGAAAACACAGCTTAAGGTGAAATACAACCATTTTATTAGCTCACTAGATTTTAAATAGGGAGTAATATACTTAAAATCATACTGCTCGTGAATAGGCTTCCTCAGGGTCAGCTGGAAGTGCAGCAGAGAAAGATACTTTACATGGGGCTTTATCTTCTTATCTGGGGGGAAGCAGCTAATGTTCGCTTCATGCCAGAGTGTCTATGCTACATTTTTCACAATGTGAGTGATGATTTCTTCTCCTTCATTCAGTAATTACATGGAATAAATAAAATATCTTTTTAATTTAACTTTATTTGCATATATATTCAGATGGCATATGAACTCCATGGACTCTTGGCTGGAAATGTGAGCATTGTCACGGGAGAAAACATCAAGCCGTCTTATGGTGGAGATGATGAATCTTTCTTGCGGAAGGTTATAACACCCATATATCATGTGATTGAAAAGGTAACTCTTTCTTGGGCTAACTGTTTAGTCGTATCCTAAAATATCTGGTTAAGAGATGATAAAATGGTGCATATATGTCTCCAGGAATCCAAAAAAGGTAAAAATGGGACAGCACCCCACACAGCATGGTGCAACTATGATGATTTGAATGAGTATTTCTGGTATTTAAATTGAAAACTATTGTCTCATTTTTTTAGTTAATCATCGTTGTTTCTGCAAGTATGATTTGGCAAACTGTTTTAGGACATCTGACTGCTTCCTTTTGGGATGGCCAATGCGCGATGATGGTGATTTTTTCAAATCGATACGAGATACACAGGGGAAACATTCTCAGGGAAAGCCCGGAAAGCTGGGGAAATCGTTCTTTGCTGAAACTCGATCATTTTGGCATATTTTCCGAAGTTATGATCGTCTGTGGACATTTCTTATCCTTGGTCTACAGGTACCTATAACATTTGGGAAAATAATATACCGCTCCGTCCCACAAAGATCTGGTTGCAGGTTTTTTCACATAGATTAAGAAATAAAAGTTATTAGATTTAGGACATTATTTTTCCATTTTACCCTTATGTCTACTAATTTCCCACGACAATTTCTAGTAACATGACACATTAAATAGGGAAAAAGATGGAAATGAATATTTAATGATAGCTTAAATATAGTAACAAGATTATCTTTGTGGGACGGACTAAAGTAGATAGTAAGCTAATCTTTGTGGGATGGAGAGAGTATCAATTTTAAATGGTATTAGTGTTTTTAACTAAAAAGTATTAGTTGGCCAAGATTAGCTGTTTTCACTGAACAATATTAGTTGTTTTCGTTGAACAGTGTTAGCTTTACCTAAGTGTTACTCATTTTAGAGTAATTAAGTGATTGTGGTGAGTAATGAGTTTGGGTTTACTGCAGATTATGATCATCCTTGCATGGAGTGATGTTTCTGTATATGATGTCTTCCAGAAGAATGCCCTATACGACTTGTCTAGCATATTTATCACGGCAGCCTTTCTTCGCTTCTTTCAAAGTATGATCTCTTATTTTATTTTAAAATTAGGCAGTACTCTTTTCTTGATTTTGATGGGTTGATTTTTGAAATTCCTGCAGGTATTTTGGATGTGGTTCTCAACTTCCCAGGCTATTTGAGATGGAAATTTACTACAGTTTTAAGGACTTTTCTGAAGATAATTGTTAGCCTAGCATGGGCCGTCATCCTTCCTATGTGTTATTTGCTCCAAAGCAAGTCATTTGCATTTGCCAAATTGCATAAAAGCCTCACATTCCTTGATCAACTTAAGGGTGTGCCTCCTTTGTACATAATGGCGGTGGCTCTATACTTGCTACCAAATTTATTGGCTGCAATCTTATTTATTTTTCCAATGCTGAGACGCTGGATTGAGAACTCTGATTGGCTTATCATTAGGTTTCTCTTATGGTGGTCACAGGTATATCTCTTGAATAAAAAAAAGTATCTAACTATATTAATGTGTAAATACATTTAAAATATTTGCTTATAATTTGCAGCCAAGAATCTACGTCGGAAGGGGAATGCATGAAAGTCAATTTTCTCTCATCAAGTATGTTTCTAGATTCTCCATTCCACAAATATGTTTCCTTTCACATCTGTGACTGACTCTGGATTCTTGTAATGTCATAATTGATAACAGATATACTCTATTCTGGATTCTACTCCTGTGTTCAAAATTTGTATTCAGCTATTTTATGATGGTAGTTTCTCATCCTTTGGTTAAGATAGAACGTAGTAGATACTATACACACACACACACACATATATGACTCATTTTTCTTATTCCCGTGTCTCATTTGAATCAGATAAGGCCTATGGTTAAGCCAACACAAGATATAATGAAAATTCACCATGTCGTTTATGCTTGGCACGAGTTCTTCCCAAATGGTATTTATTCAGTTTTTAGCATATAAAGTTATTTTCAGACTCAACTTAATTTATAAATATTTGATAATCTCATTATACCAAATACAGCTAAGCATGCATATGGAGCTATTGCGGCACTATGGGCCCCACTTGTCTTGGTCTGCTTTCCCAACTTACCATTTCACAAGTTTAATACTACAACTCTTATATCCATGACTAATTGTTTCCTATTTGTGAATTTGCATGTAGGTTTACTTCATGGACCTCCAGATTTGGTATTCTATATTCTCCACCTTGTACGGAGGTTTCATCGGGGCCTTTGACCGTCTTGGTGAGGTATGTAGTATTTGCATCTTTACTTTGATAAATAGTTTTTTCATTTATGTTGTTCTATTAACATGCAAATGCTACTCGCTTGAGAGGAAAGTTTGAATATTTTAATATTCTTATGATTATATTTTGTCTAAATATTTTTATATACTTTTGACAGATTCGAACTCTTGGGATGCTAAGGTCACGTTTTCAGTCTTTGCCCGGTGCATTCAACACTTACTTGTGCCCTTCGGACAAAGCTAAGAAAGGAGGACTTTCTTCCTCAAGGAGCTTCCATGAGGTGTCTGCAAGTAAGAAAAGTGAAGCTGCAAAATTTGCACAGTTGTGGAATGATGTAATATGTAGCTTCAGAGAAGAAGATCTCATAAGTGACAGGAAAGGCCTATCATCTTTCTTTAACTACTGTCCTATCTATCCTATCCTATCCTATCCAATCCTTCAATTAAATTCAACTATAGACAAGAACTGAAGTGGGATTACTTTCTTCAGGGAGATGGACCTGCTTCTTGTTCCTAATTCCTCTGATCCTAGACTGAAAGTAATTCAATGGCCCCCCTTTTTGCTTGCTAGCAAGGTAAATGCAAAGTTTTCGAGTTTTATTACCCTCCCAATATTCTTGTTTAACTCTCTATCTTTGCAGATCCCAATTGCAGTGGATATGGCTGCTCAATTTCGACCTAAGGATGCTGACCTTTGGAAGCGGATATGTGCCGATGAGTATATGAAATGCGCTGTAATTGAATGCTATGAGTCGTTTAAACTTATTCTCAATGTCTTGATCACTGGAGAGACTGATAAAAGGTTTAATTTATTATTATTTTTTTCAAATTGCGACACTTAAAAAATATATTTGTATTTATAGTTTATAAAATATTTTCCAATTCAATTCTGACATATACTTTCTGGAACAGGATAATTGGAATCATCATAAGAGAAATTGAAAGTAATATATCAAAGGGTATATTCCTTGCAAATCTCAAAATGAAGCCTTTACCGGATCTTTGCAAGAAATTCGTAGAACTTGTGGAGATCTTGGTAAGTCAGTTCTAATCAAAATCTTCACTTCCATGTTTTTTGTATCTTTGAAAACTGAACATTTCTTTGTATATTGCAGAAAGACAGTGATCCATACAAGAAAGATACTGTTGTTTTATTGCTGCAAGATATGTTAGAATTAGTTACTCGTGACATGATGGTGAATGAGATCCGGTTAGTATACAGTGGTTTAATACTATTTCGACAATTCTTTTAAATGTAAGAATTGTTTTCTTAAATTTCTTCATGGAATGCAGTGAACTTGGTGAACTTAGTCAAGGTAGTAAGGACTCTGGAAAACAATTTTTTGCCAGTATTGCTTACCCTCCCCCAAATACAGCACAATGGGAAGAACAGGTGTCACCTATATAACTTTCAGTTATTTATAAACTCAAAAATATGGATCATCTAGATGGTGAGATTAATCATTACTCTATTATACAGATACGACGTCTCTATCTGCTCCTAACTGTTAAAGAATCTGCAACTGATGTTCCAACAAACCTTGAAGCACGTCGAAGGATGACATTTTTCTCCAACTCACTTTTCATGCATATGCCACGTGCTCCTCGAGTGTAAAAAAATGCTCTCCTTCAGGTGAAGTACATAGCTTTAATTTGCAATATTTTGCAAATAATTTTATACACCAGTTGCACCGTGCAACTCAAGTGGATTATTAAATGGTATTAGTTGTTTTACTAAAAGGTAATAGTTGATCAGTATTAGTTGTTTTCACTGAAAAGTATTACTTGTACACATTGAACTGTAGTAGTTGTACCAGGGCGGAGCCAGGATCTGCAATTGCAGGGGCCAGTTGATAAAGGAAAGGTTTGTCGTGCAACTGATCAAGTGATTTTTGAAACATGCAATTAGTTTTCGTGAAATGTTCAACTTATTTTACACTGAACAAATTAAAAGTTTCAATGTAAATAAATTGAACGTTTCAGAAAAACAAGTTGCACATTTCAAAAATGCACTTAAGTTACATGATGCACCTGGTAACAATTTAAACATACTCATTGATAATAAATTTTGATTAAGCACAACTATGATTTGCGTTAATAAAATATAAGTATATGACATATACATTAAAGTAAATTAATATTCATCCTTATTACTGAAATTACATCATTCTGTCGTTCTGGGCATGAGATAATGGAAGGAGTATGGTATACATAAGGTATACAGTGACGGGGGGCATGGCCCCGCTAGCTTATAAGGTGGCTCCGCCCCTGAGTTGTACACCAGTTGCTCGGTCTAACTGGTGCACAAGAGTTACATATATATGTATCAGTTTTCATACCTATTCTGAAGAGTAGGTGGTAATTATATTTATTTGCATGTATGGCAGTATATTCACTCCCTATTACAGTGAGGAGACAGTCTTCTCCAAGAGCGATCTTGAAATGGAAAATGAAGACGGTGTGTCCATCATATACTACCTTCAGAAGATTTATCCAGGTATGCTTCGCCTTCCAAATCTGAAATATATGTACAAATGAGACTGTATTATCATGTTTGACTAATGATTTATCATCAATATAAATTTGTCGCTCAGATGAGTGGAACAACTTCACGGAGCGTATTAATTGCAAAGAATCTGATATTCTGGAGAGTGATGAAAATGTACTGCAGCTACGACATTGGGCGTCTTTGAGAGGACAGACCCTCAGCAGAACAGGTGACACTCTATTGCTTCTCTCTCCTTCAAGCTCATATTATAAAGTTAATAAGATTAAAAAAAAAACTACTAATCTTTCTTAAAATTTAATAATTATTTATTTATAAATATCAGTAATGTAATTATTATGCAAGAATTTAATTATTACGAATTAAAAAATAGATATGAAAGATGTTCAAATATAGATAATCTCGATACTATTTAGTATATTATGAGTCAAAACAATCAAGATTTTATATTAAAGAAAATTGAAAGCTAGTTTAATCAACTTTAATTAATAAATTATACGTTTCGACAATAGACGTGATTTTTGGCTCCGTATGGTTTGATGATATCATTTATTTGTCGTGCAGTTAGAGGGATGATGTACTACAGAAGAGCTTTGAAGCTTCAGGCTTTTTCTTGATATGGCTTCCGAAGAAGGTAAGAAAGAGATTTATAAATATATATATATATATATTTATTCATTTTTTTTTTAAAAATTCACAAGAGCATCATTCTGAGGTTCGTTTGCGACTGATTTTGACAGAGATACTTGAAGGCTATAAATCTATTACCGAACCATCAGAAGAAGATAGGAAGAGCCAAAGATCCACGTATACTCAATTAGAGGCTGTAGCTGACATGAAATTTACATATGTTGCCACCTGTCAGAACTATGGAAACCAGAAACGCAGTGGAGATAGGCGTGCAACTGATATTCTAAATCTGATGGTTAAGTAAGTTGTACCATGTCTTAATATGAGTAGAATTACGTAAATGAGCTCATTTTATGATCTTGATTTTGTCCTATTTCTACGTTTATGCAGCAATCCATCTCTTCGTGTAGCATATATAGATGATGTTGAGGAAAGAGACGGTGGAAAAAATCAGAAAGTCTACTACTCTGTTCTGATAAAAGCTGTCGATAATCTTGATCAGGTATATATATTACTATAATTTAATTTAAACTAAAGTAAATTACAAAATATTCTAGATTCAATACGATTGGCTGATTCAATCTTGTTTTTTTCTCAAGGAAATCTTCCGTATAAAGCTTCCGGGGCCAGCAAAGATAGGAGAGGGCAAGCCTGAAAACCAGAACCATGCTATTGTTTTTACGCGTGGAGAAGCTCTTCAGACAATTGATATGAACCAGGTAAAGTTAGTGTCCTTATTCATTCATTCAATTTTTTTAGCAACTTTTTTTTTATTTGTATTTTTTTAGCAATTTATGCTTGATTTCTTGCTTGCTATTATTGTAGGATAACTATTTGGAAGAAGCTTTTAAGATGCGAAACCTACTAGAGGAATTTCACGAGGATCATGGTGTTCGTCCGCCTACAATCTTGGGTGTTCGTGAGCATATTTTCACAGGAAGTGTTTCGTCGTTGGCTTGGTTTATGTCGAACCAAGAAACGAGCTTTGTTACAATTGGCCAGAGGGTTCTTGCTAGACCTTTGAAGTATGGTTTATCCCTTTTCCTATGCTCAACATAAATTTTTATATTTATTTAAAATAATTTCTCTAATTGGCTTGATATAGGGTGCGATTCCACTACGGACATCCAGATGTTTTTGACCGAATTTTTCACATAACGCGTGGAGGCATCAGCAAAGCTTCAAGGGGAATCAATCTCAGTGAGGATATATTTGCTGGTGAGATCTTATTTAACTCATATTTTTCATCAAACATACATATATATATATAGATATTATATTTATATATAATTCTAATATTATTAATGCCATGATGAAGGTTTTAATTCAACACTAAG
The DNA here is from genome assembly GCA_037126765.1 of Stenogyne calaminthoides. Taxonomy (NCBI): domain Eukaryota; kingdom Viridiplantae; phylum Streptophyta; class Magnoliopsida; order Lamiales; family Lamiaceae; genus Stenogyne; species Stenogyne calaminthoides. The sequence continues at coordinate 5,354,663 of JBBCBC010000002.1, read as the reverse complement.
ACGTGGAAACATCACTCACCATGAATACATTCAATGTGGGAAGGGACGAGATGTTGGTTTGAATCAAATCTCACTTTTTGAAGCCAAAGTTGCTTGCGGTAATGGTGAGCAGACACTCAGCCGTGATATATACAGATTGGGGCATCGTTTTGATTTCTTCCGCATGCTGTCAAGTTACTACACAACCACAGGGTTCTACATCAGTTCAGTGGTAATATGTCTCACTTATAATTAATCACAAAAATTAAAATTTAGGGGAAAAAAATTTGGGCCAGTAATTTTGGGGAGTTGCTAAAGAACAAAATGTTTATGAGCCCGTATTCTAAGGAGAATAGTTTATTATTTATGTAAATGCAGGCCAAACGGGCCCAAATTAGCCCAACTTGGCCTACATTTTCATACATTAAAAATGTTGTCCTTAATTTATAGGATCAATGCCCGTTTATCAGTCCTCGTGTGAGACTCACGTGCGATTTTAACCCGATTTGGGCTAATTAGTCGGGCCAATTTTTACGTAAATTAATATGTATTGCCCTTAATTTACATCCTTTAAACGTAGTGTCCTCCTTTTGCAACCCCAAAGTTACGGGCCTGGAAAAACTTTTTTCCCTTGCGATAATTTACAAGTTATCATGCACTTAGTAACAAAGGTGTTCGTTTCTTGCAGCTGGTTGTTCTTACAGTGTACGCCTACTTGTACGGTAGGTTGTATCTTTGTCTGAGTGGATTGGAGAACACAATAGTCCGATACGCCAGAGCTAAAGGAAACGATGGTCTTAAGGTTGTAATGGCGTCACAATCCATCGTTCAATTAGGTATCCTAATGGCATTGCCCATGATTATGGAAATCGGGCTGGAACGGGGGTTCAGAACTGCCGCTAGTGACATGATCATAATGCAACTCCAGCTGGCATCAGTCTTCTTCACATTCTCTCTAGGCACAAAGGTTCATTACTTTGGACGAACTATTTTACACGGCGGAGCCAAATATCGAGCCACGGGGCGTGGTTTCGTCGTGAGACACGAGAAATTCGCTGAGAATTACCGAATGTACTCAAGAAGCCATTTCACAAAAGCTCTAGAACTTATGGTCTTGCTCATCGTTTATAAATCTTATAGCTCGGCCGCTCCTGACTCTAGGACTTACACGTTTGTTACGGTTTTTATGTGGTTTCTCGTTGTTTCCTGGTTGTTTGCGCCGTTTTATTTCAATCCGTCGGGATTTGAATGGCAGAAGATAGTGGATGATTTTGATGACTGGGCTAAGTGGATGAATAGTCGTGGTGGAGTTGGAGTTCCGGCTACCAAGAGTTGGGAGTCGTGGTGGGTCGAGGAGCAAGAGCATCTCGAACATACAGGATTTCTGGGACGGTTCTGGGAAATCGTCCTCTCGTTCCGCTTCTTTTTATACCAATATGGAATCGTTTATCACTTGCATGTTACCCAGCATGTGAAGAGTATTTATGTAAGTTCCAAAATTCCTTATGTGCTGACAAAGTATTATATAAATCAGTTTCATCGTGCAACTGGTTTGCATTTTGTGTGTGTTTTTAAACAACATTAGTTGTTTAATACAAAAGTATTAGTTGTTATATTATAAAGTTATAGTTGTGAACCAGTAGGTAAAACTATTTTACGTAAGACCAACTCTGCAAGCATGTGTAGTACATGCACATTCATTTACTAATCATTTTTGTCATGGTTATAGGTGTACGGCTTGTCTTGGCTAGTCATTCTTGTTGCAATGATCGTTTTGAAGGTATTACTTCCATCCATGTACTATCGAGTTAAAAAAAAAATTGGTCCCATAACTTGTCTGTTGTCCAATTTTGGTCCCAAAAATATATCTTTTTCAATTGAGTCCCAATATTAAAAAAATTGTCCACCTTTGGCCCAAAATCACCGGAAAATTGAAAACCGTGTCGATTTATGTCATTTAAATGCTCAATTTGGTCCCAAATTAAATCCTCATGTGACATTAAACGACACCATTTTCAATTTTTCGGTGATTTTGGGATCAAATTTGGACAAAGTTTCGAATATTGGGACAAAATTGAAAGAAAAGTTTTTTCGGATCACATATTTTATCCTCCTTCAAGCCTCTTTGGATCGAACTAACATAATTTCATACACTTTTACTGCCAGATCGTATCGATGGGGAGAATGAGACTGAGCGCGGATTTCCAGCTGGTTTTCAGGCTCCTGAAGCTCTTCACATTCATTGCGTTCGTAGTAATACTCTTCATTTTCATCAAATTCCTGGAGCTCACAGTTGCGGATATCTTCGCCTGTTTATTAGCCTTCTTGCCAACTGGATGGGCTCTTCTACAGGTAGATACTTCACTCAAAAATATATACACACACATATAATTAATGTATCTATATTCACTCACTCACATTATCTGGGTAGATGGGGCAAGCATGCAAGCCTTTAGTAAAGAATCTGGGCATGTGGGGGTCAGTTAGAGGGCTAGCAAGAGGGTACGAATACCTAATGGGATTAGTAATCTTCACCCCCATCGCTATCCTGGCATGGTTCCCCTTCGTCACGGAGTTCCAAACGAGGCTTCTCTTCAACCAGGCGTTCAGCAGAGGTCTCCAGATTCAACGTATCCTCGCTGGTGGAAAGAAAAACAAGTGATGATTTCAGGCTCCGTATATAATCGATAAATGTATCTGCGGCAATGGACTGCGTATCAAGACCGATCCATCGCCTCGTGCATGTTCTTAAATGTTTCCTCTCAATCTCGTTATAAAATTGTGTGGGAAAAGTCAGATTATTTTCTGAACGTTTTCTGTACTTTGAGAACAAGGGGAGAAATAATGGAAGACAATGTACAAGTTTACTGCAATAACGAAATAAGTACATTGTTTTTGTCTTAGCGAAAATGTAATACGTGGTGTTGGCAATTGTTACTTGGACATCTTTAATAGTGATTCATAATTTCGAGGGTTATTTATAAATTTAATATTGAAAAATATTGGTTCGTTCGTGCTTCTCATATTCGACCCAATACATTTTAACATTTTCAGAATTTGTACACCTTATATTTGTAAATTATTACTCATAGGGTGCTGAATTTAACTTTAATTATAGTATATAATAGGGATTAAATTTTTTAGGGCCCAATAACTTTGACCCGGTTTGAATTTGGTCTCCCACGTTTGAAAATCTTATATATCCCTTGTATGTTTCATCTTTATTTGATTTTGGTCCCGAAAATCAGTCAACCCGGTTGGTCAACCGATCACTGTACACGTGAATATTATTTACATTTCTCGTTTATTTTGCAGTCAACACGTGGATATTCACTTTAATTCATTTAATTTTTTTTGTTTATTTTTATTCATTATTGGGGCCATCATGTGCTGGTTATGGGTCGGGTCGAGTTCAAATACGGGTCACATATATATTTTTTTAAAATTAACTAAGAATGGTTCAGTTTTTTCATACGGGTCGCCCGTCGATCTTTTTTAAATTAACATTCCTGAATCAATTCCTTCTTCCACCATTAAAATTGAACTCTCAATTCCTTCTTCCACCATTACTAATTGATCTGCATCAATCAAATCTTCAATATCCTCTAAACATTCTTCATGGTCAGAATTATCTCTCACAGTCAACCAATCTTCGTCGTCCCCAATATCAAACGTCGCCGGAAAACCATTTCCGGCCAAATCCCCTCTCTCTCTTAATCATTGAACAAAAACACAACTGAATGAAAACCACCTTCTCCCCTGAAAACGAAACATCCACCAAATCATTCATCTCTTAATCCACCAAATCCCTTGTTTTGTCCACTAAGGAATTAAAGGTAAGTCCATTATTGTGAATTATAATTATGTGTAGATTATATGTTCAGATAATCAGATCACATATGCATGCAAGTGCATATTTTTTTCAGTAGCTGTAAAATAATATTAATGACATGAATATACATAGATTTGATGTGCATTTTTTTTAAAGTTACTGTAAAATAATATTAATGACATAGTATTACTTAGATTTGATGTTATGTTACTGGAAAAGTATAATTATTAGAAATATCTCTGTTAGTGTTAGGTGTATCTTAATTTAAAAAATGAGTTTATTTTCATATTCAAGTTCATTCCTTAGAGTACTCCCAAAAAAAAAAACAAAATCTGCTAAAATTAATTAAAAATTGCCCGTTTAATCATGCATGTATATATTCTGTTGCATGGATATACTTTTGTATTTCTCAGAAACAACGTCAATGTTTCCTTTTTTTCTCATAGCTTCAAATGTATTTTTGTTGATATTATAAGTTGTTTTAATTTTAATAAAAATATTTTTAGGCCGATTTTACGCTTTTGAGAAGGCACACAGATTGGACCCTACTTCAAGTGGACGTGGTGTACGGCAATTCAAGACAAGTCTTCATCAAAGATTAGAAAGGGTACGTATTAAATAAGTGATAGTATATGATTAAAAAATGGCTCAATGAGGATAGTGTCACTAAATAAAAAATACAAAATAAGTGATATGAATCATATGATTAAAAAATGGTGACACTATTATTAATGTGCTTAAAAAATTGAAACATATAAACTTATGGAGTAATGTGGGAATTGGGATGACAACAAGCCACTTTAATATGAGGAGGATTATTTTATGATTAAAACTCGTATGAGACAATTTCGTGCATGAAATAGGGTACAATTTAAAAAAAATTAACATACATCTTTTTAAAGTGCTAAAACATCGATGTCCAATTTATGCTCGGTCCCACCGTGAAATCGTTTCACACGAGTGTGCCTCTTACTCTATAGGAGATTTTAATGATTGACTCTAGTATATAATTATATAACTAAGTAATTTTCCCAATTTCAACAATTTTATTTGAGCCAGGCGAAATTGCATTGCGTACGGAATTAAGAGCGAAAAATGTTACTCCCTCCGTCCCAACATTACTTGAACACTTGCCTTATTTGGACGTCCCAACATCACTTGAACACTCCCAAAATGAAAATAAATATAATATTAATATATTCACAATACCCTTATTTTATTCCACTCAAACCCACTTTTCCTGGTTTGCGGTCCAATTCTAGTGTTCAAGTCACTGCGGGATGGAGTGAGTATTGTATATCGTGATTTAGCTGATGGGGTAAATTTGTAGGGCAAATTTTGAAATTTATATTTTATACAATAACTCGATTAATTTCCAGCTCGCGTATATTTGCATGTAGAGAAGTGTTCGAATCGATTGCAGTAGTTTCCGGGCGATTTGTGCTTCAACGCGAAATTTATGCGTCAATTTTGATCCTCTTTGTTTGTGTTTGCTGGTAATTTTGTTTTCAGGACAATGCGACATCTCTCGAAACTCGGGTCAAGAAAACTGATGCTCGGGAAATTGAGAGCTTCTACAAGCAATACTACGAGCACTATGTTGTGGCACTTAGTAAGGGGGATAAAGCTGATCGGTAAATCAACTAATTAATTCCTTTAATTTCAGTGGCGCTTAATTGTATTTGTACATGTTAGAATTAATCTGCTGATGAATGTAACATTGTTTCTTTTAATAGATCTCTGCTTGCAAAAGCTTACCAAACAGCCGGTGTGCTATTTGAGGTGCTTTGTGCTGTTAATAAGACTGAAAAAGTTGAGGAAGTTGCTCCAGAGGTTAGTTTTTATTTTTATTGCACGGGCGGAGATTATGAAATCCAAATAAATAGTAAGAGTGATTGTTGGGTGTGATTGAAATGATTGAATAATGTGTGTTGTGATTTACATATGTTAAAGTGTAAGAAGAGAGAATTGATTGTATTGTAAAATGTGATAGTAGGTTTATAGGTGTTGTAGTGGTGGTTTTACAAAATCGAATTTCAAAATCCCGACATAGAACTGGGCTTGGATTTGTAAATATAAATCCAAAAACTGATTTTTAAAACACAAAACAAACATCACCTAAGAAAATAGATGTCACATCATAACATATGTTGCTGCTTTACAGATTATGGCTGCTGCAAATGATGTCCAGTCAAAGAAGGAAATTTATGCTCCATACAACATTCTTCCCCTTGATGGTGCTGGATCTAATCAGTCAATTATGCAACTGGAAGAGGTAAATTATTTGAACCATACTAGACGTTTTTGTCTAATCATATTTAAGGTATTAATTGCAGCCTTTAATGATGTCAGGTCAAAGCTGCTGTGTCTGCCTTACGGTACACTCGTGGCTTAACTTGGCCTCCCTCATTTGAGCAACATAGGCAGAAAACTGGGGAGTTGGACATCCTTGATTGGTTGAGAGCTATGTTTGGATTTCAGGCATGTCTTTCGAATTGTTATAATAGAGAATCAGATGATCGAATTAATATTGCTTTAATTGAGGATATTCAAACACTGATGAGTTATCTTGATATCTACAGAGGGACAATGTCAGGAACCAAAGAGAACATTTGATATTGCTGCTCGCAAATAACCATATAAGGCTAAACCCGAAGCCCGAACCATTAACCATAGTATGTATCCCATTTTCACATCTATTGACATACTTGTAAAAATCCAACGAATATATAAGCTTTACATCTGATCTTGATCGCATATATAATTATCTGTTACTTGAGTTTATTCAGTCTGAGGAAGGTTAACTGAGAACCTGTTCTTTGAACTTAGCTTGACGATCGAGCTGTTGATACACTACTGGAAAAGATCTTCAAAACTACAAGACATGGTGTAAATATTTGGAAAGAAAACACAGCTTAAGGTGAAATACAACCATTTTATTAGCTCACTAGATTTTAAATAGGGAGTAATATACTTAAAATCATACTGCTCGTGAATAGGCTTCCTCAGGGTCAGCTGGAAGTGCAGCAGAGAAAGATACTTTACATGGGGCTTTATCTTCTTATCTGGGGGGAAGCAGCTAATGTTCGCTTCATGCCAGAGTGTCTATGCTACATTTTTCACAATGTGAGTGATGATTTCTTCTCCTTCATTCAGTAATTACATGGAATAAATAAAATATCTTTTTAATTTAACTTTATTTGCATATATATTCAGATGGCATATGAACTCCATGGACTCTTGGCTGGAAATGTGAGCATTGTCACGGGAGAAAACATCAAGCCGTCTTATGGTGGAGATGATGAATCTTTCTTGCGGAAGGTTATAACACCCATATATCATGTGATTGAAAAGGTAACTCTTTCTTGGGCTAACTGTTTAGTCGTATCCTAAAATATCTGGTTAAGAGATGATAAAATGGTGCATATATGTCTCCAGGAATCCAAAAAAGGTAAAAATGGGACAGCACCCCACACAGCATGGTGCAACTATGATGATTTGAATGAGTATTTCTGGTATTTAAATTGAAAACTATTGTCTCATTTTTTTAGTTAATCATCGTTGTTTCTGCAAGTATGATTTGGCAAACTGTTTTAGGACATCTGACTGCTTCCTTTTGGGATGGCCAATCTTGCTGATGATGGTGATTTTTTCAAATCGATACGAGATACACAGGGGAAACATTCTCAGGGAAAGCCCGGAAAGCTGGGGAAATCGTTCTTTGCTGAAACTCGATCATTTTGGCATATTTTCCGAAGTTATGATCGTCTGTGGACATTTCTTATCCTTGGTCTACAGGTACCTATAACATTTGGGAAAATAATATACCGCTCCGTCCCACAAAGATCTGGTTGCAGGTTTTTTCACATAGATTAAGAAATAAAAGTTATTAGATTTAGGACATTATTTTTCCATTTTACCCTTATGTCTACTAATTTCCCACGACAATTTCTAGTAACATGACACATTAAATAGGGAAAAAGATGGAAATGAATATTTAATGATAGCTTAAATATAGTAACAAGATTATCTTTGTGGGACGGACTAAAGTAGATAGTAAGCTAATCTTTGTGGGATGGAGAGAGTATCAATTTTAAATGGTATTAGTGTTTTTAACTAAAACGTATTAGTTGGCCAAGATTAGTTTTTTTCACTGAACAATATTAGTTGTTTTCGTTGAACAGTGTTAGCTTTACCCAAGTGTTACTCATTTTAGAGTAATTAAGTGATTGTGGTGAGTAATGAGTTTGGGTTTACTGCAGATTATGATCATCCTTGCATGGAGTGATGTTTCTGTATATGATGTCTTCCAGAAGAATGCCCTATACGACTTGTCTAGCATATTTATCACGGCAGCCTTTCTTCGCTTCTTTCAAAGTATGATCTCTTATTTTATTTTAAAATTAGGCAGTACTCTTTTCTTGATTTTGATGGGTTGATTTTTGAAATTCCTGCAGGTATTTTGGATGTGGTTCTCAACTTCCCAGGCTATTTGAGATGGAAATTTACTACAGTTTTAAGGACTTTTCTGAAGATAATTGTTAGCCTAGCATGGGCCGTCATCCTTCCTATGTGTTATTTGCTCCAAAGCAAGTCATTTGCATTTGCCAAATTGCATAAAAGCCTCACATTCCTTGATCAACTTAAGGGTGTGCCTCCTTTGTACATAATGGCGGTGGCTCTATACTTGCTACCAAATTTATTGGCTGCAATCTTATTTATTTTTCCAATGCTGAGACGCTGGATTGAGAACTCTGATTGGCTTATCATTAGGTTTCTCTTATGGTGGTCACAGGTATATCTCTTGAATAAAAAAAAGTATCTAACTATATTAATGTGTAAATACATTTAAAATATTTGCTTATAATTTGCAGCCAAGAATCTACGTCGGAAGGGGAATGCATGAAAGTCAATTTTCTCTCATCAAGTATGTTTCTAGATTCTCCATTCCACAAATATGTTTCCTTTCACATCTGTGACTGACTCTGGATTCTTGTAATGTCATAATTGATAACAGAGATATACTCTATTCTGGATTCTACTCCTGTGTTCAAAATTTGTATTCAGCTATTTTATGATGGTAGTTTCTCATCCTTTGGTTAAGATAGAACGTAGTAGATACTATACACACACACACACACATATATGACTCATTTTTCTTATTCCGTGTCTCATTTGAATCAGATAAGGCCTATGGTTAAGCCAACACAAGATATAATGAAAATTCACCATGTCGTTTATGCTTGGCACGAGTTCTTCCCAAATGGTATTTATTCAGTTTTTAGCATATAAAGTTATTTTCAGACTCAACTTAATTTATAAATATTTGATAATCTCATTATACCAAATACAGCTAAGCATGCATATGGAGCTATTGCGGCACTATGGGCCCCACTTGTCTTGGTCTGCTTTCCCAACTTACCATTTCACAAGTTTAATACTACAACTCTTATATCCATGACTAATTGTTTCCTATTTGTGAATTTGCATGTAGGTTTACTTCATGGACCTCCAGATTTGGTATTCTATATTCTCCACCTTGTACGGAGGTTTCATCGGGGCCTTTGACCGTCTTGGTGAGGTATGTAGTATTTGCATCTTTACTTTGATAAGTAGTTTTTTCATTTATGTTGTTCTATTAACATGCAAATGCTACTCGCTTGAGAGGAAAGTTTGAATATTTTAATATTCTTATGATTATATTTTGTCTAAATATTTTTATATACTTTTGACAGATTCGAACTCTTGGGATGCTAAGGTCACGTTTTCAGTCTTTGCCCGGTGCATTCAACACTTACTTGTGCCCTTCGGACAAAGCTAAGAAAGGAGGACTTTCTTCCTCAAGGAGCTTCCATGAGGTGTCTGCAAGTAAGAAAAGTGAAGCTGCAAAATTTGCACAGTTGTGGAATGATGTAATATGTAGCTTCAGAGAAGAAGATCTCATAAGTGACAGGAAAGGCCTATCATCTTTCTTTAACTACTGTCCTATCTATCCTATCCTATCCTATCCTATCCAATCCTTCAATTAAATTCAACTATAGACAAGAACTGAAGTGGGATTACTTTCTTCAGGGAGATGGACCTGCTTCTTGTTCCTAATTCCTCTGATCCTAGACTGAAAGTAATTCAATGGCCCCCCTTTTTGCTTGCTAGCAAGGTAAATGCAAAGTTTTCGAGTTTTATTACCCTCCCAATATTCTTGTTTAACTCTCTATCTTTGCAGATCCCAATTGCAGTGGATATGGCTGCTCAATTTCGACCTAAGGATGCTGACCTTTGGAAGCGGATATGTGCCGATGAGTATATGAAATGCGCTGTAATTGAATGCTATGAGTCGTTTAAACTTATTCTCAATGTCTTGATCACTGGAGAGACTGATAAAAGGTTTAATTTATTATTATTTTTTTCAAATTGCGACACTTAAAAAATATATTTGTATTTATAGTTTATAAAATATTTTCCAATTCAATTCTGACATATACTTTCTGGAACAGGATAATTGGAATCATCATAAGAGAAATTGAAAGTAATATATCAAAGGGTATATTCCTTGCAAATCTCAAAATGAAGCCTTTACCGGATCTTTGCAAGAAATTAGTAGAACTTGTGGAGATCTTGGTAAGTCAGTTCTAATCAAAATCTTCACTTCCATGTTTTTTGTATCTTTGAAAACTGAACATTTCTTTGTATATTGCAGAAAGACAGTGATCCATACAAGAAAGATACTGTTGTTTTATTGCTGCAAGATATGTTAGAATTAGTTACTCGTGACATGATGGTGAATGAGATCCGGTTAGTATACAGTGGTTTAATACTATTTCGACAATTCTTTTAAATGTAAGAATTGTTTTCTTAAATTTCTTCATGGAATGCAGTGAACTTGGTGAACTTAGTCAAGGTAGTAAGGACTCTGGAAAACAATTTTTTGCCAGTATTGCTTACCCTCCCCCAAATACAGCACAATGGGAAGAACAGGTGTCACCTATATAACTTTCAGTTATTTATAAACTCAAAAATATGGATCATCTAGATGGTGAGATTAATCATTACTCTATTATACAGATACGACGTCTCTATCTGCTCCTAACTGTTAAAGAATCTGCAACTGATGTTCCAACAAACCTTGAAGCACGTCGAAGGATGACATTTTTCTCCAACTCACTTTTCATGCATATGCCACGTGCTCCTCGAGTGCGAAAAATGCTCTCCTTCAGGTGAAGTACATAGCTTTAATTTGCAATATTTTGCAAATAATTTTATACACCAGTTGCACCGTGCAACTCAAGTGAATTATTAAATGGTATTAGTTGTTTTACTAAAAGGTAATAGTTGATCAGTATTAGTTGTTTTCACTGAAAAGTATTACTTGTACACATTGAACTGTAGTAGTTGTACCAGGGGCGGAGCCAGGATCTGCAATTGCAGGGGGCCAGTTGATAAAGGAAAGGTTTGTCGTGCAACTGATCAAGTGATTTTTGAAACATGCAATTAGTTTTCGTGAAATGTTCAACTTATTTTACACTGAACAAATTAAAAGTTTCAATGTAAACAAATTGAACGTTTCAGAAAAACAAGTTGCACATTTCAAAAATGCACTTAAGTTACATGATGCACCTGGTGCACACGAAACATACTCATTGATAATAAATTTTGATTAAGCACAACTATGATTTGCGTTAATAAAATATAAGTATATGACATATACATTAAAGTAAATTAATATTCATCCTTATTACTGAAATTACATCATTCTGTCGTTCTGGGCATGAGATAATGGAAGGAGTATGGTATACATAAGGTATACAGTGACGGGGGGCATGGCCCCGCTAGCTTATAAGGTGGCTCCGCCCCTGAGTTGTACACCAGTTGCTCGGTGTAACTGGTGCACAAGAGTTACATATATATGTATCAGTTTTCATACCTATTCTGAAGAGTAGGTGGTAATTATATTTATTGGCATGTATGGCAGTATATTCACTCCCTATTACAGCGAGGAGACAGTCTTCTCCAAGAGCGATCTTGAAATGGAAAATGAAGACGGTGTGTCCATCATATACTACCTTCAGAAGATTTATCCAGGTATGCTTCGCCTTCCAAATCTGAAATATATGTACAAATGAGACTGTATTATCATGTTTGACTAATGATTTATCATCAATATAAATTTGTCGCTCAGATGAGTGGAACAACTTCACGGAGCGTATTAATTGCAAAGAATCTGATATTCTGGAGAGTGATGAAAATGTACTGCAGCTACGACATTGGGCGTCTTTGAGAGGACAGACCCTCAGCAGAACAGGTGACACTCTATTGCTTCTCTCTCCCTTCAAGCTCATATTATAAAGTTAATAAGATTAAAAAAAAAAAAACTAATCTTTCTTAAAATTTAATAATTATTTATTTATAAATATCAGTAATGTAATTATTATGCAAGAATTTAATTATTACGAATTAAAAAATAGATATGAAAGATGTTCAAATATAGATAATCTCGATACTATTTAGTATATTATGAGTCAAAACAATCAAGATTTTATATTAAAGAAAATTGAAAGCTAGTTTAATCAACTTTAATTAATAAATTATACGTTTCGACAATAGACGTGATTTTTGGCTCCGTATGGTTTGATGATATCATTTATTTGTCGTGCAGTTAGAGGGATGATGTACTACAGAAGAGCTTTGAAGCTTCAGGCTTTTCTTGATATGGCTTCCGAAGAAGGTAAGAAAGAGATTTATAAAAATATATATATATATATATTTATTCAATTTTTTTTTTAAAAATTCACAAGAGCATCATTCTGAGGTTCGTTTGCGACTGATTTTGACAGAGATACTTGAAGGCTATAAATCTATTACCGAACCATCAGAAGAAGATAGGAAGAGCCAAAGATCCACGTATACTCAATTAGAGGCTGTAGCTGACATGAAATTTACATATGTTGCCACCTGTCAGAACTATGGAAACCAGAAACGCAGTGGAGATAGGCGTGCAACTGATATTCTAAATCTGATGGTTAAGTAAGTTGTACCATGTCTTAATATGAGTAGAATTACGTAAATGAGCTCATTTTATGATCTTGATTTTGTCCTATTTCTACGTTTATGCAGCAATCCATCTCTTCGTGTAGCATATATAGATGATGTTGAGGAAAGAGACGGTGGAAAAAATCAGAAAGTCTACTACTCTGTTCTGATAAAAGCTGTCGATAATCTTGATCAGGTATATATATTACTATAATTTAATTTAAACTAAAGTAAATTACAAAATATTCTAGATTCAATACGATTGGCTGATTCAATCTTGTTTTTTTTCTCAAGGAAATCTTCCGTATAAAGCTTCGGGGCCAGCAAAGATAGGAGAGGGCAAGCCTGAAAACCAGAACCATGCTATTGTTTTTACGCGTGGAGAAGCTCTTCAGACAATTGATATGAACCAGGTAAAGTTAGTGTCCTTATTCATTCATTCAATTTTTTTAGCAACTTTTTTTTTATTTGTATTTTTTTAGCAATTTATGCTTGATTTCTTGCTTGCTATTATTGTAGGATAACTATTTGGAAGAAGCTTTTAAGATGCGAAACCTACTAGAGGAATTTCACGAGGATCATGGTGTTCGTCCGCCTACAATCTTGGGTGTTCGTGAGCATATTTTCACAGGAAGTGTTTCGTCGTTGGCTTGGTTTATGTCGAACCAAGAAACGAGCTTTGTTACAATTGGCCAGAGGGTTCTTGCTAGACCTTTGAAGTATGGTTTATCCCTTTTCCTATGCTCAACATAAATTTTTATATTTATTTAAAATAATTTCTCTAATTGGCTTGATATAGGGTGCGATTCCACTACGGACATCCAGATGTTTTTGACCGAATTTTTCACATAACGCGTGGAGGCATCAGCAAAGCTTCAAGGGAATCAATCTCAGTGAGGATATATTTGCTGGTGAGATCTTATTTAACTCATATTTTTCATCAAACATACATATATATATATAGATATTATATTTATATATAATTCTAATATTATTAATGCCATGATGAAGGTTTTAATTCAACACTAAGACGTGGAAACATCACTCACCATGAATACATTCAATGTGGGAAGGGACGAGATGTTGGTTTGAATCAAATCTCACTTTTTGAAGCCAAAGTTGCTTGCGGTAATGGTGAGCAGACACTCAGCCGTGATATATACAGATTGGGGCATCGTTTTGATTTCTTCCGCATGCTGTCAAGTTACTACACAACCACAGGGTTCTACATCAGTTCAGTGGTAATATGTCTCACTTATAATTAATCACAAAAATTAAAATTTAGGGGAAAAAAATTTGGGCCAGTAATTTTGGGGAGTTGCTAAAGAACAAAATGTTTATGAGCCCGTATTCTAAGGAGAATAGTTTATTATTTATGTAAATGCAGGCCAAACGGGCCCAAATTAGCCCAACTTGGCCTACATTTTCATACATTAAAAATGTTGTCCTTAATTTATAGGGATCAATGCCCGTTTATCAGTCCTCGTGTGAGACTCACGTGCGATTTTAACCCGATTTGGGCTAATTCGGGCCAATTTTTACGTAAATTAATATGTATTGCCCTTAATTTACATCCTTTAAACGTAGTGTCCTCCTTTTGCAACCCCAAAGTTACGGGCCTGGAAAAACTTTTTTCCCTTGCGATAATTTACAAGTTATCATGCACTTAGTAACAAAGGTGTTCGTTTCTTGCAGCTGGTTGTTCTTACAGTGTACGCCTACTTGTACGGTAGGTTGTATCTTTGTCTGAGTGGATTGGAGAACACAATAGTCCGATACGCCAGAGCTAAAGGAAACGATGGTCTTAAGGTTGTAATGGCGTCACAATCCATCGTTCAATTAGGTATCCTAATGGCATTGCCCATGATTATGGAAATCGGGCTGGAACGGGGGTTCAGAACTGCCGCTAGTGACATGATCATAATGCAACTCCAGCTGGCATCAGTCTTCTTCACATTCTCTCTAGGCACAAAGGTTCATTACTTTGGACGAACTATTTTACACGGCGGAGCCAAATATCGAGCCACGGGCGTGGTTTAAATCGTGAGACACGAGAAATTCGCTGAGAATTACCGAATGTACTCAAGAAGCCATTTCACAAAAGCTCTAGAACTTATGGTCTTGCTCATCGTTTATAAATCTTATAGCTCGGCCGCTCCTGACTCTAGGACTTACACGTTTGTTACGGTTTTTATGTGGTTTCTCGTTGTTTCCTGGTTGTTTGCGCCGTTTTATTTCAATCCGTCGGGATTTGAATGGCAGAAGATAGTGGATGATTTTGATGACTGGGCTAAGTGGATGAATAGTCGTGGTGGAGTTGGAGTTCCGGCTACCAAGAGTTGGGAGTCGTGGTGGGTCGAGGAGCAAGAGCATCTCGAACATACAGGATTTCTGGGGCGGTTCTGGGAAATCGTCCTCTCGTTCCGCTTCTTTTTTTATACCAATATGGAATCGTTTATCACTTGCATGTTACCCAGCATGTGAAGAGTATTTATGTAAGTTCCAAAATTCCTTATGTGCTGACAAAGTATTATATAAATCAGTTTCATCGTGCAACTGGTTTGCATTTTGTGTGTGTTTTTAAACAACATTAGTTGTTTAATACAAAAGTATTAGTTGTTATATTATAAAGTTATAGTTGTGAACCAGTAGGTAAAACTATTTTACGTAAGACCAACTCTGCAAGCATGTGTAGTACATGCACATTCATTTACTAATCATTTTTGTCATGGTTATAGGTGTACGGCTTGTCTTGGCTAGTCATTCTTGTTGCAATGATCGTTTTGAAGGTATTACTTCCATCCATGTACTATCGAAGTTAAAAAAAAAATTGGTCCCATAACTTGTCTGTTGTCCAATTTTGGTCCCAAAAATATATCTTTTTCAATTGAGTCCCAATATTAAAAAAATTGTCCACCTTTGGCCCAAAATCACCGGAAAATTGAAAACCGTGTCGATTTATGTCATTTAAATGCTCAATTTGGTCCCAAATTAAATCCTCATGTGACATTAAACGACACCATTTTCAATTTTTCGGTGATTTTGGGATCAAATTTGGACAAAGTTTCGAATATTGGGACAAAATTGAAAGAAAAGTTTTTTCGGATCACATATTTTATCCTCCTTCAAGCCTCTTTGGATCGAACTAACATAATTTCATACACTTTTACTGCCAGATCGTATCGATGGGGAGAATGAGACTGAGCGCGGATTTCCAGCTGGTTTTCAGGCTCCTGAAGCTCTTCACATTCATGCGTTCGTAGTAATACTCTTCATTTTCATCAAATTCCTGGAGCTCACAGTTGCGGATATCTTCGCCTGTTTATTAGCCTTCTTGCCAACTGGATGGGCTCTTCTACAGGTAGATACTTCACTCAAAAATATATACACACACATATAATTAATGTATCTATATTCACTCACTCACATTATCTGGGTAGATGGGGCAAGCATGCAAGCCTTTAGTAAAGAATCTGGGCATGTGGGGGTCAGTTAGAGGGCTAGCAAGAGGGTACGAATACCTAATGGGATTAGTAATCTTCACCCCCATCGCTATCCTGGCATGGTTCCCCTTCGTCACGGAGTTCCAAACGAGGCTTCTCTTCAACCAGGCGTTCAGCAGAGGTCTCCAGATTCAACGTATCCTCGCTGGTGGAAAGGAAAAACAAGTGATGATTTCAGGCTCCGTATATAATCGATAAATGTATCTGCGGCAATGGACTGCGTATCAAGACCGATCCATCGCCGCGTGCATGTTCTTAAATGTTTCCTCTCAATCTCGTTATAAAATTGTGTGGGAAAAGTCAGATTATTTTCTGAACGTTTTCTGTACTTTGAGAACAAGGGGAGAAATAATGGAAGACAATGTACAAGTTTACTGCAATAACGAAATAAGTACATTGTTTTTGTCTTAGCGAAAATGTAATACGTGGTGTTGGCAATTGTTACTTGGACATCTTTAATAGTGATTCATAATTTCGAGGGTTATTTATAAATTTAATATTGAAAAATATTGGTTCGTTCGTGCTTCTCATATTCGACCCAATACATTTTAACATTTTCAGAATTTGTACACCTTATATTTGTAAATTATTACTCATAGGGTGCTGAATTTAACTTTAATTATAGTATATAATAGGGATTAAATTTTTAGGGCTCAATAACTTTGACCCGGTTTGAATTTGGTCTCCCACGTTTGAAAATCTTTATATATCCTCAGTATGTTTCATCTTTATTTGATTTTGGTTTAAAATCAGTCAACCTGGGATTAGTCGGCCGTCATTTGTCACACGTGAATATTATTTACATTTCTCGTTTATTTTGCAGTCAACACGTGGATATTCACTTTAATTCATTTAATTTTTTTTGTTTATTTTTATTCATTATTGGGGCCATCATGTGCTGGTTATGGGTCGGGTCGAGTTCAAATACGGGTCACATATATATTTTTTTAAAATTAACTAAGAATGGTTCAGTTTTTTCATACGGGTCGCCCGTCGATCTTTTTTAAATTAACATTCCTGAATCAATTCCTTCTTCCACCATTAAAATTGAACTCTCAATTCCTTCTTCCACCATTACTAATTGATCTGCATCAATCAAATCTTCAATATCCTCTAAACATTCTTCATGGTCAGAATTATCTCTCACAGTCAACCAATCTTCGTCGTCCCCAATATCAAACGTCGCCGGAAAACCATTTCCGGCCAAATCCCCTCTCTCTCTTAATCATTGAACAAAAACACAACTGAATGAAAACCACCTTCTCCCCTGAAAACGAAACATCCACCAAATCATTCATCTCTTAATCCACCAAATCCCTTGTTTTTTTTTCAGTCCCATTTCACTCCATTTACGCTCGAGAAAATGCTAGACATCTGCGATAATTGGGTTTCTGCAAGCATCTTCTGATGAGGCGCCGTACGTGGTGGTAATCAATGGGAAAGATGGGCGGATCGCCAGATTTGAAGCACACCATATTTCGTCTCAAAACCTAAATCCAGATTTTGAAGCACACCAGATTTCGAGGGCGAGGCTCCAATGGCGATTTGCAGGTTTGATGGTGGCGGTGGTGGTGGGCGGCCGTGTGTAAATGCAACCATGTTTGCAGGTTTGGTGGTGGGCGGCGGGGATCGGTGGTTGAGGGCTTGGCTTTAATGGAGATTTCGACAGAATTGGAATTTCCAAACCTCGGGTTTCCGCCCACAACGTCTCAGACACCACCGTGCCCAACACCCCCAGTACGCCGCCGTTCAAAGTCTCTGATTCTGGCAATCGCCACCACCGGAGAATCGGTCTAGCCCTAGAGATTATTTTCCCCTCTTTCTTCCGGCGACGCCGAAATCGAACCGCCGCGATTTGGTTGGGTATGCTGATGTTCGATGGTGGGTATGTGCATCACGGGCTGCTGAAATCAGCGATCTGGGTTTTGAATGAGGAGATTGTGGGAGGAGAACATCCATTAACCCGGTCTTTAACCCGACCCGAAGGCTCGAAACTCTAAACCCAACCCGCCTAAAATAAGTGATTTAAAAGAAAATATTAAATCAATTAAAAAATACATATGTGGCAATAAAAAATAAAAGAGAATTGAAATTAATATCAAATTGGGATGGTGCCGGTTGCCTAATCGGCACCAGCCAATCGTCGGGACCAAAAAATAAAAAAAGTCGAAACATACATGGGTTATATTAGATTCTGATATTAATATATGCGGGATCAAATTCAAACCGACCCAAAGTTATTGGGCTACAAAAAAACTTAATCCCTATATAATATATAATGGTTGGTACCTAAAATTCATTAAACTCCTTAAAATCGCCAAATGTGTAGAATTTTCAAATTCTTATAAGGGATACATATTTTTTTTCTTTTTTCAAATTCCAAAAATCTCAATCGATTCATTTTTTCGGGCAAATGCCTCTAAACTATAAAATGGGTCTGTTAATTACAATTTTTTTTCAATTACTAAAATAGTGTTTTCTTCTTTGTGAGAGTGTGATTTTCTCCTTGTTGAGAGCGTGCGTTTTGTTCACATCATGGATCGTTTATTCGAGGACCTAACCATTTCGCCAGAAGAGGACGATGGCTTATTCATTGAAGAGGAGGAATCAGAAGAGGAGATCGAGGGTTCGAATTTATGCTTGGTGGGTAGGTTTCTTACGGACCAAACCATCAATCCGAGTATCATGAAAGGAAGAATGGCTGACCTATGGAAACCCAAAAGAGGAGTTCAAATCAGGGACATTGGTGGTGGTAGGTTCCTCTTCCAATTTTTTCACTTACTAGATTTGCAACGAATATTGGCTACAGGGCCATGGTCGTTCGGGACACATCCCATCATTTTGCACCACTTGCAAAAAGGGGAAATCCCTCATCAAATCCCGCTTAACAAATTGCCATTCTGGGTGCAAATAAGGAAGATCCCAATGGGGTATTTCAAAGAGAAGATTGGGATTTCCTTGGGGAATTTTATAGGACGGTTCATGGAGTACGATGAAAATAATAGGTTTGTCCCTTGACTGCCAATTATGAGGATTCGGGTGGAGTTAGACGTTACTGAGCCGTTGAAACGAAAGAAGCAACTCATCACTGGTTCTTCGTCTACGGTAGTGGAGTTTGCTTACGAAAGACTCCAAATTTTTTGTTTTATCTGCGGCAAGATAGGGCATTCAGAGAGCTTTTGCGATGAAGTGTTCTCGGCTGGGGGTTCTGAGATCAAAAGAGGGTGGGACACTTCGCTGAAAGCGGCGCTGCTCAGAGCCCAAGAGGGAACCAATAGTCGCTGGCTTCGTCAAGGTGGAGATGGAAACTGGAGTCCGGCGAATGTCAGTAACACGAGTGGAGGAACTGACCGGAATCCGTCTGGTCAACAGCGCACAAATCGGGGAAAGGAGTTAATGCCCCAAAATCATGGGATTTTGAACGCAAATCTCGGCCAACGTCAAAGCTTGATTCATGGGGACATAAATCATGCAAATTGGGGACCAACAATTAATGCTGAGATGGGAGTTACCAATTCTGAGATATTCACTAATCCCTGTTTCGACATAGTCAATAATCATAATATGGAGGAGGAAAATAACTTTAGTACCCTTAATGAAATAAAAAAGCGCAAACGGATGTTAAAGGGAACAAAGCTCGGACAGTTAGAAGAAGGCAACTCCGATGAGAACGATGAAGATGACATTGAGGACATGGAAGAGGAAGACAACACGACCAAACATTTTTTATTGGTAAGCCCCGACACTCTGCCGGGATTAATGATTTGTTTAAGCTGGAATTGTAGTGGGCTGGGTCATCCCGCTGCAATTCCATTTTTACGTGAACTCATTCGAGTTCACAGACCCGATGTAATTTTCCTTTCTGAGACGAGGTCTCTTTCTAATAAAATCGATGATGTCCGTGTTCGTTTGGGTTACGACTGTGCTTTTACTGTAAATTGTCGTGGCCTTAGTGGGGGTTTATGTTTACTGTGGAAAAATAATGCTCATTGCTCTATTGCTACTTACTCTATTAACCATGTGGATGCTATCATGGCGGATTCAGAGGGGAGTTGGCACTTTACTGGATTCTATGGGCATCCGGAACGTTATCGCCGCCGTTTATCTTGGGACCTCTTATGGTCTTTAGCGGCTATCAACTTGTTGCCATGGGTAATCATGGGAGACTTCAACAATTTGTTGTCGTCAGATGATAAGAAAGGGGGAGCAGTATACCCGAATTGGCTTTACCAGGGGTTTAGAGAGGCGGTATTCGATTGCAATCTATCGGATATCAATTTGTCGGGTTACCCTTTCACGTGGAGTCAGGGTCGGTTGGCGACGAACTTGATTGAGGAGAGGCTAGATAGAGCTATGACGAATTCGAACTGGCATTCTCGATTCCAAAATGCGACTCTAAAGAATTTGGTGGCTCCGATATCAGACCACACTCCTATTGTTCTGAATACAAAGCCTACGGTGGAAGTTTATCGACGCCGCAAGTTTCAGTTTGAAAATAAATGGCTTGAAGAGCCGGACGTGGGCAGGGTGGTGACTAATTGCTGGAATGGTTTCCGTGATTTTGATTTATTACTCCGATTAAAGACAACAGGTGATGTTTTGGGGGATTGGGGCACCCACTTGGCAACCATATGGTCACGAAATAAGAGAGACTTGGAGATGGAAATAAACAACCTGCAATCAGCTAGAAACAGGGGATCGATCGAAAGATTGATTCAAGCAAAGAAAGAACTTGCCAACTTACTTGTCAAGGAGGAGCAACATTGAAAACAACGTGCTAAGGCCCATTGGCTTAACGGAGGGGATCTTAACACGAGGTTTTTCCACCAAATGGCATCGGCAAGAAAGAAGAGAAGGGAGATTGAAGGGTTGTTCAATGAACAAAATGTTTGGGTCCATAACAAGGAGGCCATTGAACAGGTAGTAAGCTCTTATTTCTCAAACCTGTTTACCGCTTCGGAAAGTGTAGATGACATTGAGGCTGTGCTGGGAACAGTTAGGACGAGCATTACAGAAGACGATAATATGATGCTGGAAGCAGATTTCGACGCCGAAGAATTCAAATTGGCTATTAACCAAATGCACAGAGACAAATCTCCTGGTCCGGACGGGTTCAATCCAGCTTTCTATAAAAAAAAATTGGGGAGTACTCGGGCAGGACATTGTATCCTCTTGCAAGCATTGGTTGGCAAACAGAGTTTTTCCGAGCAATTTGAATAACACAAATGTGGTTCTCTTGCCCAAGTGTGATAACCCCAAATCTATGAAGGACTTAAGGCTAATTTCTCTGTGCAATGTCATTTATAAGATCATCTCCAAGGTCGTTTGTAACCGCCTTAAGCGAGTCCTGTCACGTGTTGTGGATGAATCTCAATCTGCGTTCATTTCGGGACGAGTGATCCAGGACAACGTGCTCATAGCTTTTGAGATGCTGCATTCCATGAAGAATAAACGAAAAGGGAAAGAGGGAACCGTGGCTTTGAAAATCGATATCTCAAAAGCATACGACAGGGTGGATTGGAGATATTTAGTGGGCATCTTGGAAAAAATGGGGTTTGGTGCAAAATGGATTAATTGGATGAGGATGTGTGTATGTACCGTCTCATACTCGTTCGTGGTAAACGATTCAACCGTTGTCCGATTAACCTGGGTCGCGGACTTCGACAGGGAGACCCCTTATCACCCTATCTGTTTATCTTATGTAGGGAGGGGATGTCGAGCCTGCTAAGAGGAGCAAATAGAAGAGGAGACATACACAGAGGCCGAGTGTGTAGAAGGGCACCTGCCATTTCTCATTTACTTTTTGCAGATGATAGTCTGCTTTTTTGTCATTCGTCCGAACAAGAATGTCATGCGCACAAGACTACGTTGAATCTCTATGAGAGGGCTTCGGGCCAGGCGATCAATTATAGCAAGTCTGGCATTTTCTTTAATGCCAATGTGGACCATGCCGCACGAACCCGACTGAGGGATATCTTGGAGGTTACGGATGATCTCAACACGGGACGTTACTTAGGCTTGCCATCCTTAATTGGAAAAGGAAAGAAGGTGATTTTTCAGTATATTAAGGAAAAGTTGTGGACGAAACTTCAAGTGTGGAGGAATAAGAAAATCTCGAAAGCCGGGAAAGAAGTTTTGTTAAAAGCTGCTGCTCAAAGTATTCCTGCTTATTGCATGAGCACATTCGAATTGTCGGCTTCGTTGTTGGATGACCTACATAAAATGATGAATTCGTTTTGGTGGGGTCATGGCAACGACCCGAAAAAAGGCATGAAATGGGAGTCATGGGAGAAATTATGCCGACCGAAAGCACAAGTAGGTATGGGCTTTCAGAATTTACATCTTTTTAATGCAGCCATGTTGGGCAAATTAAGTTGGCGACTTCTAAAACAGCCTGAGTCACTTATTGGTAGAGTACTGAAAGCCAAGTACTACCCACATTCTGACTTCCTTCAAGCACGTATGGGTCATAACCTGAGCTACACATGGCGTGGAATACATTCTTCTCAGGGTCTAGTTCGGAAAGGTGTGAGATGGAAGTTAGGCGACGGTAGCAGGGTTCTGTTTTGGGGAGACGCTTGGGTGGACGATGATGTGTCGTTCACGGTTAATACGCCTCCGGTGAATTCCTTCGAGGATATGGTTGTTGGAGATTTTTTCATACCGGGTACTCGGGAATGGGACTTGGAGGTCATCAAGGAGGTTCTCCCGGAGGAGGAGTGTAAGAGAATTTTAAAAACGACTCCGGGGCCTGTTGGTTCGGCCGACACACGTGTATGGCACTTTGAAAGAAACGACCTGTATTCCATTAAACCAGCTTATAAATTGGACTACAACTTGGTGCATGAAAACGTCGGTGGCCCAGATAACGTTTGGAAAACTCTTTGGAAATTAAAAGTTCCACCTCGTATCAGGGCATTTTTTTGGAGGTTATGCAGGGGCTTTATGGCGGTGAAGGACAAGCTCAACAGATGGTATCCAGGATCGGGTTCGTCTTGCCCGGTTTGCGAGGAAGCCGGCATGAAAGAGACGATTTGACATCTTTTTATTGATTGTAAATTCGCCAAAGACTGCTGGATTAGAGCGGGGCTATGGAGCGAGCTGGATGCACTTTGTTACTCGGTGGAGGGAGCTTCGGAGCTTTTTTGAAAGCAATATCTAATTTTAGTGTGGAGGACAGCGAGAGGGTGATGGCGTTAACCTGGGCAATATGGCGTAGCAGAAATTCGGTCATCTGGAACAATAAAAGGATGTTGGAGGCCGAGGTTTCTCATATGGCGGCATGGGCATTAATTGAGTGGAAAGAGGTTCGTCATCCTAGCTTTGTACCAAGGAGGAGTGCTTATTGTCAGAAATGGTACCGACCCCCGGAAGGTTTTATTAAGTTAAATGTCGATGCCGGGTTCTTTGGAGAGTCATTGCAAAGGGCACAGGTATAGTGGTTTGGAACGAAGAGGGCGGTTTTGTAAAGGCTCGAACTGTTCTCCGCGAAGGACTCCTAAGGGCTGAGGAAGGTGAGGCTTGGGGAATTTTGGAAGCTATTGCTTGGGCTGTGGAGATGGGGTACGAAAGTGTGATGATAGAGACGGATTCTCAATTGGCAAATACTGCTTATTGCTCGGATAAGGAGGATGCCTCCACTTTTGGAGATTTTGTTCAAGCAGGGAAAAGATTGTTGAGAGGAAAACCCGACTATTCGGTTAGATGGGTTAGTCGAAAAGCCAATATTTTGGCTCATACTTTTGCCAGGGCTGCTCGTGAGTTTGAGAGTCCTTATAGTTGGGATGAGCCTCCGAATCTTGTGGACGGCCTTCTTGACTGGTGCACCTCGTGCTTGTAGGTGTGTTTTGTTTCGAAAAAAAAAATATTGAAAAATTAATGTACAATGACCAAATTGACCCTCCTATTACATATATCACCTCATATCACTTGACCCCACCCAATACCACATCAAATTCCACAGTACTTAGAGCATCTCCAAAGTGGTGGCAAATTTGGACTCAAACCCAATTTGCCACCATTTTACCCCTCCAATGGGGATTCAAATTTGGACTCAAAATACCACAAATTTTGAGTTGGACTCAAATTTGCCCAAATTTGCCACCAACCCAAACTTAAACTCAAACCACTTTTTGTATTTTCTTTTTATTTTGTATTAAATTTTTATATGATATAAGAATAATTTATTAATTTTAGTATTATTTTCACTTAATTTTTTTATTTTGATTTATATTTATAATAATTTTATATTTAAGACAATATTAGTAATTTCTAAAATTTTAAAAATTGAAGGCATGTAAAACAACATTAATGATTATGAATATGTTATTTGTATATTTTTAAGTATTACATTTTGTTGTAATAATATGTAATTGTGATGTATCATGTAACTAATTTTGGTGTTTTTTTAATTGAAATTAATCTATTTTCTTGTATTTTGTATTAATTTAAAAAATAAATGTTCGTGTCATTTTAAATTTCTTTTATCAAATTTTAATTTTACTTAATTTATATAATTTAAACATCTGTTTTAAAAATCGGGTCGGACCGGTCGGACCTGTGAATCGCCCCAAAGCGGCCCAATAGAGATGTATAGAACCGCTATTGGACCGGCCCCTCAAAACCGGAAAAACGGTTCGAAAACCAGTGAAAATGGGGAACTGGTGAATCGCCTATTTTCACCGGTTTTCACCAAAATAACCAAAAAAAAAATAAAAATGGATCTTATTTGTTTCTTCATCCCTTTTTCTAGAAAAAATCAATTGGAGAAAGAAGAAAGTAAAAACGAGTGGATCTGATTTTGTTTTGTTACCATGGATTTTTTCCTTTTATTTCTTTTCAAGAACCAAGCAAGGGGGAAGAGCACAGTGCGGCGTGGGTGCGGCGTGGTGTAGCGACGGCGTGGGTGCGGCGGCGGGGTGAGTGCGGTGGCGGCCTGCAGATTTGGGAAACATCTGGGAAGCAGCGCTGCAAGAAGAAAAGCAAAGATGGGGGTGCTAACACCGGACCCATCTGTATCTATTAATTGGCCAATTGGGTCATTGGGTGTATCTATTAATTAAGGGGGGTGCTAATACTGCCCCATCTGTTTTTCGATACACAATATGGGCTATATGGCCCATGGTTGATAAACTAAACTTATTGGGCAATTCAAAAATTATTTGAATCATGTGTACTTATATATATAATATTTATTATGATGTCACCGGTCAATCCGACTCAATCCGGTCCAACCGGTCCAATCTTTTTTGGGGGTCGCCCGGGTCAACTTCCGGTTCCGATTTTTAAAACATAGATTTAAACGTAAATATGAAATTATATAAATAAATAACTGATAAAATAAAAATAAAACAGAAAAAATTAAGAATATTCTAAGAGAATATTCTTATTTGAGTTCAATGGTTGGAGATAATTTTACTGTTTGACTCAAATTTGGTGGCAAATTGATGTTTTGAGTCCAAATTTGCCTCAAATGGTTGGAGATGCTCTTACAAAATGTGCAGACAAACCTTATCTCTCTCTCCACTCTCTAAAATATCGTCACTCCCTCTTCGGTAACAATGCAGCAACCGGTCAGCCGCTACATGCCAAAAATAGGAAAAAAAAAAGAAAAAAAAGGGAAATTGAAATTAGGATTGCAACGGGTTGAATTTTTGGTTTGACATTCAACCATGAGCTTGACCATGATTGTCCAATTATGTAATGTCATTTGTCATGTTGCAATTGATAACCCTCCCAACTAGTCAATATGACACATTTTTATTATATTATAGTAGACGAGTTACAATTAAAATAATTCAACCACAACCCAATCTCCTAATAACCGGTCAACATGACAAATGACACTATATAATTGGACAACCATTGTCAAGCTCATGGTTAAATGTTAAACCAAAAATCCAACCGGTTGCAATCCTAATTAAGAGTAGAATGAACTTCTCTATTGCGAAGCTGTTCCCGATTAATTATATAAGTGAATAAACTTGCAATGCATACATGAGAGTAATGAAAACGTTCACCACCTGTGGGATCATCCATAAAAAAATATGTAGGATCATAATAAGTTTGATACGTGTCTCGTTCATCCTCTACTATCATATTGTGTATGATGATACAAGCCATTATAATTCTTCACATCAAAAGCTTATCCAGACAAGACATGGGAGTCGAAGAAATGCGAAACGAGCTTGTAGAACTTCAAATGATCGTTCAATATCTTTTCACACAACCTCTTGGTGTTGGGCGAACAACTTGTGCTTTCTAGTCTGCGGAGAAGTAATTGACTTAACAAATACAACTCATGAAGGATATATGTCATCAGTTAGATAATATGCTCTATCATTTTCCTGACCATTCACGACATAACTAACCTTTGGTCTTCGACCTCCCAATACATCACTAAAAACTAGAGATTAGTGACGTTAATATCATTGTACGTACCTGGTGTTTCAAAGAAAGCATGTCATATCCATAAGTCATATGATGCAACAATTTCCAAAATGATTGTTGTTTTTCCACTTCTCCCTGCATATTGCCCATCCCATGCAGTATGAAAAGTTTAGATTCCCAATGCATGCAGTCAATACTACTTATCATGCCCGAGAATAGAGCGGCCTTGCCAAATTTTGTTTGTTGGGGTTTCTTGAGGTACTCGTCGTCAAAGCAGGAAATGACGCCTTCTATAAAATTCATGAGAGCTTGCCTTGTTACAGCTGCACTCATTTGCAAGTATTCATCAACAACATCAGTTGATGTACCATATGCCTACACCCTCATAACTCCGGTACATTTCTATAATGGTGAAAGACCGTTTCTACCTGTGGCATCAGGTATTTGTTGAAAATATTCGTCATTGGCTTTAATGGCCTCCACTATATGAAGGAATACAGTCTTTCGCATACGAAATCTACATCGAAAGATTTCAAGAGTATACGTCGGTCTGTAAACATAGTAGTCGTTCATAAAACGTTCCTCACCCAACTCGCGTTCTATTTCACAATGCCTTCTTCTAGCTGTAGGAGTGAGATCTCCTTCGTTCAGATTAAGATTGTTTAAGAGCATATCCTCGATAATACAATCCATTTGACGATTTTGGTGAGTAATCCGTTCTTTCCATTCATCAAATTCGATGAAATTGAAAGAATCAGAACTTGAATCGTTATCTACCGATTGATTTTCATTGGGAGACATTTGGGAAGTTGAATGAGTAAAACTATTTGATAAAAATTATACTTGAGAGGATTTAGTGTAAGTTTAATGTGGTTTCAAAGAGAATATATAGATACAACTTCAATAATGTGTAATCACTATTTGGCATGTGACATAAAATATTTAATTTTGTTTTAAATTTTTTAATTATTATTATTATTATTATATTTAAATTAATAATAACTAAGACTATAGGAATACATAATTTAAAATTAATTTAAATTTATTATTATTATATTTAAATAAAAATAATTATTAAAATTTAAAGAATAAAGAATTTTAAAATTAATTTCATTTTTATTATTTAAATGAAATCATTGTTAAAAAGGAGCAGGAATTTTTTTTAAAATAATGGAGATTACTACTTTTATGTCACATCCCGATTTTTCGTAGGCCAAATATTTTTCTAAAAGAGATGTGACTAAAATTTAAAATACAATTTAAATTTAAATGTTAATCAACATGAAAATAATTTTCCTCAAGATACATCCATCGTCCCTCCACAACACTCCTTCTTAATCTGTAATCTGTAAAATGTTAAATGTATGGTATGAGCAAAACCACTAGCTCAGTGAGGTCATCTTGACAGAACTAAATATGAGGTACAAATAAAATGAATAGCCACAAATAATTCATGTCAATCACAAATAATATGCATAAACTTTTCTTCATGCTCTTAATTTAAATTCTGCTTGCTATTACAAAAGGATCTCTTATCAATCCCCTTTGGGTCCCCCTCAAAGACCTCTTGTCAATTCCTAATTAAGTATCTTATGTCTTATGATACTTATTATTTTTTATTTTATAAGTGTTATCTTGTGAGATAAACAAATCGTTCATACAAAAATATTCAGTAAAAAGGCAAAAGTAAACCACACTTTAAATTCATGTTGTGGATGCAGATGCATGCAACAAAATTACTTTATTCCTAGTGGCAATAAGAAGACATCATCGGCTCTTTATTTTGAGAACAAACTGAAAATTTACATGAATGAATATTTTTTTACGCTTTAAGAAAAAATAAATGTTGGTGATATTTATAAATATGAGAAAAGGTTTTTAGTTGAGAAAAAAAGTGGGATATCAATTTTTCCACAATAATGAAGTCGTGGGTTGATCTTTTTTTTTTTTAAATATTGATTCGGATGACAAAACGTACTAATGTTGATCCTTTTTCTTCTTTTTTTTTTATTGAAATAGATTAGGATGAAAAGATTTGTGGTTTAAGTAAAGAGTTAGAGTTCGCCCATTTTTTATTTTTAAAACAATATTGGAGGAATTAAATTTTGGATCATGAGATAATTTTCTTGGAGATAAAGATTGAAATTCAAATCTCTTATAAATTTCGTAAAGATATGAAAAGAAGTTGAGGAAATTGTGGAATCTTGATAAAAATATCTTTTATAAATATTAAAAGATAGATTTAAATTTTAAAAATATTCGTAAAAATCTTTAATAGAAATTTTAAAAAATATAATTGATTTAAAATTTTGGGGTGTTACATTTTATGTTTTAAAAAATGAGTATGAAAAATGATCTATCAACTCAAATGTGAAAAAGCTGACGTCTGTCATTTTCTCTCAATTCAATCATATAATGAGTGAGGAAAATGGGCAAACTAATTAACAATTTAACTTTTCTTATAATGGATAGTAACAATAAGTTGAAATGTATCTCTTAATGTTATAAAACTAATGGAAATATTGAATATCGAGAGAGTAGAGAAGGTAGAAAAGAAGACAATATTTGTTGACCCAATTCGTCACAAGGACTACGTCTGGGGGCGACCAAGCCAAGAGAATTTCAATATTGTTATCTTTTACCAATGAAGGTGACATATCATCTATTTATAGGATGGGTGTGGTTACATAAAGGGTCATTTTATTATGACCCAAAATAAATTTACATTCATGTATTAGAATATCAACGGACATCCACTAATTATTATTTATTTCATAACACTCCCCTTTGGATGTCTTTTATTACATAAATAATATATCTAGTTAAAAATCTTACTAGTTAAAATCCGTTGTGGCAAAACTCTAGTAAAAGAAAAAGATTACATATTAATTAGTGTATTATTTCTCCCCCTGATTCAAACATCATTTGAGATCCTTTAACCGATGCATTTTAGTATGCTTCACCAATTTTTTAAATATTGCAGTCGGTAATGCCTTGGTAAATAAATATGCTAAATTGTCACTTGACCGGATTTGCTGCACATGTATTTCAACATTCTTTTACAACTCATGAGTAAAGATAAATTTCAGTGAAATACATTTAACTCTTTATATAGTTCGCAAGATACATAAGTACATCATTTGTACTGAGATATGGTACTTCAGGACCAAGTATCTATTCATCTTTCTCTCATGGTCTATAATGATCCTTATTAGGACCAAGTGACTGGATGAACATTGGCGGAACACAATGAATGTGCATTTTCCATGTGAAATAATTTTAATACTTTCTGGGTATGGTGGACAAAGATTTTAACTTATAAATGTTCAATTTGTAAACCAAGACATAATCTAAGTCTTTCTAAAATCTTTGATCTTAAATTTTTTCTTTAGATATGTAACTGTCTCTTGGAGCTCTTCAGGAGTTCCAGTCAAACTGAGATCATCAACTTATATTGTAATTTTCAAAAAATCTGATAAATTTTTCTTTGTAAAAACACATGAACATATTGAGTCATTGATATAATCTTCTTTAACTAACCATTCAGTGAGAGGATTATACCACATATGTCCAGATTGTTTGAGTCTATACACGGACTTTTGTAATTCGATAGAATAAACTTATTTTGGATTGATTGAGATGCATCAGGCATGCTAAATCCTTCAGGGATAATCATATAAATATTATTTTCAAGATTATTTATAAATATGCAATAACTGCATCCATTAGAAGCATTTTGAAATTTGTATATTTACTGCCAGAGATAAATAATTGAATATTATTCTATACATAACAGGAGAATATGCTTGATAAAAAAAAAATGATATTGGGTCTCTGCGAAAACCCTTGAGCTATGAATCTCGCTTTGTACCTCACCACTTGTTATTCTCATTTCGTTATCATATAAATACACACTTCTGGGTGTACGTAAAATAGAGCTAAAATTTTATAATTACAGTAAAACCTCTATAAATTAATAACTTTGGGACCGGGGGATTTTATTAATTTATAGAGATATTACTATATCGATAAATTAATAATTTATTAATTTAAAGATGTTTTAACGATATATCATGTGATTGACCTTCAAAGTTCCAAATTTTTTGAATAACTTTAAGTATACATGCATAGTTATTGATGAAAATTAAGTTAAAATACAAATGTACTAGTAGAATTCCATGAATACAAACTCACGTGGAAGTTGGAATGACTTGTTTAAATTAATTGATTTTGGAAAATACAAAAATATGGTTCATTGGACTAACATTTGTGCATTGAATCATGGATAGAAATCAACACTATATATTTATCCATTGGAATCTTGTTAAATCACACACAAAAATGGCCACTCATCTAAAAGGAATTCAAAAATCAATAATGACCAACCAACAACGAAAGATGTTATGTGAGTATAAGAGAGATCAACCTGGATGCACTCAGAATGATTTGGTGAAATGAGTTGAAAAATCTTTCAATTTGAAAGTTAGCCAAGCAACAATTTCGAACACTCTTAAGAGATCTGCAAGTTACAGTAGATTCTTATTTTACTAAGTTGTCTTAAGAATATTCAAGTGCATCATATATATGTATATGAATTATTTTTATTAATTATTAATTTATAGTTTCGTCGGGACCAATATATATACACTGGGATCTCAAAAAAATTATTATCTTATAATTTTATTGATTGGGTCCCAAATTTGTACTGGTCCCAACTTGGGACCGGACAAATCCAACTTGG
Organism: Stenogyne calaminthoides; assembly: GCA_037126765.1. Classification (NCBI taxonomy): domain Eukaryota; kingdom Viridiplantae; phylum Streptophyta; class Magnoliopsida; order Lamiales; family Lamiaceae; genus Stenogyne; species Stenogyne calaminthoides. The sequence continues at coordinate 5,323,192 of JBBCBC010000002.1, read as the reverse complement.
GACCGGACAAATTATTATTTTTAGCTAGGTTATTAATTTATCGAGTATTAATTTAACGAGGTTTTACTGTAATTTAGCGAGTCTATCTCTGCCACAATTTGCATCTTACTATTTCACCTAGTCAAAGTGCTTTTGACACCCAACATAGGTACTGGATCCAGATTTTAATTAATGATAGTAAGAGCAATAGTGGATACAAATATGTTGTCGACGACAATGATATTTATATTGTAAGTTTCTCCTGTATTTGTAAAATTCATATAAACCAGATCTTCATCATTTTCCAAAATATATTGATCTGGTCATTCCGTAATCCTAGTATTATAATTATTTTGTGCACGTGCATTGTTACTAGAACATTCGTCTTTAGGACGAATCTTTTTGGAGATCTTGGGAGTGACTGCATATTTTATTTTAATTTTGCTAGCTTTGTTTTACCGCGGATTTATATATTTCATGTTATGAGGTTATTTACGCTTCTGGCGTGTAAGAGCTCATTTACGCTTATGTCGTGTAGGAGCGTCATCATATGTACTTGATTTCATTATAACCTCTACAATTTGATATGCATATACAATAGATATATGTGTTCTAGTCACACCTTTATGATTAGTAAAGACATCTGGTAGATTACTTGTTAAATATTACAAGTTAATTATATTTTGAACTTCTAGTTCAGTTTGACTAGTGTGTGGATCTAAATAGTGATCTTTTATTTTTTTTTCTAAATTTCTTGGCATTCATTTTATTTTGCATTCTTATCTCTCCCTAATGCCGTGAAATGATCTTCATTAAGTGTTCAGTTAGCCAACTAGGCTATTAGGTTATTGTGGTGGTGATATAGAAATATATACTGCACAACTGAATCTTCGCAGATGGGAAATGTTTGATTATTTTCCACACACTAGTTGTAAAAACGAGGGTAATCAAGACCGTATCCACTTCAGGGAATACATCTCATCATAATCAAATTTGGGACACTGTGAAAAACTTGGGCAACCAATTGTGCCTTATTATTTCACAAATACATTTTTCTATTTGAAACTAGCTCTTCAGGAGCAACATCGTAAGATGTAACCTCTTTAGAAGGTTGAATTCTTCAACTAAGTGTAATTATCTTTTGATTCATCATTTTTTATTTAATCATCTTTTCTTTCGAGGAATTTTATTCTTGGAACAAAGAGATCCTCACGCTTCAGGCGTGCATTACATTCATAAGAACTTCTTATTTGTCCTTTGGGGATATCAATTTTAATCGAACATATTCTCGCAGGAATATGTGATTTAGTAACTTTTAGAGTTACTAAACATGTTAGATTAATTGATTTGCAACTTATTGCAATTGTGTAATCTCGTAAACTTCTAGTTCTCTTACTTTAGTTCAAGAATTACACAAATTCTTTTGTCTCATTTAGAATTTCAATTGATACCTATTTATGCGGATATTTTTAAAACTCAACAAACTTCTTTGAGACTTGGGAGACAATAGTGCTTTACTTATAACAAATTTAGTTATTCAGGGACAAATGTAGTAGCTCTTCTAGAGCTATCAATCAAGTTTGCACTACCATATATAATATTAACATTTGTCTCCCCTCTTCCAAATGATAAAAAAAAAATATTTTCATTTAATACGATGTGCATATTAGCACATTCAATTGAACAAATGTCACCCTCATTATTTAATCTCAAATGTTTGACATAAACTAAAAATAGAGATGCAACTATATATATATTCATAATTCATAAATTTTGAGATTGAGTCACACTCTCTTCGGGGAATGGACTAACATGAGTTGGTCGGCACTCATGATTTCCTTTTCAACAATAATTTAATATTTTGCTCGACCAAAAGAGATAAATTATAATTTTTTATCTTAAATCACCTTTCTCGATATTCTGCCGCCGGGGAGCATATTAAAGAGACATAAAAAGTAATAATTTTTTTTTTAACCATATCATCATCCGTTATGTTTTCAACACATAACTTTAATATATGTGATTTTAAACATAACTGAATTACATTAATATGATAGAGGTAGGTGGAGCCCATCCTACCGAACTTTTGGAAGGACGATCATCTTCAGGTGCTCGTATTTTTATTTTTTTATAAAAAAAATCAGTAATAAGAGGTAAAAAAATCTCAAATCTATTCCGCGACAAGTGGTTCTAATTGCTGAAATTTAAAAAAAGTATCAAGTTTTTTATCAGAGCAGAATCCTACGATAAGGACTCCAATTCGTCTACGAGAAGTTCGACCAATCAACTACCATAAATATTCAATTGCTCAGAAATTCCCAAAAATCTAGTAAGCAATCAAATTTCCAAATATATTCTGCAGATAAATTATGCTCTCCACAGAGGCTCCTCAAACCAGAAAAGGTTAATATATATTTAACTAATATAGCAGCAGAAAATGAGAATATTTGCAACTACTCTTGTTATTATTTATGCTCTTTGCTAAATATATGAATTACACCTAAATGTTGTACTATTTGTGCATAAAACAACTTTTGAAAAAAACAAACCTGCAAAAATAACTTTGGGAAAAACAAACCTACCCACTATTCTTTATAATTAATGTATAGCACACGCATATTAAATTATAAATGGAAACAAAATCAATTTAAGTTTGATTGAAATTTGAAATTTATGAAAATTTTAATAGAGAATGCAGTTTAATATGGTTCAGTCTTGATTGGTGTCTAGTTGTCTCAATTTTTCATGCCCCACTAGAATTCCATGTTTAAAAGCCATAAGGGAATCTAGAATTCCATGTTCAAAAGCCACAAGGGAATTCATGTTTGTGTCTATTAATTAGACATATCGCAGTTAGGGGTGGACGCTACGGCATACCGAAAATTTTCTCGCCATACCGTTACCGTATCGAAATTTTCGATACCGAAAAATTTCATACCATTGTCGTATTCGGTATGCCGATATTACATACGGATACCGTACCGAAATTTCAATATATACCGGTATACCAGAAATTTTTCGGTATACTGGTATATTTTTCCGGTATACCGAAATTTTCTATATTTTCATACCGTTATCGTATCGAAATTTTCGATAAAATCGATATTTTTCGGTACGGTATACCGATATTTTCGGTATTTCCTCCACCCCTAATCGCAGTTATGAATCAATAACGCGAAGGCAAAGAAAAATGGACGCAAAATACTAAAACATTAGATGAAAAATTATTGGACATAAAGAGAACACTATATATCAATTGACATTGGATTTGTTACTGTGATAGATCTAAAAACAGTCATATGCAAATTATCCACTTTTTCTCAATTACGTGTAAACAAATAAATTGGCTATGATCAAATAGCTAAATAAACAAATTATATATGCTACCGAATTATATAATTCTTTCCATGAGTTTGCAACTAATCAGGATAAATCAAAATAGAAAACAATTGTGAAGTCATAGAACAATCAACCAATATCGTAGTAAAATTTCGGAAACAGATCAAATATAATGACAACGTATGACTAATCAAATTTCGGGAACGATCATATATTTTCTCGCACATATTTCTGAAGGAGAAAAATTCTGAAATTCGACGGGATAGAACATTCGTGCTGATAACGTGTTATAAAACTAATGAAAATATTGAATATCGAGAGAGTAGAGAAGATAGAAAAGAAGACAATATTTGTGGACCTAGTTCGTCACGAGGACTACGTCTAGGGGCGACCAAGCCAGGAGAATTTCAATATCGTTATCTTTTACCAATAAAGGTGACATATCACTTATTTATAGGATGAATGTAGTTACATAAAGGGTCATTCTATTATGACCCGGAATAAATTTACATTCATGTATTAGAATATCAACGGACATCCACTAATTATTATTTATTTCATAACACTTAATTATTTTTTGGGGTGAATTGTACCCATCAATCTGCGCCCCCATTTTAACTAGGGAACCATATTTTGCAAAGCTACAATTTCACAAATAATTGCAACTATTTTCATATAGCGGTTGGTACCTAAAATTTATTAATGTTATTAAAATCATCAAATACTAGTTTATAAAACTAAAAGTCCCAATTCACTACTACTTGACGAGAAGTTCAAATAGCAAATTCTTTCAAAATTGATAATTAATTTACTATTATCCATTTGTTTAGATTAAACTACAATTAACACAAAGATCGTGGTTTTGGCCACAATTAACCCTTCCAAATTCGTGTTTGACCCGCCCGTTGCCAACCCTAGTCCACATCAATAAAAGAAAGCCAACGGCTGCAATTTTTTTAAATAATAATATGCAGAAATGAAGAGAGAAGAGCCTAAAAAGCTTCTAATAGTACATCACCACATTAAAAAGTTAATCTACACAATTTAACATCAAACACTTCCTGAGATAAAAAACACAGACAATGGAACAACATTGTGTACACAACTTCACCTTGATTCAACACCAAAAGTTTCAGAACCCCTGAGAAAAGATCTACGCCACCATATCTGAAAAGCTTTACTAAGATTAGGACACTCGCTCCCATTCTTAGAGAAAGACCTAAACCAATCCATAAACAACGCGTACTGCTCCTTCAATGGAAGAGTAAGCAACGCTTGCCCCATAGCTTCCTCTAAAGCCTTCATATCGAGTCCCTTTTTGCACCTCTGTAACCACCCAAAATCAGACAGCATCGGTCTGAACCACGTCTGAAGTAACGCTAGCCTCGTCTCGGATACACAGTGGACTCTCCTTGTCCCAATTGCCACAAACACCATTGCTGAGATACGACTAAGCTCGTATCTAAGCATAGGAGACGCATTCTTGTGCATTTTAACTAGCTTTTCTTGATTTGCCCAAAGATTTACGAATTCATCCCCCATTTGGTGATCGAGCAGGATTTCCAGAAGCCAATTTATGTTGTCCACTTGCTTTGAGATTCTTTCCAACAAGGGTTTCTCTCGTTTGTTCTTTGTGGGTATGTTGGATGTTTCTGTAGCTGAGGCTTCTTCGAGGAGAGTGGTTAGTGATTTCAGACATGACTCACAAATTACGTAAATGTCCTCTTTGTTGAGATCGGTGTAGTCCTTATTGTAAACGGAGTTTTTGCTTAATAAAGATTTGATCAGAGACTTCAGTTCGTTTCCAGCGTTGGTATCGGTGCAGGTGGTGATGGAGTGAATAAGCTGCTTGGTTAATGGTTGTTGGGTATCAGTAAGACTGAGGCTAGAGAGTCTGTCTAAAATGTCTGTGGTCTTAGTATCATCGAGATTCAGTTTGGTGAATAAATTCCTCAGCTTCTCCTCTTCTTCTTCGGTCCATGGTACTGCCTCGAGGTACTTCAAGCATGAAGAAATGCACCTGCTAAACTTGATGCTTGCTGATACCTAAAACAAGATTTAGGAGAAAAAGAAAAGTGAAAAATTGAACGAAAGAATAGAAAAATGATCCTATTGACGTATGAGATTTTATGATAAATAGGACAATGAAAGGAGAAAAGTCCCACTTTTCATTTTAGGCGAAGTGTATCTTCAAGTCCCTAAAACTTTTGAACTATATTTCAATAGGTCTGTAAAGTATAGTTTTGCTTTCAAGAGTCCTTAAATAGGACCTGGCATCACTAATACTTTAGGGACCCTTTAAAACAAAATGATATTTTAGCGACCAGTCAAAACAAAACTTAATGTGTTAAACACCAAAAGATGTATCTTGCCTTCATTTTATTTAGATGTACAAGCCTGACCATAAATGCAAGAAATGACCCCATTGAAATAATACTGAAATATATGATAAAAAACTATCCTCAGTACATTTTTAACATACAGAATTCACACTAATACTGCAGTATGAACAGTGTGATTAAAAAGTTAGGAAGTGAAAAGCACCAAGACTCAGAAAAACTATGGCTTGATGACAACCAAACTTGTTGCTTGCTTCAACATGAGAGATATCCCATTTACAAGTGACAAAAATAAACAAACAAAAAAAGAAGGTTAAAAATCATAGAAGTGATAAACCTTTAAAGATATCAGCAGTCTCAAGATTACATGCATTTTGTTCATAGTCAGAAATATCAGCACCCTCAGGCCAGAAGGAAGCAATAAAAAACAGTGTCGGATGTTCAGTTATCACCTGATTAAGGTTTCCTTTCAAACAATGGAATATTAACTGTTAATCAAAACCTAAAGCTATCAAAGATGGATGCAATTATCTCAGTCTCATTCTATATCTACTTCAACAAATGTTAAAACTACCTATATGCTTAAGGTTTAATTGATGGAAATATTGGGCAAGAACTTTCAAATACCACTAGTCACTAATCGAAGAAAAAAAAAGCGATTTCTATCTCAATTGCCATCACTAACCTATTCATTCATTCAAAAACACAATATAGCGGAATATTTGCAGCACCCTCAGTTGTACTTAGATATCGAAACAAACAATAGATAAAAAAGACTCCCAATGACTATTTCACATTATAGATAAGTTTCAAATAAAGAACAACTGAACTTTTCTAAGGAAGTATATTGTCCAATGGATGATGATCATGCATTCAATTTTACAGAACTTATCCAAGGAAACTAAGAACTGCAATAATCTGAGAAAATACTTTCCAAAAACATGAACAGTGATTTAAGATTCGCACCAACATCTCATTCGATACAGTGATACACGCACCAACACAACCCAAACCAATCAAAATACGATTCAAACACTAATAAAATCAAATAGACACCATAACAGTTAAATAACTTCAAATGCGAGATAATCAAGAACTATAAATACTCATTCCAGATGAAAACAGAAAAAAAAAGAAGAATACCCTCGAGTAAATCGATAGCCCGAAGAACCCCTATCTTGAGGCTTCTTTTTCAATATCCTCCTCAAACATGAGCTCAAGCGTCTCACGAAACAGATTCACGTTCTCCACGTCTGGCACTTCAATCCTACACACACCGCACTTATTCCTGCGATAATCGCCTACCAAATCGGTGAAAACAGAGCTATTCGAGGCCAAAACCTCCGAACCAAGCTCCAGAACCAAGGATCCGCCATTCTTCCCCTTCAGATTCAACCTCACGTCAAAAACCCCCAAATTCACCTCCTCTCTGGCGTTAACCCTCGATTCGACAGGATGCAGGGGCGATTTGGGGAGCGTTTGGTTTGGGATAACAATCGGGTGATCCGAGATAGGGGAAACCCGACCCGGAGACAGGATCCGGCGCGCTAGAGGGTCTTTTGGGCCTGTGGTGAAAAAAGGAGGAGGGCACTTGCGTCTTTTTACACGAGGAAGAAGAGTGAGACCGAAGTGAACAGGAGCGAGAGAGTGCGGTGTTATCTGGACTTAGTGGCGGCGTAGTGAACGAGCAGCACCAGTGGCGGTGGCGGTGGAGCGGCGGCTCACGGCGACCGCGGTGGTGGTGGTGGTGCTGCTGGGTCTTGAGATGCGTGGATTCGTGCATTGCGACGAGAATGAGCAGTGAAAATTGAGGACTAAATCATGGTGGAAAATTGATAAGAAAGAGATTTGGAGGAATTGATTAGGAATATTATTATCTGGTAGAGATTAAGAATGGATGAAGAATCAGATTGAAGAACATGAGGAATCTAGGGAGAGAGAGAGAAATGATTGGAGTTGTGCGTGTGGGTGCGTGAAGGAACAAACAACTGCAAACCTGAGCTGGAAATGGAAATCTTCTCTCCTCACTTTTCTCTCTTTCTCCCACTTTTTCTTTCTATAAAAGAAATAAATTCATTTCTTCAAAAATCAAGGCATAAAATCCCTCAAAAAAAAATAATAATAAATAAATAAAATAAAATAAAGGCATAAAATGAATCAAAAGGCTTCAACTATCAATTTTCATTTCAAAACATCTCAAAACTATTCTTTTTATCACAAAATCCCCACCAAACGTTAATATTATTACTTTTATAAATTAATATATATATATATATCATTTAATATTATAATCTCAATTTATAAGTGTAATGATATCAATGGATAAATATAATAATATTAATTTACAAGTGTAGTAGTATAATTTTTTCTTATTAGCATCTTTCATAATGTATTTTAGAACTACGATAATTTATTATCTTTAAAAGATGTAACTTTATTTATAAAAGAACCAATGCAACTATTAATATGGAAAAATAGTTCTTGTGATTCAACATAAACAAGTTAAATCTTTCAAAGATAACAAGTTAATATAATTTTAAAATGAATTTTATAAGTGCAAGTCCGCGGATCAGCATGAGACACTTTTTAAAAAAAAAAATATATATAATTCTTATTTTATAAGGACTCTAAATAATATTTTTGTTTTAAAAACCTTAAATTATATAATTTTTATTTCGTAAAAAGCCTTTTTACTATAGATTGTTAGTAATAGTTTATTATTTTGTAGAGTTTGATATGAATAATCTTGAAATCGGATTGATATTTCATATTTTAAAGGAGAATATTAAGTTCACTTAATAGAATTCATAAATTATTATTAACAGAAGTTTCGTGTAACAAGAATTGCATTTTTGAAATAATAAATAATTGAAGGATTTTTTTAAATAAAAATTAATAGTTCAAGACCTTTTAATGTATTATGCCAAAAATCAAAACAAATATAGAGAAATTTAGAGGCATATGATTTATCGACAGACTGCAATGTTTCTATGGAATCTGCATCAGGTTTTATCATATTCAGTTCACAAAATTTATTTTATATTTCAAATTGAATTAGAAGGAAAGTAATTGTTTTCAATTATATAAGGTAAACTCATCCAGTTCAAGGTATTCTCAATTAATTTCCTATCCTTGCATGCAAGATTTAATAAAGAAGATCTCATTTCCCAGAAAAAGGAAAAGATAATAAATTTTATTGTCTATGTTAACTTTAGAATATTTTTTATGTATAACTTGGAGACAAAAATTTATGTGAGCCAAGGATTAAATTTTTTAATATCGTTGTTATATATAAAACTATCGTTGTTAAAAGCTACCATTTTTTTTAAAAAACTTTATATTTTTTAAATAGTGATTTTTTTTAAACATAATAATAATAATTTTATATATAATAATGATGAATTTAATCGTATGTCATGAGATGGAAGAAACTTATATGTCTATCGATTTATTTTACCAGCATATCTGAGTCCCATCATCATTTAATTAGTTTCTTTAATTAATTCAATCTTTTCATTTATATATATTCCATACTTTACCCAATTTTATTAATTATATTAATTTTTTTTCACCCGACCTTGACTCAACCCGACCCGAACTCGAACCCGGCCCGAGTGGTCCATGGTTCACCCGACCCAAATGATTCATGTTTTAGGGTTCATAGCTTAGGGTTTAGGTTTATATAATTTTAAAAAAATTATGCGACCCGGACCCAACCCGACCCGAACCCGGCCCGAGTGGTTCATGGTTCACTCGGCCCGAATGGTTCATGGTTTAGGGTTCATAGTTTAGGGTTCAGGTTTATATAATTAATTAGAAGATTGAATTAATTAAAGAAATTAATTAAATGATGGTGGGGCGATGCGTATGTGGTGTGGCATGGCGGTGGGAGACATATAAGTTTGTCTTTTTCTTGGGCATATGATCAAAACTGATAATAATGATTGAGTTTATCTATATAAAGAGAGTTTTATTTCAACATGGAAAGATTTTAAACGGTCGCATATTTAAAATACTCCAAACTATGGAAAAGAAGTTAAAACTTAAAAGCGAACTAACTCTTGGATTCATTTTTATTTAATTAATCATTTTTCTAACTTTCCATTCTTGTGATCTCCAGTTTAAAATTCTGGTTCGGATATTTTCAAATTTTGTGTTAGTTAATCGGAAATATATATTCCTCCCCATCTATTTATTTATCGTTTAACAATATTTTACATAAATTAAAAATTATTAAATATCAATAAATATATTACTGTGGTTATGTTATTATTTTATTTACTTACATGATCATTAATGCATAATATGATAGTGAGTAGAAGGATAAAATTTTAAAAAATAGGAAGAAATTGAAAATTTCGTGAAAATCTTAAAATGGAAGGGTTGGCAAAATAGGCAAAATTTGAAATTCCCGATCTATGTTAATATAAATATAAGTATATATTCTTGTAAGGACAATTATGTGTATTACCACGTGATGATGAAAAAAAGATATTTTTACTAATTTAATGGTGTATGTCTGGTTTGTTTGAGTCTTTTCTTTGACGGTTGATCACAGATCAAAAGGAGAAGCAGATAAAAATTAGAGGAGGAAGCGAATGAAAATAGAGGGAGAGTTGTTTTGTTCGTACAATAAAACATTTTTCTTCACAGTAATATATTTTGATCATATAGTAACACAATTTTCAATATCTTACATATATGTATACTGAAAATAAGTATGTGTTATTTGTCATTATAGTGAAACATATATGTACTTACAATAACACATGTTTGCCCTTATAATAACACATATCTCGGAGCGAGTTCTAATATTGTCTTTTCGCGAATTTTATAGAAAAATGTGCTTGATTCAAATCGACCCGCACAGAATCTATGATTTTTTTCCCTCTGTGTCAACGTGTTTCTCCTTGTGACCTACAGGTCATGTTTTAAGGATTCTTTCTTTGAAGAACTTATACATGTATCACACTAACACATGTTTTCCCTTACAATAACACAGATCTCGAAGTGAGTTTTCTATACGGCCTTTACACGATTTTTTTAGGAAATTTGACCCCGATTTGACATGCACTGGATCTACGAATTTTTTGCTCTGTGTTAATTCTGACCCGCGGGGTCATATTTCACGGATCTTAGATCCATGAAATATTTCATATAAAAGTTTGTCATTCTCATTAGATCAATGCAAAATGATAATTATTTTGAATAAGAAAATTTTCTTTAAAGAAACAAATAAATTAGAGGATTTGAGAGAAGATATGATCCTGGAGATGTGAGAGAATAAACTTGGTGATGAGACGACCTACTGAGACAAATTCTCGGACAAAGTGATAATCAATATCAATGTGCTTAACACGTTTGTGAGCCACTGTCCCCGGTGAGAAAGATCGCACTATTGTTGTCACAAGCAAAGTATGTGGCCTCAAAGGAGCCAAATGGAGCTCTAGAATGAGATTAGTGACCTAGATAACTTCAGCAGTTGCATTTGCCATGACACGGTGATACGATTCTGGCGGAGCGAGCAACGGTGGGTTATTACTTTGCATCCCAAGAAACTAAATTCGAGCCCAAGAAAATAGATTGCCTATAAGTAGATCGGTAAGTGTCCAGACAACAAGCCCAGCCCGTATCTGAGTATGATAATAAGTCTAAAGGACCTCTGTAAAGACAAGATCAAAATCAATAGTGTTCTTAACATATTGAACGATGCGTTTAACAACCAAGAGTGATCATTAGTAGGAGATGACTGAAATTGACTAACAATATTGATGGCATATGCAATATCAAGACGGGTAATAGTCAAATACTGAAGTGCACTGACTAGGGACTGATAATGCGTAGGGTTCGAAAAAAAAGAACCTGAAATGTGCAAAGATGCACCCGGTGCCAGAGGAGTCGAAACGGGCTTGCATGAAGTAGATCAGCCTGTTCCAAAATGTCATGAGCATACTTCAACTAGGTAATAACGAGACCTGTATCAATGTAAGAAACTTCAAGCCCCAGAAAATAGTTGAGGCGACCAAGGTCCTTTATAGCAAACTCCTTACGAATCCCGGAAATAAGACATGCAATCAGGGATATCTCATTCCCAGTAATAATAATATCATCTATGTAAACCAACAAGTATAGCAGGGATGAGCCACGTCGAAAAAACAAAAGCAAAAGAAATCGACTTTCTTGCAATTTGAAATGCAAGTTGATAAGAAAACCACTGAAGCGTTGAAACCAAGCCCGAGGTGCTTGCTTCAAACCATAAATTATCTTGTTCAACCGACAAATATTTGTATTGGCTCGAGGATTAGAGTAACCTGGGGGTTGCTCCATATAAATAGGCTTTTTGAGACGGTCGTGGAGAAAGATATTATTCACGTCCAGTTGGTGTAAAGGCCAATTATTCTGAACTGCAATAGCGAGAACAATTCGGACTGTGGAGGCTTTAACAATAATTTGAAAAGTTTTGTGTGAAATCAAGTCTTGTGGTAGTGAAACCTTGAGAAACTAGGCGAGCCTTGTGAAACTAAATGGTACAATTGAATGATATTTGGTGCGAAAGACCCATTTTGAACCTATAATATTCTTCACCGGAAGGTTGAGGAACCACATACCACGTGTTGTTATCCTGCCAAATCGAATTTGGCATCCATTGCGACAATCCATTCAAGAGACTTAGCCACGATTTAAAACTCTTAGGCTCAACACTAAAGTGTAATGTAGAGATAATATCAATGTGAACGGATGAGGAGTGTTTGGAGGATATTTGATTTTGAAAATACCATCCCGAGACCAAGTGCAATTGAGATTGAGCAATATACGAGGGTTTTGTGGCGGAGGAGGCCGAGTCGAGCCTGGACTCGAGATGAGGCCGAGCTTGCGAGGGGAGATAGTGGAGGCGATGAAATAGGCGACATTGGCGGTGTGGTGGGGGCAGAGATAGAAGCATTATCAAGAATCACAAATATTGCCTTTGAGAATTGGAAGCAAAAGGCGAAAGAGCTTGAGGTGGCACTCTGGTTAATGATCAAAGGCACAATGGTTGGCGAGGGATCTAAGAAGGATCAGAACTTGAGCAAATCAATAGAACAATCGAAATAGATGTGGCAAAAGGAAAATGAGCTTCAACAAAAGCGAGCATAGCGTGATATACATCAGAGAGGACGATGAATTAATGCATTTGAACACTATATCCAAAAAAAAGACACAAGGAATGGTTTAGGGTGAAAACTTATTAAATTGCATAGTCACGTAAATAAGGATATACACAACAATCGAAAATGTGAAAATTATCATAAGCTGGCCATATAGAAAACAAGATCTCAAATGGTGATTTGTTACCCAAAATTGGTGATGGAAATGCATTAATAATATAGGCTATTTGGCCCGAACACCTCGCCTTGATGTCGTAGGAACAAAAACATGAAAAATCATTGCAAGACCTGTCTATATTGATGTTTTCATTATGCTCTACCATTTTATGCTAGAGTGTATGGACAAGAGATAGTGTGAAGAGTCCCGTGAGTCTTGAAAGATCTCTTTCAATCAATTATTAGTAAATTTTGTACCACCATCAGAATGAGAACCTTTAATTTTGTATGAAAATTGATCCTCAACCAAAGTTTGAAATTGAACAAAAACATCCACAAAATTTGACTTCGGATGCATAGGATATAGTCACGTGAACCGAGAGTAATCATCAATAAAACAACATAATAGATAAAACCAGTAGATGGACTAATAGGCACGACGGGCCCATAAATCACAATGAATCAAATTTAACATCTGGCTTCGCTTATCATTAATAATATATGGCAAACGCGTACACTTAGCCAATTGGCGAGAATCACAAATAGTTGGTCTAGGCAATAGAGAAGTAATTGATAAATAGCCTAACTTATTCAAAACATAAATTGTATCAAAAGCATCATGTCCCAAGCGCTTGTGCCACAACTCGAACGAACCTCAAACTTCACAAAGCAGCAACAAGAGCAGCCTGTCCATGTTCCAGAATATAAAGCCTATTCTCACTGCGACCCCAAGCGAGAGGAGTCCCTGTGGGCCTTTTCTGAATTTCAAATGAATTATTAGAGAAAACCACATTAACAGGATAGTCATTAGTGAGCTTGCTGATGGAAAATAATTTTTTAGTGAAATGAGGCACAACAAGAACGTCCAACAAAGATAAGTAATCAGAAATAGAACATGAACCAGTATGGGAAATAGAAAGTTTGTTTCATTTGCCAACAATAACTTGATCTGAACCTGAGTAAGAAGCAATTGCATTCAGATTTGAGGGATCACCAATCATATGAGTCGATGCTCCCGAGTCCATAAACCAATCAGGTTGAGAAGAACCACAGGGACTGTTATGGTTTGAATGAGACTGATGGGCAGCAAAAACATCACTGTTACCATGATCCATTGAACGAGCGAACAAATCGTGACTTTCCGCCTAAGAAAGGAGGGCAGATGATCGAGATTGATATGAGATGTGGATAAGGTATGAAACTCGGGACCAAGACCTCTCAAAAACCAATGAGACTTATCGATTTTAGTCTACAACATACACCAAACCAAATGTGAATTCTGGTCGGTGTGAACTCTGTGGAGATTTTGAGAAGAACCCCATATAAAACTAAACTTTTTGTATATTTAATATTAATACTTAAAACTGAGAGTTTATATCGCAGGTTCATACAAGATCTGTTCTTTTTATTAACGTATGTCATCATTCGAAGATTTGATAGTTAATTAATTTTAAATCAATGTAATTTGTAAAATCTAGTTTTTATACATTTATAATGAACATTGTTAAACTTCGGTCAACCAAAAGTTAGTAGGATATATATCTTCTTTCTTTTATTTATATCTATATAAACTCATCAATTGTTAATTATACATGTCGTGACTTATGTATGTTCTTTATTGTAGCTAGGCTCAAGTGACTAATCATTGGATGAAACGTTAGAAACTACAAAAAACTTTTTCTCGAACAAAATGAAAGGCAAGCTAACGAATATAATTATAATATGCTTCACTTTATTACCAAGAAACTTGAATTAGGAGTAACATAAAGGGACATCGCGCGACTCCAAAGTCTCGATATTATCAAAATAAATATTACATCGGTTCTAATTATATGGATTTTTTTAATAGATCTTCAAACTATATATAAACTTATTTTTATATAAAGTATTTTTTCTAATTAATTTACTAATATAACATCTTTGTAAATAGGGTGATAATAAAAAATTTAATTGTATAATTTACTTTTTTAATAATTGAGATGGATGGAGTAAGTTGATTTGTTCCAATTTGTAATTCTCAATTTACATAGCTTAATCCCACAGATATAGTCATAATCTTTTTTAATTTCTCAAATTATAATCAACTATATATTAA
This sequence comes from Stenogyne calaminthoides, assembly GCA_037126765.1. NCBI lineage: Eukaryota > Viridiplantae > Streptophyta > Magnoliopsida > Lamiales > Lamiaceae > Stenogyne > Stenogyne calaminthoides. The sequence continues at coordinate 5,308,136 of JBBCBC010000002.1, read as the reverse complement.
AAATGTGTAAATAATTTAAATACTTCTATGTAAATGATCTCAATTTAAAATCATTATCATTATCGTACTTGGATGCACATAATACCACCTCCATCATTCCTGTCGGGGCGGGGGGTGAGGGCCCTGAGGGCGAGGACTTCGCCTTTTGCTACAAGGTTATAACCTGTCAAATCTGAGTTACTACTGTTTTGGGTGAGAGTTATAACTCAAATTTTGTTTCTCTCTCCTCCTTAGCGTTATTGCAGAGTAATGCATATTCGTCCGCATGGACGTAGCTCAGTTGGTTCCTAGGTGACAGATTGTTACAAGGACGCAGGATCGAGTCCTGGTAGCCGCAGTGTGGGAGTTTTATCCCTTCAATGTGGGGGATAGCTCCTTGTGGGCACCAAACACTGGTCCTCCCACCTAATGGGCCGTTGAGTCACCATGATTTACCACCTCAACTATTCCTGTCGGACTGGGGAATATGGGCACTGGGGGCGAGGGCTTCGCCTTTTGCTACAAAGAGTAATGCATATTCATAAAAAAAATATATACAGTTGCACTTGGGTGGGTGAAACACACGCTCAAAGGAAAAGTGGGCCGGTTGAATCCCACATCCAACAACAAGGAAGTGATTAAAATAAAAATCTACTCTGGCATTTGGCAGGCCTAGCCCACTACTATTGTTTTAGCTATTTCACTATTGTTTTTTATTAATTTTTTTAATTAATAAACCTTCTATTAAGCATTATTGAGGTCAGTAGCTTGCATTCCAATATATACTACTACTCCATTCGTCCTATTTTTTATTATCCGGGTTACTGTAAATACAAAAATTAAGAAAAAATAAAAGATAATAGTATTAAATGGTGTAAAGTAGATTTGGTAGAGATAAATAATAGTATTAAATGATGTAAAATGAATTTAGTTAAGAGAAATAATAAAATTAAATTTTATTGAAAATTGTTTTATTTCCTTTTTAGGATTTTTAGGAAATGACCAAACAAAATTAGGACGACTATTTACGAAAAGTGAACAATTAAAATTAGGACAGATTTCATAGCGGAGGTAAACTGTATAACATACCATTCTTAAAATTATATATATATATATATAAAATATATAATTGTTGCAATATAGCCGTTGGAAATCAGATATGTAATCTTTTTATAGGAAAATATATAATCTTTTTATAGGAAAATTATAGGAAAAAAAAAACTTCTATAAGTATGATATATGTTCACCTCTTTCTAGCAGTGTTGTCAGTATCGGACCGGACCGGCCGGTTCAACCGAGAACCGGCCAAAAAATCGGTCCAATTAACCCCAAAGAACCGTTTTTGCGGTTAGACCGTATAGAACAGTTGAGAATCGGAAAAAACCGGTTAAGCCCAAAATGGCAGTGAACCCACAGAACCGGGCCTTTTTACTTTTCACTCAAAAAAACCGTAAGCAGAAATAGAAGAAATAGAAGAAAAAAAAAAATAGAAGAAATAAACCTGCGTGCCCGTACATATCGTCCTACCTCCTCACAATGATATCTTTTCATCCAAGTTTTTTTGGAATAGTAATTACTTTCTTCAATATAGAAACATGGCAGTGTATATTAGTATAAGGGAAGTGATTTAATTTCACTTATGTAAAGGTTAAAAATAATCAAGAAAGGAATTGAGAATTTTGGCATTGAAATTTGAGAAAAATGGTGAAGAAGATGAATAAATTTGAAATTGAAATGGTGAGGGAGAAATGATGTTGGAAGGAGGAATGCATTTTCTAGAAAATGAAAAGGGTTTCAGATTTTAGGATATGAAGCTATCCTAGGAAAAGAAATCAAGCGATTGTAAATTAAAGATTAAAAATTTGGCGTCCTTTGTGGGCTTTTTGGGGGTGATATGATTACTTGTTTTTAAATTGGGTCTAAAATTTATTTTAGCCCTTTTATGTATGCAGTCCATTGTTATTTTATATTGGGACATGTAATGCCCTGGAATGACCCAACATTCATCTTCAAAAAAAAAATCAAATACAAAATTACATATAAAAAATACAAAAATATATTTATTTTTGTGAAGTGTACAATTCTCACTACAATATCGTCCATTCTTAGTAAGGTGTTTCTTACAACAGTCATAATGTCGTACTGACTATCAATAGTCAGAGTCTAAAATTATGACACGTGTCATCGTATTCTGTCGTACTGACTTGCTACCTGTTGTACTAATATATAATTTTTTAAATTTGTATTTTGTAATTACTATTTTACCCCCATAATTAAAATTAAATATACTTTCATTTCATTAATAAATTAATTATTGCCATTGCCAATCTGCCACCATCAGATTCTCCTGGACTCAAAGCCTCAACAACCACATCGAGCGAGCTCTCTTCCAAAATATTATCGTCTCTAGCGCTTCTTTCTTTTAACCCTATCCGCCGTTGTCTTTTTCCCAAGAAACCTGTCACCCTACATCTCAAATTTCCCATCTCTACCTAGAGTTAGATCTTGATATTCGCTTTATATACTCTTGTTTGACAGGATGTTCACACTGATTAAACAAATACATGTGATTAGCTAATTTGACAATCGCGAGGCATACTGATATATTACTTCTTAATCAAGAATTTGTTTGTTATCTTATGCAATTTAAGGACTTCAAATATTTTTCACAATATACGTTTTTCAATTTCCTCCACATCATGTTACCATGTCACTATGAAGGGGTAGTGTCTTGTGAAGAAGATGCACTCTTGATGTGCACTCAAGGTGTTTGAACTCCTAATTCCAGTGAAAACCTAATATAGCCGGATGAAATTTATCTCTCTCAAAGTCCAATGAATCCACAATATTTTCAATATTCTCAATTTGGCTAAATCCCATTCAATTTCCACCCAATTACATAAATTTTTCTCATACTCCATATTCTCAAAATTTTCAAGGTCAAAAAAATTAGATTTGACAACTCGAGCAACTCTTTTCCATGATTTTTCCACTCAAAGAACTGAATATTGGCAACACTCATCGGGGCCACATTTGGATAGTCTTAGCCTCAAATATTCTTTACTCCGACGAGCAACCAAAATGTCATCAAGATATCGAAGTGGCAAAGGCAAAAGCAACTCAACTTTTGTCGAAGACACAACTATCTCAACCTTCAACCCCGATTGATTTAGAAAATTGGATCAAGAGTGTGCCCTTTGGTGAAGTGCATACGTCTAACAAGTGGACAATAGAAGAAGACGAGCGGTGACAAATTCTTTTGTCACGATAAGTGATGATCCCATAATCGGCAATGATAAAAAAATTATCGGCGTTTTTGGGCCGAGTGTCCTGATTATTACAACGAGAATCTCACCGGTGCTCAAAGAAAGCGGCGTCTCCGAACAAATAAAGCCACATTAGCTTAATACAATTGGGTCAAAGGTAAATCTTTTTAGCTCTTGCTATAATAGTGTTTCTAGTGTCTCTAAAACGGAACCAACCACGCGAAGACATAATCATTATAGCCGAATCACAAATGACACTCAAAAAGGTAGATCTTTTCAACGTCTTTTCTCTGAGCCCGGAACCAACGGGGAATGGGTGAATCAAATTATTAAGTGTCTTTTCAAGTTACAATAAACCTGTGGTTGAAGCATTTGGTGCTCACTACTTGAGAAGATCGAATCATAATGACACTCAACATCTTCTCCAAATGCACGAGTTGAGACATGACTTTCCAGGCATGTTAGGAAGCCTTGACTGCATGCACGAGTTGCGAAATTGTCATGGGTCACCTACAATCGTCCTTGAAGTAGTTGCGTCTCAAGACCTATGGATATAACATGCATTTTTTGGAATCCGCGGGATCATAGCGGTGATCAATGTGATGAATGAGTCTCCTCTATTCAACAACGTCTTTCAAGGCTCTGCACCAGAGGTTAGTTTTACTGTGAATGGAACGTGGTAAACAAAAGGTTACTATCTAACAGATGGCATTTATCCGGAATGGTCAACTTTTGTTAAGGCTTTTCCTACGCCACTGGATCCTAAGATAAGATTATTTAAGGAAAGACAAGAATCTGCGAGAAAGGATGTCGAACGAGCATTTGGTGTGCTCCAAGCACGTTGGGCAAGTGTTAGAGAAATAACTCGTTATTGGTACATGAAAAATTGAAGCTCATAATGTTAACATTTGTTATTTTGCATAATATGATGCGTCGAAGATGGGGAGACATGGTTACAAATTGGGCTGCGATGAAGGTGATGAGCAGATAAGCGATACAAGGCGCTAATCCGAATTTAGGGATTATCTCTAGAGGAACACCGAGCTACATAACAATCAAGTTAATCACCAACTTCGCGCCGACTTAGTGGAACATATTTGGGCTCAATCCGACGATAATTGATATAATGCATTTATTTATCGTTTAGTTGAGAGAAATAATAAAATTAAATAGTATTGAAAGTTGTTTTATTTCCTTTTTAGGAAATGACCAAACAAAATTATGTACTATTTAAAAAGTGGACAATCAAAATTAAACGGATGGAGTATTTCATAGCGGAGGGAGTATATATAACATACCATTCTTAAATATATATATATATATATATATATATATATATATATATATATATATGAAATATATAATTGTTGCAATATAGCCGTTGGAAATCAGATATGTAATCTTTTTATAGGAAAATATATAATCTTTTTATAGGAAAATTATAGGAAAAAAAAAAGTTCTATAAATATGATATATGTTCACCTCTTTCTAGAAGGTGTTGTCGAAATAGGGACGGACCGTTCGGTTCAGCGAAGAATTGCCAAAAACCGGTCGATTAACCCCAAAAGAACCCGTTTTGCGGTTAGAGCCATATAGAACCTGAAAAGGAAAAAAACGGAAAAAAGCAAGAAGTAAATTTTACTTTTCACTCAAAACCCAGAACAGAAATAGAAGAAATAGAAGAAAAAAAAATAGAAAGAAATGCCATACATCTGCCTTACATATCAACGGCGTCCTCACAACAGTATGCTTTCTTCCAAGTTTTTTTGGAATAGTAATTACTTTCTTCAATATGGAAACATGGCAGTGTATATTAGTATATGGGAAGTGATTTAACTTCACTTATGTAAAGGTTAAAAATAATCAAGAAAGGAATTGAGAATTTTGGCATCGAAATTTGAAAAATGGTGAAGAAGATGAATCAAATTTGAAATTGAAATGGTGAGGGAGAAATGATGTTTGAAGGAGGAATGCATTTTCTAGAAAATGAAAAGTAGGTTTCACCATTTCAGATATGAAGCTATCCCTAGGAAAAGAATCCGACGATTGTAAATTAAAGATTAAAAAATTTGAGCGTCCACTGTGGGCCTGTGGCTGATATGATTACTTGTTTTTAAATTGGTTCTAAAATTTATTTTAGCCCTTTTTATATATACGATCCATTGTTATTTTATATTGGGACATGTAGTGCCTGAATGACCTAAACATTCATCTTCAATTAAAAAAAAAAAATCAAATACAAAATTACATATAAAAAATACAAAAATATATTTATTTTTGTGAAGTGTACAATTCACACTACAATATCGTCCATTCTTACTAAGGTGTTTCTTACAACAGTTATGATGTCGCACTGACTATCAATAGTCAGAGTCTAAAATTATGACACGTGTCATCGTATTCTGTCGTACTGACTTGCTACCTGTTGTACTAATATATAATTTTTAAATTGTATTTTGTAATTACTATTTTACCCCCATAATTAAAATTAAATATACTTTCATTTCATTAATAAATTAATTATTGCCATTGCCAATCTGCCACCATCAGATTCTCCTGGACTCAAAGCCTCAACAACCACATCGAGCGAGCTCTCTTCCCAAATATTATCGTCTCTAGCGCCTCTTTCTTTTAACCCTATCCGCCGTTGTCTTTTTCCCAAGAAACCTGTCACCCTGCATCTCAAATTTCCCATCTCTACCTAGAGTTAGATCTTGAAATTCGCTTTATATACTCTTGTTTTGCCGGGATGTTCTGCTTGATTAAACAAATACATGTGATTAGCTAATTTGACAATGTGAGGCATCTTGATATATTACTTCTTAATCAAGAATTTGTTTGTTATCTTGTGCAATTTAAGGACTTCAAATATTTTTCTGTCTTACATTTTTCAATTTCCTCCACATCATGTTACCATGTCACTATGAAGGGGTAGTGTCTTGTGAAGAAGATGCACTCTTGATGTGCACTCAAGGTGTTTGAACTCCTAATTGCAGTGAAACCCTAATATGATGGATGAAATTTTCTCTCTCAAAGTCAATGAATCCACAATATTTTCAATATTCTCAATTTGGCTCGGCCCATTCAATTTCCACCAATTACATAAATTTTTCTCATACTCTATATTCTCAAAATTTTCAAGGTCACAAAAATTTCGTTGACAACTCGAGCAACTCTTTTCCATCAGATTTTTCCACTCCGAGAACTGAATATTGGCAACACTCATTAGGGCCACATTTCGGATAGTCTTCGCCTCAAATATTCTTTACTCCACGAGCAACCAAAATGTCATCAAGATATCAAAGTGGCGAAAGAACCCAAGAACTCAACTTTTGTCCCAAGACACAACTATCTCAACCTTCAACCCCGATTGATTTAGAAAATTCAAATCAAGAGTGTGCCACTGGTGAAGTGCATACGTCTAACAAGTGGACAATAGAAGAAGACGAGCAACTGACAAATTCTTTTGTCACGATAAGTGATGATCCCATGTCGGCAATGATAAAAATTATCGGCGTTTTTGGATGAGTGTCACGCATTATTACAACGGAGAATCTCCGGTGGTTTCCGAAAATGCGTCTCTCGAACCACATTAGCTTAATACAATTGGGTCAAAAGGTAAATCTTTTTTAGCTCTTTGCTATAATAGTGTTTCTAGTGTCTCTGACGGAACGATACGATAACATAATCGTGTAGCGAATCACAAATGACACTCAAAGGTAGATCTTTTCAGCGTCTTTCTCTGAAGCGGAACCAACGGGAATGGGTGAATCAACTGTTATTAAGTGTCTTTTCAAGTTACTGAAAGGAACTGGATTTGAAGCATTTGGTGCTCACTACTTGAGAAGATCGAATCATAATGACACTCAACATCTTCTCCAAATGCACGAGTTGAGACATGACTTTCCAGGCATGTTAGGAAGCCTTGACTGCATGCACGAGTTGCGAAATTGTCATGGGTCACCTACAATCGTCCTTGAAGTAGTTGTGTCTCAAGACCAATGGATATAACATGCATTTTTTTGGAATCGCGGGATCACACAATAAATATCGATGTGATGAATGAGTCTCTCTATTCAACAACGTCTTTCAAGGCTCTGCACCAGAGGTTAGTTTTACTGTGAATGGAACGTGGTAAACAAAAGGTTACTATCTAACAGATGGCATTTATCCGGAATGGTCAACTTTTGTTAAAAAGGCTTTTCTACGCCTTGGATCCTAAGATAAGATTATTTAAGGAAGACAAGAATCTGAGAAAGGATGTCGAATGAGCATTTGGTGTGCTCAAGCACGTTGGCAATTGTTAGAGGGCCAACTCGTTATTGGTACATGAAAAAATTGAAGCTCATGTAATGTTAACATTTGTTATTTTGCATAATATGATCGTCGAAGATGAGGGAGACATGGTTACAAATTGGAGCTGCGATGAAGGTGATGAGCACGACAACCAAATCAAGGCGCTAATCCGGAATTTAGGGATTATCTCTAGAGGAACACCGAGCTACATAACAATCAAGTTAATCACCAACTTCGCGCCGACTTAGTGGAACATATTTGGGCTCAATCCGACGATAATTGATATAATGCGTTTATTTATCGTTTAGTTGAGAGAAATAATAAAATTAAATAGTATTGAAAGTTGTTTTATTTCCTTTTTAGGAAATGACCAAACAAAATTATATTTACTATTCTACGAAAAAGTGGATAATCAAAATTACGACAGATGGAGTATTTCATAGCGGAGGGTAAACTGTATAACATACCATTCTTAAATATATATATATATATATATGAAATATATAATTGTTGCAATATAGCCGTTGGAAATCAGATATGTAATCTTTTTATAGGAAAATATATAATCTTTTTATAGGAAAATTATAGGAAAAAAAAAACTTCTATAAATATGATATATGTTCACCTCTTTCTAGCAGTGTTGTCAGAACCGGACCGGACCGGCCGGTTCAACCAAGAACCGGCCAAAAAACCGGTCCAATTAACCCCAAAGAACCGTTTTTGCGGTTAGACCATATAGAACCGTTGAGAACCGGAAAAAACCGGTTAAACCGGGTAAACCGGTGAACCCCTAGAACCGGGCCTTTTTTACTTTTCACTCAAAACCCAGAACAGAAATAGAAGAAATAGAAGAAAAAAAATAGAAGAAATCGTCTGCGTACCCATACATATCAACGGCGTCCTCACAACAGTATGCTTTCTTCCAAGTTTTTTTGGAATAGTAATTACTTTCTTCAATATGGAAACATGGCAGTGTATATTAGTATATGGGAAGTGATTTAATTTCACTTATGTAAAGGTTAAAAATAATCAAGAAAGGAATTGAGAATTTTGGCATCGAAATTTGAGAAAAATGGTGAAGAAGATGAATCAGCTGAAATTGAAATGGTGAGGGAGAAATGATATTGGAAGGAGGAATGCATTTTCTAGAAAATGAAAAGAGGGTTTTCACCGTTTTTGAGATACGCTATCCCTAGGAAAAGAAAATGGCGATTGTAAATTAAAAGATTAAAAAAATTTGGCGTCCTTTGTGGGCTGTGGCTGATATGATTACTTGTTTTTAAATTGGGTTAAAATTTATTTTAGCCCTTTTATGTATCTTGATCCATTGTTATTTTATATTAGGACATGTAGTGCCTGGAATGACCCCAACATTCATCTTCAATTTAAAAAAAAAAAATCAAATACAAAATTACATATAAAAAAAAATACAAAATATATTTTTTTTTGTGAAAGTGTACAATTCACACTCACAATATCGTCCATTCTTACTAAGGTGTTTCTTACTTGATTATGATGTAAATCTTGACTATCAATAGTCGAGTCTAAAAATTATTAAACGTGTCATATTACGTAAATGTCTTGACTTGCTACTGTTGTACTAATATATAATTTTTTAAATTGTATTTTGTAATTACTATTTTACCGCCATAATTAAAATTAAATATACTTTCATTTTCATTAATAAATTAATTATTGCCATTGCCGTCTTTGCCACCATTCTCCCACGGACTCAAAGCCTCGGCAACCACATCGGCGAGCTCTCTTCCCAAATATTATAAATCTCTGGCGCCTCTTTCTTTTAACCCTATCCGCCGTTGTCTTTTAAAAACTGTCACCCTGCATCTCAAATTTCCCATCTCTACCTAGAGTTAGATCTTGAAATCGCTTTATATACTCTTGTTTGAAAGGATGTTCACTTGATTAAACAAATACATGTGATTAGCTAATGTGACAATCGCGAGGCATCTTGATATATTACTTCTTAATCAAGAATTTGTTTTGTTATCTTTATGCAATTTAAGGACTTCAAATATTTTTTCTTGTCTTACATTTTTTCAATTTCCTCCACATCATGTTACCGTATCCTTTATGAAGGGTAGTGTCTTGTGAAGAAGATGCACTCTTGATGTGCACTCAAGGTGTTTGAACTCCCAATTGCGGTGAAACCCTAATATAGCCGGATGAAATTTTCTCTCTCAAAGTTCAATGAATCCACAATATTTTTCAATATTCTCAATTTGGCTTTCAAATCCATTCAATTTCCCCAATTACATAATTTTTCTCATACTCCGTATTCTCCAAAATTTTCAAGGTCACAAAAAATTTACGTTGACAACTCGAACAACTCTTTCCATCCAGATTTTTCCCTCAGGAGGCGAATATTGGCAACACTCATCGAGGGCCATATTTGGATAGTCTTCCGCCTCAAATATTCTTTACTCCGAGCAACAAAATGTCATCAAGATATAGTGGCAAAAAGGCAAGCAACTCGACTTTTGTCGAAGACACAACTATCTCAACCTTCAACTTTTAGGATTGATTTAGAAAATTGAGATAAAGTGTGCTTTTGGTGAAATCGCATCGTCTAACAAGTAGACAATAGAAGAAGGCGGGCGGTGACAAATTCTTTTGTCGATAAGTGATGATCCCATAATGGCAATGATAAAAAATTATCGGCGTTTTGAATGAAAGTGTCCAGATTATTACAGCGAAATCTCCCCGCCGGTGCTTTCAAAAAGCGGCGTCTCGAACAAGTAAAGCCACGTTAGCTTAATCCTGATTGAATTCGAGAAAGTAAATCTTTTCAGCTCTTGCTATAATAGTGTTTCTAGTGTCTCTACGAAAGCAGAACCAACGAAACATAATCGTGTAATGAATCACAAATGACACTGGTAGATCTTTTTCGCGTCTTTCTCTGAAGCGGAACCAACGAGGAATGGGTGAATGTTGTTGATTAATTAATGTCTTTTCAGGATTCACCTGCAAGCCCCTTTGTGGTTGAAGCATTTGGTGCTCCTTCCTTGAGAAAGATCGAATCATAATGACTCGACATCTTCTCCAAATACGCGAGTTGAGACATGACTTTCCGGGCATGTTAGGAAGCCTTATTTGCATGCACGGTTGCGAAAATTGTCACATGGGTCACTCTAATAAATCCTTGAAGTAGTTGCGTCTCAAGACCTATGGATATAACATGCATTTTTTGGAATCACGAGGATCATAGCGATGTCGATGTGATGAATGAGTCTCCTCTATTCAACAGCGCGTCTTCGAGGCTCTTGCACGAGAGGTTAGTTTCTTGTGAATGGAGCATTGGTAAACAAAAGGTTACTATCTAACGAGATGGCGTTTATCGGAATGGTCAACTTTTGTTAAAAGCTTTTCTCGCCCTTTGGATCCTAAGATAAGATTATTTAAGGAAGACAAAGAATCTCGAGAAAGGATGTCGAAAAAGCATTTGGTGTGCTCGAAACCGTTGGGCAGCGGTGTTAGAGGACGACTTTCGTTATTGGTACATGAAAAAATTGAAGCTCGTAATGTTAACATTTGTTATTTTGCATAATATGATTGTCGAAGATGGGGAGACATGGTTACAAATTGGGCTACGATGAAGGTGATGAGCCGCTGGCCGATGCAAAGGCTAATCGAATTTGAGGATTATCTCAGAGGAACACCCGAGCTACATAACAATCAAGTTAATCACCAACCAGCGCCCGACTTAGTGGAACATATTTGGGCTCAATCAAGCGATAATTGATATAATCGTTTATTTATCGTTTAAAAATAGTTAAGTCTTTAATTATTTAAGTTGAATTATTTTTCTTAATGTTGAATATATTTGTACTCTATTTTCAATTAATGTAATGTATTTGTCTCAATTAAATGAATAGATATTTTAATTAATAATAGTAATCTTTATTAGTTAACGAAATGAGTAAGTATTAAATATTTATTTTAAATCGTAAAATATATTAATTGATAATTTTAGGTAATAGACAAAAAATAATTTTAATATATTAATTTTTTTTACATATATTAAATTATTTTGCATAATTTTAAAACATTAAATAAAAAATAAAAAATTAAAAAAGAAAATGTAGGTCTAAAATATGAGTTATAACATTTAGATGGATGTAGGAGTTAGTGGGGTTGAATTATTTATGTAAGAATGATGATGTGTGATGAGAGGTGGAGAGAGGTGAGTTATAACTACTAAACCAATGGATGCCCGTATATAAGTATTAGGGGGACGGATCTAAGATTTCGGTGGGGTGAAATTTGAATTTTTGATGTTTAAATCACATTAAAATTTTATATTTACATATAATATTTTTTAAATATATTAATTTAGATGGTGTCATATAGGACTTCAAAACATAAAACTCATCAATAATTAAGTCAAATTTATCTATATTTTAACAAAATATATTCAAAAGATTGGTGTTCATTTTATAAAATATATTTGCTTTTCTATTAATAAATATTTAGTTAAAACAAAATCATACAACTTATGCTCAATATTCTTTTAATCATTTTAAGAAATGTTTATACATTTAAAAAAAAATATCTCATATAACTCATGTTAGTACATTATTATATTTATAATTTTTCTTTTCTAATATTAAATTATTAAAAATTTATCATTATCACAATATATATAATAAATAATAAATAAATTACTCATACATATTCCTCAAAAGAAAAAAGATAAAAATTGAGAAAACAATGTAGATATTTAATATTGAACAAGTTAAATAAATAAAAAAAGACTAAATGAAAAAAATAGAACCATATTGGGTTGATTAAACTCTAAAAATTTTTTGGTGTGAGATGCGATTCAAAATTACAATAAAATAATTTTTAAAATTGGGGATGAAATTTTTGAATCTCATTTTATAATTAAATCATAATAAGATTAAAAAGAAAAAAAAAAGGAGAACCGCGATAGTCGAGAAAAATAAATTTATATCAAGTTGTATCTTAATTTAACAATGAATAGAAGTGTAAAGGGATGACTTTAATTTTTAGATTATGATTTATAAATTTAAATATAAAATAAAAAAAATAATATTGGAGTTGAGGCTTAAATTGAAGTGTATTAAATT